>JAFIDM010000007.1:32710923-32724475 GCA_023159025.1 Thereuonema tuberculata | reverse complement strand
ATTAAAAATATGTTTTACACGTTTCAATTAATAGTTGTTAAGTAGTGAACACAAAAGAGCACATTCGTCATTTCCTCAAAAAAAAAAAAAATGCGATATTAAAAACTCAACCAATGAAATGTTGCTACAATATCAACAAAATCACTGAATAGAAGTGAAAATAACGAACAGACAGACAGAACTGTCATCAATAACAATCTTGGCAAAGCTCTCTTTCATTCTTAATAGGCCTCATCAGTCAGATGTAATTGTTTGATGAAGATGCTAAACATTGGGAACCTCATAAAACAAACGATGATAAAGCTCACTATGAGCTTCAATACAAACGCACACCAACGTAGTTCATGTACAATGGTAAAAAAACATTTATTTCTCAATCATACCTTCATTTGATTAATGAACAGTAGATAAACTGTCTGCTATATTTTTGGTTACCAATGTTAGCAGTCCAGGAAGAAAAAACAAATATTATTTATTCTCATTATTTATAAGTCAGATTGAAATAAAATAAAACAAGAGTCGTAGTCATTAGTGTTGATATAGTCCAATGGATAGCAGTTCTGACTTCGAACCTAATGTTCCTGACATGTTGTTGCGTTTTCAAGTCCGTATAAGTGAAAATTTGTTTTAACACAAATGTACTTTGTTTTCTTCTCAAAATGAAAGATGTAGATTCAAATGGGTTAATTAAGAAGAATGAAGTATCTCAGTTTGTTTGGCTGAATGGTCAGAGGTTCTGACTTCGAAGAATAGGGCCGTTACTTCGAATTCCGCGAAGTATTTAAAAAGAGAAAAAACAAAAACAAAAACTGAATTGTGAGTGCTTCTGAGCGTAATTCCCTAAAAATTCTGATGCCTCTGAGTAGTTTTCCCCAGTTTACATTGAAAAGGAGAGTGGGTTTAAGATTAGAACAGTTAGATTAAACGGAAAGAACCTCGAACTGTTCAGTTGAGTAAAGTGAGATGTCATTCTCGTCAAGTTGACTGGCGGTCTGTAGGCTATACCACGTGACTGGAATGTGCAATACGGACTTCTGACCAAAGTGAGAGATCGGCAAAATCAGTTCCCTGACTGCATAGGGGCTCTCTTCAGTGGATTAGGTGTGGGGAAATAATCTGAGGAGAGCTGATTTTGAAAATGAAAGGTGAACAATGTAAGTTAGTTGAAATTGGTATCAGTTGGTGTTTTGAGCTCTATCCCTATAGAGCTGAACAAATTGAAATAAAGTTGATTTTCCGCTTTGTGTTCTTCAGTCAGTGCTTCTCAGCTGTATCTCTATTAAATAAATATACCCTGCAGGAAATTTCATTCAAACTGAAACAGAGATACTTGCTAGATCAGTATACAGTCATCTTATGGAAAAAATTTTATATTCAGTTGAACAGAAAGGAAACTTTAAAATGTCAAGAGACACAAAAGGCCAGTTATTAATAGACAAAATGGTACTCAAAAATTCACGACGGCGAAGAACTAATTTGAACATGCCGTGGATAGACTATTAAAAGGCATTCGACTCATTGCCCCACAGCTGGATCACAACCTGTTTAGAAATTTATGGGATTAGCAAAAACATATAAAAAATTTTAAAGGAAAGCATGAAAAACTGGAAGACTATGCTAATGGCAAATGGTGAACAAATTGGTGAAGTAAACATCAGGAGAGGAATATTCCAAGGAGACTCACTGTCACCACTGTTGTTCAATGTCGCCTTGTTTCCTCTTTCTATAATTTTAAACAAAACAAAATTGGGCTACAAGTTTCTAAACATATTGGAAAGATAAAACATCTACTTTACATGGACGATTTGAAATTATACACGAAAAGTCCTGCTGAGCTTGAAGCACTACTAAATATTGTCCAAAAATTTAGCAGGGATATCCAAATAGAATTTGGCATTGAAAATGTGCAATTGTGTCAATGAAACTTGGGAAGATGCAGGGTTTAGAGAAATAAAACTGGAAAATGGTCGCATAATGAAATCACTGGGAAATAACGAAAGCTACAAATATCTTGGTATATTAGAAGCTGAGAATATTCTGAACACCAGAATTAAAGAACTCACTCAGAAAGAATACATCAAGAGAATTCGAAAGATTTTAAAATCAAAACTGAATGGTGAAAATACAATTAAAGCCATTAACACATGGGCAATAGCAGCAGTCAGATATCCTGCTAGAATAATTGATTGGACCCAAAATGACTTAGAAAAACTTGTTCGCAAAACACGAAAATTGCTCAATATGCATCATGCTTTACATCCAAGAAATGACGCTGACAAACTATATTTTCCGCGAAAAATTGGTGGCCATGGACTGCTTCCAAGTTCACCAAACTGTGGAATAAGAAAAACTAAGTCTCAGTGACTACTTTAACAAAAGTACAGAAAAACTATTGAAAGCTGTAGCCAGTGAGAATATTTTAAAATCAACAGAAACCAAAACAGTAAATAAAGCACAGCAGTTTAAAAGAAAATTAAATAGTTGAAAAACAAGCCCTTGCATGGACAACAAACTAGAAATATTGAAGGCAAAAATGACAACGATCTAACATGGGCATGGTTAAAGTAGGATACAATCAAGAAAGAAACTGAAGGATTAATTTTTGCTGCACAAGAACAAGCATTACAGACAAATGTAATGAAAACAAAAACCCAGAAAACCAGTGATAACCAAACTGCCGACTATGTCCAGAAAAACTTGAAACTGTTTCGCATTAAATCTGTACAGAATGCAGCAAAATCGCACAAACGGACTATAAAAGCAGTCACGACCGAGTCGCCAAATTAGTACACTGGGCATTATGCAAAATATATGACTTGCCAGCATCCAGAAATTCATGAGAATATCATGTTGAAAAAGTTTTAGAAAATGAGAACGTCAAGATCTTGTAGGGCTTTAGAATACAAACTGATAGACAACAAGATCATAATACGCCAGATATAACAATGATAAAAAAAACAGAAATATTTTCATAATTGATATTGCAATCCCTGGAGATGCAAAAATTGAAGATAAGGAACTGGAAAAAATTACAAAATACAGGGATTTGGCAATTGAAGCAACACGACTTTGGATGAAACATACGACAGTGATCCCAATCATCATAGGGGCACTTGGAAAAATCTCGAAAAATTTTACGAAATATTTGAACCGATTGCAGTTGTCTGAAATAACAACATCAGAACTACAGAAAACAGCGCTGCTTGAAACATCATACATATTGCGCAGATACCTGGTGGATACTTGTATCAACTAAGGATCCAATCAGTGATTTTCCAGACGTTCACAACATCCTTAAAACACGACTCAACGCCAGAAATAAAATTAAAAGCCATCAACACTTTTGCCGTCCCTACACTAATATAATTCCATGGACAAACACCGAACTCGAAACATTACAACGCACAACACGCACTACATTAACGAAACACAACATGTACCACCCCAAGTCCGCCACGGAAACGATGACTCTTCTCCGCAAGGAGGGAGGCCGAGCACTCATCAACCTCATCACCCTACACGAAAAACAAGTACACACACTTAGGGAACACTTCCACCAAAGAGCACAACACTCCTCACTCCATTTAGCCATTGTCAAGGCTGACACACCCTCACGCTCCTAGACCTCGAAAACCCTTATCAACATTCGCCACTCCCGACACCTACATTCAGCAGCTGCGTGAATGATAGGGTCATAAGGAACTCCACAGCAGACATCACCACGAACTCAGCCAGCTTCATGTCGACATGGAAGCGTCGAACAGATGACTGATGAGTGGTTAGCTGTTTGGGGAGACCGAAGGATTCATGATCGCGATACAGGACTAAGTCATCCCACTCGCAACTACAAGAAAAACATTCTACACGACGCAAATGCATGACAAATGCAGTAAATGCCACACTACGCATGAGACGATCGACCACATAATATCAGGCTGTCCCCTTCTTTCCCAAACAGACTACCTCCACCGGCGTCGATCGTTCATCAACAGCTAGCACTCATTAAGAATATGGTATTCTTAATTCACTTATTAAGAATACGGTCCCGTACTGCAAAGCGTATTCGATACATCACAAAGCGTATTCGAGTCATCCTCACATTAGATGTATTGAGACCGCCCTATTCACACAGACAAAACCATACATCACAACAGACCTGACATCACACTTGTTGATAAGGTCAAAAAACAGACATATCTCATTGATATTGTACTGCCTGTCAGCAAGAACATGCAGAAAACTCACGCAGACAAGATCAGTAAATACACTGATCTAGCACACGAGCTCCAGAAGCAGTGGAGGCAAGACCGAGTACGTGTTGTACCCATCGTCTTGTCCGCCACTGGTCTGGTACCTCACACATTGCACCACAGTCTCAGCACACTAGGACTTCACAAAAACACATATGCACAACTGCAGAATACAACAAGCATAGTTAGGAAATTTATGGACACAATCACACATCCCTAATCATTCTTGCACGGGTCTTTACAGTTGGCAATATGTGATTTGGTTCTTGACACGCCATGTTATCTTTGCTGGGGAAACCCAAGGTTTGAAACATAGTAATAATAATAATAAGAATAATTTTTTTTTATTATGATTCTAAATACAAAAGTTATAGTCCCGTTAGGAATGACAAATTCCTATTACAGGTTCTGAATATAGGTATACTACAAATCCTGCGCCAGGCCCGCGCAAAGAATAGGACCTTACATATTGCGTACATCGAATACAAGAAGGCATTTGATTCGGCCCCTCATTCCTGGCTCCTACACACTCTTCATATCTACAAAATACACCCCAAGATCACGGCATTCTTAGCTGCCACAATGAAGAGTTGGAACACAACATTACACCTACGCACCTCCAACACCTCCATCACTACAGATCCCATTCCCATAAGGAGAGGTACTTTCCAGGGAGACTCCTTGAGTCCTCTTTGGTTCTGTCTCGCCTTGAATCGACTGAGCCACATACTAGATAACACAAAACACGGTTATAGGCTTACCTCAGGCACTCTGACACCATACAAAATCACACACTTACTCTACATGGATGATATTAACTCTACGCCACAAACAACGCACAACTTATTAATCTACTACAAGTCACAACACAGTTCACCAAAGACATTGGGATGGAATTTGGAATCGACAAATGCCGCAAGCTACATATAACAAGCGGGAAGACTACGAATTTGGAGGGTTTTGAACTGGACCATGGGTTGGCCATCCAATCCATGGAAGAGGGAGAGATCTACAAGTATCTGGGCTTCCAGCAAGCGCGCGTCATTGACAACACAAACATCAAAAATGCACTCAAGAGCACATACCGTGCTCGCGTTCAAAACATCCTCAAAACACAACTCAACGCCAGAAATAAAATTAAAGCCATCAACACTTTTGCCGTCCCCACACTAACATATTCGTTCGGTATAATTCCATGGACAAACACCGAACTCGAAGCACTACAACGTACAACACGCACTACATTCACGAAACACAACATGCACCACCCCAAGTCCACTACGGAAAGGATGACTCTTCCCCGTAAGGAGGAGGCCGAGGACTCGTCAACCTCATCACCCTAATGCAAAACAAATATACACACTTAGGGAATACTTCCACCAACAGCACAACACTCTTCACTCCACTCAGCCATTGTCAAGACTGACACACACCTTACACCCCTGGACCTCGAAAACCCTTCTCCAACACACACCACCCGTAATACCCACACTCAGCAGCTGCGTGAATCATGGGCTCGTAAGGAACTCCATGGCAGACATCACCACGAACTCAGCCAGCCTCATGTCGACATGGAAGCGTCGAACAGATGGCTAACAAGTAGTGAGCTGTTTGGGGAGACCGAAGGGTTCATGATCGCGATACAGGATCAAGTCATCCCCACACGCAACTACAAGAAACACATCCTACATGACGCAAGCACACATGACGAAAGATGCAGGAAATGCCACACTATGCATGAGATGATCGACCACATAATATCAGACTGTCCCCTTCTCTCCCAAACAGATTACCTCCACCGACACAATCAGGTAGCGTCGATTGTTCATCAACAGCTAGCACACAAACACCCACTTATTAAGGACACGGTCCCGTACTACAAGTACACACCACAAAGCGTATTAGAGTCATCCTCACATAAGCTGTACTGGGATCGTCCCATTCACACAGACAAAACCATTCAACACAACAGACCTGACATCACACTTGTTGATAAGGTCAACAAAAAGACCTATCTCATTGATATGGCAGTGCCTATCAGCAAGAACATGCAGAAAACTCACGCAGACAAGATCAGTAAATACACCGACCTAGCACACGATCTCCAGAAGCAGTGGAGGCAGGATCGAGTACGTGTTATATCCATCGTTCTGTCTGCCACTGGTCCGGTACCTCACACATTGCACCACAGCCTCAGCACACTAGGACTTCACAAAAACACTTATGTACAACTGCAGAAGGCTGTGGTACTCAACACAATACGCATAGTTAGGAAATTTATGAACATAACCACACATCCCTAATCATTCGTGCACACGTCTTTACACTTGGCAATATGTGCTTTGGTCCTTGACCCGCCATATTGTTTTTGTTGGGGAAGCCCAAGGTTTGAAACATAAAAACATAATAATAATAATAATAATTGAAGATGGATTCGTCCAATTATTTTGTTAAAATGAATTTAACAAAATTATTTTAGTTTATTATTATGGCTTGAAACATATTTAAAGAATTATTATTATTTATTGTGAAATTTGAATAAATTTGAATAAAGAGTTTTTGTGACGTCAGCCGTGATTGGTAATATAATCAGCTGACCAACTTCAAGTAGGAAAAAAAGAGAAATGAGCAGAGCAAATGAGACAGTTCATGTGATGACGACGCAGTCCCCTTGTGACATCAAGACAGACGATCATGCGAACAGTAACGAAGAATGAACTGTGAGAGCAGCTAGTCTTGCACCGAAATCTAAAATCTATAGAAGTCCGAAGTCTGGATACCGGAGTAACCCACAACGATTGGAAGTGGAGAATACTCAAGATTAAAAGGTTTAGACAGCGTTACAGAAGTACGAAGAGGCAAGACATTAATAGTGCATCTCAAAGTAAGAAGTATTTCCTTAGAAAGCAGAGGGTGTAAAGTTACAGAAGATTCCGGCCATTGAGAAGTTAAAGTTCAACGGAAAATTACCGAACGAAGCCAACGGAAAATACCCGGATGTGAGAAGCCCGAACTCGGCGAGATATCCGAAGCCCTGCTACTAAGAAGAACGGAATAGTTATTTAGAAGAGAACTGAAGTTCACTGAATCAATTAAAGTATGAAGAAAGACTGTTCGAAAGAAATAGAAATAGGAATTAGCAGAAATAATTCTATTTCAACGAAACGGAAGATTAAAGTAATCCGATTGGTGATAACAGGCGATAAGGTTATTACGTCATACAGTGCACGAATTGAATGCTGGGAGGAGAAGACATCCCGCCACATTCAAAGCCGTGTCTATGATTAGACCGTCACGAGTTTCAAGAAGACATCTTGGAGAACCCCGATACTACGAAAAGAACGGAAGGATTGTTCTCAGGATACCGCAGCTTCACACAGGTGATTTAAGACATTCGACGGAGCCGTTTTACTGGATTATCCACAAGGTGGGAAAGACGAATATCTGTAAGTACTTTTCTAGTTATATTATTTTGGGGAAAAGGATACCTCAAAGTATTGTGCGACGATATTGATAAAACCTGGAATTAATGAATGCAAAAATTTGTGTGTGCTTCGAGAATTAAAATTAATACAGTGATTCAAATTATTGAATTAATTGAAAGTGAAATTAGAATTATCACAAGTAGTGAATTTAAGTGTTTATTTGTGATCTTAGTGAATGCGGAAAACTTGTGAAATTAGGTACAACGTTAAAGTTAATTGCAGAAGAGTAATTCAACCAAATAGTGAATTAGTGATTAACTTAGAATTTAGTGAAGTGAACATTTATTTCAGCAAGTGTGTATTCGTTAGCAGAAATATTAAAGTATTATTTTGAAGAAATTTATCAAGCCGATAAATTTCGTGAAAGTGAGATTAATTATTGTGAATGCGATTTCAAGATTCCTGCACGGAGCAGAAGACTAAAGAGAGACTGGAACTTTATTATTTCATTATTGAGATTTTGTTTCATTTTGGGCTGGAATGATCCGGGGGGTGGGGCAGTAGTAGCCTCGGTTGGAAATGGGGGGGGGGTGGGGTTATAAAAATAAAAAGGGGATGGTGAAAGCATAAAGAAAGAATAAAAGAAAATTTTGAAAAACCGTTCGAACATGTTTTATCTGTTATGTAACAGAGTTAATTGCTATTCGTAATTTTTATTTTAATATTTTCGTTCATTATCTTAATTTTCTGTAAGTAAATGCGAATGTTACTATGGTTGATTTTAATAAATAATTTTGTAATTTCAAGCTTCAAGGTGTTTTATTTACAACAATATCTTTCTTTCCTATGTTGTAGAACGTAGATAGATACATAAAAGAAAGCAAATTTATCACTGATCTTTCTGTTTGTTCGCTTACAGAAGGTAGATTTCCAGGGTGGGGGAGGAGGACACTGAGTATTTTTTTTTCTGAAAAGGGGGCGATAGACATTCAGATAAGTTTGGGACCCTTTGCCATCGAAGTTAAAAGACAGAAGAACTCCGCAGTACTGTTGAGACATTGCTACTGATGTGAAGTTGCAAGCTGAAAGCAAAACAGATGCTTATGAAGTACTAAAATAAATTATTGTATCTCTTATGAGAGCAAGGAAATATAGGAAAGCCTACAAGCTTGTACAAGAAGAAAGACCACGATTGACATCGTTACAAGCAATGGCAATGTTTGTTGAAGCAGGGCTTTCGAGAAAATAAATAATTACACTCACTTCCAAAAGTTAAGCACGGAGCGGTAAAATGCGAAAAAATGGACAAGTACTGCATTGATTGACATGAAATGCTGCAAGTAAGTAGCTCTATGTTTATTCATGAAACAAAACAAAGAATTACATACAGAGATAAACAAAATATTGAATTTTCATAAATTATAAAATTACGTCCTATTTGCGTCATTAACAAAATGATGTTTAAATTCAAAACAAACAATAAAAACCGACATTAATAGGATATGTGAGCACCCCTCACCTGCATACAAAGTTTACAGCGTGTGATCATGCTTGTTACGAGGTGATCTGCAGAGTCCAGTAATCGCCATTCCTCCTGTAGGGCAGTTTCTAAAGCTCTGAGAGTGCTGGCTGGAGGTGGGAAACGTCGGCATACAGTAAGGCCGAGGGCATCCCAAATATTTTCAATTAGATTAAAGTCCGGCGAGTAAGTCGGCCACTCGATACGCGCAATCCCCTCTCTCCAGAAAGTCGTAAACGATGGCAGCTCTATGGGGACGCGCATTATCGTCCATTAAAACGAAAGAAGGACCAACTGCTGCAGCGTACAGTTTCACAATGGGGTCTAGGACTTAATCTCGATACCGTACAGCAGTCATAGAACCTCGCCTGTAGATGTGCAGGTCAGTGCGATATCCCAATGAAATCCCTGCCCAGACCATGATGCTTCCATCGCGGAATGCATGATGTTCGGTGATGTTCGGGGCCGATTGCGTTTGCCTTGTTCCCTCCACACCCTTACACGCTTCTCATCGGGTTGTAGGGCAAATCTGGACTCATCTGTGAACATAACGTTACCCAAATCAGACTTACGCTGGCGGCACCACTGTAATCGTGCCCCTCTGCATTGGAAGGATAAAGGAACACAAACTCATGGTACCCGGGCGTACAGACCATTCATGTGTATCCTTCGATGAACAGTAGTGGCAGATATCATCTTACCAATGACCGCTGATCTCCACAACCACAGATGTCACACGTGTGGAGGTCGATCTTCGATTCCGCTTGGCTACAACAGCAATATATCGATCTTCCTCAGGGGTCGTAACCCTTGGACGACCAGCTACTGGTCTTCGGACAACTGTTTGGCTGGTTTGGAATTGTTTCCATAATCGTGAAATGACGGATGAATGCCGAAGAAGCGAGCAACATCTCTTATAGACTGTCCTGCTTCAATGCGTCCGACAGTCCGCCAGCGCTCAGAATCTTCCATTCGTCTTCTGGAAGCCATAGAAACAGGTCTAGCTAGAAAACAAATCGTACGAATGTTCTAAACACCTTTCATCAGCACTTAGATGCAACTCCTGTAACCCTTCACAATGCTGGCTTCTTATACGACTGCCTGTTTTGCATATTTCTCGACGCGAAACCGTGATGGGCTGTTACCTATATAATTTGCCTGTTTCCTTCTACCTTTGCAGCAAATTTCAGCTTCTTTAATTCAGATCTCTTACGAAAATTCACATTTTTCCTCTCCGTGCTTAACTTTAGGAAGTGAGTGTAGAAACATGGACCATAACTTACACCCATGCTACTTACTTTGACAACAGGCTAAAAAAGTCTGTTATCCAATTTTCGAATCATACAGAGTGACAGCCACATGTGCTGAAATGAATTTATTGAACCTTACCGCAACAAGATTATTGACATATTTGCAAGAAGTAGTGCAAACTCTTTAACAATGAAAATAGCAACACATTGATATTAACTAACAATGGGGATGCGATGGATCGTAACAAACTCAGTTTAAACAAAAATTTGAAAGCGAGTCCGATTCCGATGTAAACATTTTCCAAAGTTCGTTTGAACCTTTACAAGTAACTTGTGGGAAGCAATATAAAAATATTTGTCATAATCCAACACCCTCCTCGCGGCGCCGCGGATATTTTCGCCTATAAGAATAAGATTTGTTAAAGTGCAGACATCACTAATGAAGAAATTCATTATATACAATGTAAAATAAATGCATTAAAAGCAACAAAGGTCACAGAGCAGGAAGAACTTCTTCGTAAAACATATAGTGATTCTGTCAATGATCGATGCCAATGCTGCCACCCACACTACATCAACAATGAAGTGTTGTATCTGCGGAGCCACATCTAAAGATTTCAATCAAAGGGGAAAGAAATTAAGCAGGACACATTGAGATTTGGCTTGTCAATATTGCATGCCAGAATACGATTGTTTGAGAGCTTGCTCCGTTTGTACTATAAATTGACAGTTAATATATAGCAATTAAGAGCAGAAAATGACAAAAACATTGTAAAACATAAAAATAAAATAGTATTCAAGAAGAGTTCAGAAGACAAATGGGACTAATCGTAGATGTTTCTAAGCCTGGCAACTCCAATGATGGGAACGCCAGCAGAAGGTTTTTCGCCGATCCAAAAATGTCAGCCCGAATAACGGGTGTTGATTTCAATGTACGAGTTCCGGTTTCTTTTAATCAGAAGATACTTGTGCTTCATCTGAGGACAAATTGTCAGCTTTTTCCTCTACAGATATATTAGATGGCATTTGTTATGGTTTTCTTAAGAAACGATTTCGTATTTTTTCTAGGCATAGGACTCATGGTTGTTAAAAGTGGATCTCAACAGAGAAGCAGTCCATTTATTACGTCTAAGTTGCAGACTTCTCTGGAATATTTCCTTGCGAAACTTTGGCGGTAAACACGAAAGTGTTTGTTCCGGGCTTCAGCTGCTTCTTCTGATAGCTGTCCTATTGGCAACAAACCATTCTTATAACTGTGGAACCATGGTAAGATTTTTGTGCATTGTAGGTGTCATTGGATTCCACGGATGTAGCTGAATGTACAGTTTATCAATGTCTATTTTATGGCCACTTGACAAAACTTCCAGAATCACTTTTAAACGATAGATTTTTAACCAGAAACGATGTTTTTTTTTCCTCCCTAAAATCGCCACTTTTATAGGTTGTTAGCTCATATGCAATAAATAATTTTGACCGGTTTTTTAGTAAAAAATACACCACTGTGCACTGATAGAGTTTAGATGTGGTCATACATAAAATAACTGAAATAAACGGATAACATAAACTAAATGTAAAGTTTTCTATTTAATCATAAACAATAATTTTCGGGTAAGAGGTTAAGCCTAGCTCCAATCGATAGAAAGTAAAGAGAAGACTAAGGAGACATAGGAGAGGAAAGGAAAGAATTGGAAAATATCTGGTGAGAACAGACAGACCTGAAAGGTTAGGAATTAATTGAGGAGATAAGAAAAGGACAATGGTTAAGCGATGAAGTGCTTTAAGAGATGTTAGTGTAAGCAGGTGATATTTTAGTTTTCTTTTGAATTGTTTTCAATTGGGACTATCTCGAATACTGTGGAGAATTTTATTCCTCAGAGAAGGAGCAGAAGAGCTAAAAGCTCTCGTTTGATAGTTTGATGAGATTCTTGAAAGGAATAGAATAAGTGGATTAAGTATTGTGTTGTAAGAAGACGACTGTGGCTGAGTGTGATAGAAGAAGAGATAGTTTTATTAAGTAATTGAAGAGAGAGAACTAAGTTATTAGAGGTCATAGAAGGAGATAACTTTATATTTACGCCAAAGAAATTTTAGTATTGCGTTGGTTTTTCGTCCACAAATTTCAGGAAGTGTTTTAGTATTTTAAGAATCATGTTTTGATAACATTCAGAGTAGCAGAGATTTGAGTGGATTAAGGTTTAGAAGTATTGTAGATAGTTTAGTTTTTTAATAACATCCAAGTTGTTTGAAGATGAGTTATTCATGAAATGACGAATTTAATTCCTTATTATGTACAAAAAGTAATAGTCTCATTTAATGAATGGACTTTAATTCTACTACGACAAAAATATATAATTTATAATCTTAGATAGACTACTTCCGTGCAAAGATCTGGTGAAAAACTTAAATGATAGGTTAGATATGGAAAAGAAAAGAATGAGGTAACAAGTAAACTTTTTGGATTTTCCGTGCCGGGAACCCAAGACGGAACCATTTCGAGATTCCTAAATCTTATCGGTTGGGTTCGCCCAGTACTCAATAACTCAGTAGAACCAAAAGAAACAATCAAAGATCAAATCGACAAAACAATGACCCTTAAGCTAAAAAAACATCAAAGTATAAATTAAGAATAAAAAGGGCAAAAAGTAATCTCCGCTAGCACTAGGCTTAGCATGTAAAGGATTAACTTATAAAGAAAACATATAAATAATAGTCAAATTTAACGTGCAGGAAGGACATGTTATATTTTATATGTCCTTCCTGCACGTTAAATTTGACTATTAAGTAAACTTTTTCTTTAAGGAAAAAAAAAAAAAATTCTTACTATAGATAAGAATAAATGGACGAAGAATATTTGGAAATGGATTAGAAAAAAATAAGAGCTCACCGAGGATCATCAATTGACGTTGAGTGGAAAGAAAAAAACTCACACGAAAAATAAGGAAATCTATGATAATTTAAGAGAATATTTATCTGAATTCAATCTATGGCTGAGAAAGTGATTCACTGAATTTTAATACGAAGAAATGAAAACCAAATTAACTAAAAACATTACGAATATGAATACGAAATACGAATATGTATAAGAAGAAAAAAAGAAAGAAAAGAAAT
>JAFIDM010000007.1:32691536-32702989 GCA_023159025.1 Thereuonema tuberculata | reverse complement strand
ATAGGATGTCACATCTCTCTCGATAGTGAAGAGTGAAGCTGTCAAAGCAATTAGGGCTGCCTCACAACAAGCCAATTATTATCTTTTGCATTGGTACTGTTGGATGGACCAGAGCTTAGCGATGAGAATGGGTGCCCTCTTACAAATATTGATTCTAGGACATCCCGCAGAAGCATCAGTATGATCCAGATGGTGAGCACTTCGTCTGCATGACTAACTAGCTTCTAGTAGGTCCCAAATTCGGCCTCTCTCGAATCCTGTAATTGCTCATAGGATCTTAGATTATATCGTTGAGTCATTACTCGATGGTAAACTGAAGTAAATGCTACAGTTTCATGAAGCAAAATATGTCGAGTAAGATTCCAAGAGCCCCTATGTGGACCCCAAAATGGACACTTCCATTGAGTCATGGTAGTGGTGACACCTTAATTTTAGTTATTTGAGATATATAATGGGAAGGTATTTGCTTACGGAGTTCCTTTCAAATTGGATGCTTCCTTCATAAAGTTGTGATTTTTTTTTGGGGGGGGTCAGTTTATTTATGGGTGTGTGTTTATGAAAATATACTCAGTAAAGAGACTTGTTTTTGTTCTTACAATTAAAGACAATCAGCTGCAGAAGGACCATCCAGGAGAAGAAAATGATATCTCCAATATAAAAATATTACTTGGGATAGTTTCATGGGACTTATTACATCACTGTGTTTACAATTTAATGGTGATTATTATTATGAACCTTCATAATCATTTACAGACCTTATATTGTAGTTTTATTGTTATAAATTTTGTCTCATTATTTTAATACAACTGTGTTTGTATGTGCATTATATAAGCTGGTTTCCATTAGTTAAGGAAAAGATAGAAAAATAGTGATTATTTGGTAAAAATGAGTTGGAAAAGCTTGAAACTTAACTCTATGACAAGTAATGTAGAGTCAGGGTGCAAATGTAAGTGCTCGAAAGTAATCGATTGATGCAAATGAGTCACAACATAAAAAAAAAAAAAAGTTGTTTGGGTGGTGTTCATCAATTTACATTTGGATTAAGAAAAAAGGATTCTGAGATAGCAGACATGTTGAAATGACTTTGAAGTATCTAAAGTTCAAAATGACAGATGAACTTAAGTGGAAAACTGGAAGTAGATCAAAGTCAGGTGAAAGAAGCAAGATGGCTGAATGGGAGTCTGTCCAGAGATTGGGAAACCAATTTCAAAATTTTTCATCAGCTTCCTGAAAGTAAGCTTTTGTGAATGATTGTTATCTTCGACTATATGTCTGGAAGAGCTATCTTTCCTTGCAGGAACGTGAATATATGCTTCCACTGTGTTTCACAAAGGAGGTTTTTATATTAGGCAACCAGCTTTCTTTGTGGCTCTTACCTGTTATGAGAGGAAGGACTGTTAGAAATGTACAAGACTTCATATCATTTGGATTGAAAACCAATGGAGGTCAATTCGATTCAAAGATGAGTCCAGATTTGCTGTGAAGAACATGTTCTGATCTATTGTCCCTCTAATATCGGTGAGAGGGACACTTTAAGTGTAACATGATGGTATCTCATTAGATGGATATAGAGATCTGTATGTTCTTCCAAGAGGAAACATGAATGCTGGATGATATAGGGATGATTTCCTGGACCTCTGTGTTCAGCCTTACGCAGGTATAACAGGCAATACATGTCTTCCTACAAGATGATAATCTTATCAAACATGTCTGGGAAGTTCTCAGAAGCCGCCTGCTGCCCTCAACACTCTCTCCCTAAGATCTGAAGGCACTTAGAAGAACAACGTGCTACCACTGAGCTTATAAAAACATCATTACCAATAACATGAAACACTGCTGTGAGACCTACATTGTAATTGAGAGTGACAATACCCATATTGAAGTCGTTTGCCTATTTAACTAGGATACTTTATTTTTGACCTGGTTCTGTATGTGTTCTCGTTGGAGGAAATCAGTGTTTCAACAAATGTTTTTGGGTCATTAGCTAATGCACAATATGCTACAGGTTTTCGTCAACTTTCATACAAAATAAATTATATATATATTTTTTTTATAGTTATTGCAATTTTCTGTTTTTTTTTTCTTTTCTAAATAATGAAAATCAACATGTATGTGTGTGTGTGTGTGTTTATGTAGTTACTGGATTTCCAATTGATATTCTTTTTTTGAGATATTTCATATAAAGCATTGGTTATTCGAAGTTTTTAATATTGCTTTTATTTCAAGCTAATATTATAAAATAGATACTTAATTATCACTGCCAGTTATTTCTGCTGCTAAGCAATTTTTTTTTTGTACAGAAACTCACTCGTCAATCACTCTAATTATATCCTTTGCAGAAAAGAAATATGAGAATAAAAATTATTTTTTAATGTTGAGGCTTTATATGATAGTGACAATAAAGACTCAAGTTCTTTGATGGAGACCAATATCTTCTTTAACCACTGCAAAACTAATACTTTAACAAAACATCTGAGCCTTAGAAAGAATCATCAAAAAGAAAGAGTTACCTCAACAACTATATTCTCTAATATTTGCATTTTATTTAACAGAATAGGACTATCACTACAGTTAGATTTTTTGCATGGGAAGGTTAATTTTACTAATTTGATTTGCATTCATTACTGTCAAAATTATCCAAAGTGAATTGGAAACGAGACTTCTTTGGCCAATGTTTGAGGAGATCATATAATTCAGCCTTCGCTTGCTGATAGGGGGTTACTGCAAGTTTAGCAGCACTGTAACAGCTGATATCTACATTCCTGAAATAACAACGAAAGCTTTAATAGCAAACCTTATAGTTTAAAAGAGTTTTTATGTGCTTAACAAATTATTAATTATCTCAACTACTAAAAGCACCAATCATAAGAATTAAAAATATTACAAAATTACCTAAAAATATTCACTACGTTTCGGGCCTTCCTTCTTTGTTAAGGCCCTTTATCAACTGTTCCCTTGTAAAAATTTTAAAAACTATCCTCCGTGCATGGATTTGTTTTGAAGAATGAAACTAATCCGTGCACGGAAGATAGTTTTTAAAATTTTTTTTAGAATTTTTAAAATTTTTTACAAGGGAACCGAAACATAGTGAATATTTTTAGGTAATTTTTTAATATTTTTAATTCTTATGATTGGTGCTTTTAGTAGTAGTAACATTATAGTTAAAATTTTTTGGATTTTTGGTTCATTTCATCTAAAAATAAAATTTTGATATTTATAAGAAACACATAACAAAAAAGTAATCACTCAATCCCTCTTGGAATGAGTGGAAGGAGCTTCTTGCGTATGTAAAGATAAAAGACAATCTAAGTGTATTTCAATTTTTTCTGTACGAGCACATGTCAAGAAATCAGTGAAAAAAATAAAAAAAAAATTAGCTAAAAAAATACCCATAGAAAACCATTAGAAATGAAACTGTGATATCTAATGAAGACCATTAATCCTTTTAGTAAATCCATTTGCTTTGATATGATTAAAATTAATTAAAAAGTTTTAACATACATAAATAAAACATTAAACAAGGTAAATACTTAGAATTCACAGTGTTTCCCTTCACGACTTTAGTTATCATTAATAGGAATCTAGAATCGCTGTTTCGTCCAAATGACTTATCAGCATGATTTACTATTGATCAACTCTGAAGGTATGAGAAGCTATGGATTTTGTTTCCACTCCCAGAAGTGAGACTTCCTAAAAACAAAACGTTGTATGTGCTGAAAATGTAATCACTCTTATACAGGCATATTAGTAATATGTGGTATAATTTCGTTCTAATTGCATGATTCTTTCATGATGTTGCATTTTTTGCAAACACTAGTGTCATTTAGGAGAGATAATATCTCCCTGTATGACAGCTTTTCCTATCGTGATTTTTTTTTGCTGTATCTTTGTGCAAACGAATTATTATCATCACATCCTTATAAACATTTTTGATAAGCTCTACATAGCTCAATATCGTGGTTTTCCAAAGTACTAATAATAGCAGGCATGTTAACTGTGACTTTTCATAGTCAGTAAATCCAAAACAGTGACATCTCTTATTCACTCGTTTTCTCAAAGACTTCTCTTAAAACATGTATGTGATCAATCATGCTGTATCCACTTCAAAATCCAGCTTGCTCTTATTAGTTGGGCAGCGTCTAAAGTTTTCTGCAAGCAATTGGTAGTAACTTTCATAAATATTTTATATAAAACTGTTAAGAGGCTGATAGACCTATAATTCCCAATATCTCCTTTTTTAAATAGTAATATTATGACTGCATTCTTCAAACGTTCAGTAAAAGGAGTAGCCAGAATTCCTTCCATTTCTTCTGCTTCTTTGATCTGCTATAAAAATGATTTAACTTGGTCATAATCTGATAGTTTTCTTTTGACTTTCTCTTTCAATCCTAGTGAGTCTTGCATGCAATGTCTTCATTATTTCCATGTAAATTACTATAAACATTTTCAACATGCTTCATGATTTCTAAAAATATCCCAGCTTTATTTCTCAAGAGTCATCATGAACTTCATCATGTGCATGAAGAACGTTTAGCAGCTTTTAGGCTTTTATTTTCCTCTACTGCTTTTCTTATCAATTCTCAATTATCCTCTTTAATAATGTGTTTATGAACTGTTTTACAGAGTTCAGCATATTCTATTCTCATCACAGGATCATCTTTTCATCATTTCTCTTCTGTTGATCATTAACTGTTTGGCACGTTAGATATTTTTTTTTCTCAGATTTTTGCTGTTCAGATCATCCAATACTTATAGCTGTTTCAATAACGATTTTAGTTAACTTACCATTTAATTCATTCATGTCTTCTTCATCATAAATGTTCTGGAATGCAGTTAAATAATTACTCAACTGTAGCTTAAATTCAGATGAAACATATACCCATTAAATTAACAGATTCCTTGGATTTCTTACTAGTTTCTGTCTTTCCAACTTGACATTGAGTTGTAATGTGCATCTATTAATCAATGGTCACTTCCAGTATTACATTGAGAAGCACAAAACAATTCTCTATGGCATACTTTTTGTTAACCATAATGTATCCATTTCTGCAAGGCTCCCAGAAGGACTTCTCTATGTCCACTTACAATTAGGTTTTCTCTTAATGGAGAAGTTCATACATAAAGAAAATATTCTCATTTTTGGCAAATTCAACTAACTTGTTTCCTCGTTCATTGCTTTCTCCATATGTAAACCTTCCAACTGAACTTTCATCTTTCTGTTGTTTACCAATGTTTCCATCAAAATCCCCCATAATAATTCTTAAGTGTTCTTTACCTATCTCAGTAGCTTTTTATAGCTCTTCATAAAATCTTCAACTTTCTCTTCGGAATGACTAGTTGCTGGAGCGTAAACGTGAATTATCTTAAACTGATATCTCTTTGATTGTTGTGAAATCACTCTCTCTGAATTACTGTCAAGTGACACTGCATTATTTTTTAGATATTTATTAATTATGAAACCAACTCCACCCTTTCTTTCACTCTTGAAGTAGAACAGATGTCCACTCCTTAGTCCCAACAACTCTTCTCCTTTTCTTCCTACTTTACTAAGACATCCCATTTGACATTGCTAAGCTCTCCCTTTCAACTTCAGTCATTTTCCTTCACTTGAAAGCATTCAGTAGTTACACATAGCCACGGTGTTTAACGAATGACAGCCAAGTCCAGACACTTGCATATATAGCTTTGTGTTAACTGGAGACAATATACAGGGTGATTATAATTAAACAGGTGGTGTTTATAGCTCTGCGTAGAAAGAACTATTGGACAAACAGCAACCAAATTTGGTTTGTATATTTTCCTCACCATGGGATTTCAATTTCTCAAATAATAAACTTAGTTCAGAAATTTCCTGTTAGGGTAAAATTTGGCACTAATGTCGCTTTAATTTGCATATTAGATAAGTTGTCAAATAAATTCCAGTAGTACAGATAAGATGTCAAACAAAGCTGAATGATTTTATTGCAGTTTAGTAACAATTACAGATGACATTACTTTTAACTGTTCATAGGTTACAATGTTACAGATTGTGATTTTTTACAAATGTTAAGAAATTGCGTACATTGAAATGTGAAAGTAACCAATAAATCAGAATTAATGGTTCTATGTGCCCTCCATCTCCATGTTCTAAAGCCTACATTCGATGCACAACACATTTGACAGCAGAACGTAACTGACTTGGGTGTAGTTGTCTCACAAGTAGTGAAATTCTTTCTTTGAAGACAGCTACATTAGGAATCACCCTGATCAACAAGCCAGTACAAGTATTCCCGAAACTATAAATCACAATGGGTCAAGTCTGGTGATCGTGGTGGCCAAGCTGTTGGAAATGATCGGCTAATTACTGTCGTCGGTGAAGTGGTGACACAATAACCTTTGCATATTTAAGCTGATATGAAGGGTGCTTCATTTTGCATCAAGATTGTAGTATCCAGACAATTTCTTTGCTAAAGTGCAGGGTTGACAAAGTATTGAAGCATGTCTCCATACCTAGAGGCATTAAAACAACAGAAGCAGCGTTTTCTTAAAAAAAAAAAAGAAGTAAGATCCAATTATAAAGGATGCCATGAAACTTTAACACTGATTTTTAGTTGATGCAAGGGGATTTCTTGATGAACATGTGGATTTTCCCTAGACCAAATATGGCAGTTGTGAGTGTTAACCACTCCATTCAAGTGAAAATGGGCCTCTTTGGTCCATAGAATTTGCCAGGGCCATGAATCGTTGATCATCATCCACTCTATGAATGACAAGGCAAATGTTTTCACTTCTCACAATCACCAGGAAGCAATTCGTGACAACAAGATATCCTGTAGGGGTAAAACTTCATTGTTTGCCACAAAATATTATGCATATCCAATCACTGTGATATTGCACAGGCAGTACCACAGCTGCAAGAATTCTGCATTTTGTTCTGAAGTGACGCTGGAGTGTTGTGTCAGATTGACTTGCATGGACAACATACACTTTTTTGTTGTTTGTTGCCATTTTGCAACTGCAGCACTCTCGTGGTTGGAGGTGGAAACATAGGCCTGCTGGACAATTCAAACAAAAGTTTGAAAGATGCTTCTCTTAGAATAACAAACTCGATCAGCAGAGCTCTATGAATGTGACCATTACAAAGTCACGAAACCACTCCAATCATTTGTAGATACCCTGTATTTGCCAGACATTTTATCATTCTGCTTCGTGGAGTGTTATGATGTGAGGAATAAATATTAAAGTATTTTCCTTATGTATATAACACTAAGTTATATGTTTATTGGTTATTTTTTTTAATCAGTGTTATTTGTTTTGCACCTTAATAATCCACAGAAATCTGAGACAAAGCATAATGTAGGTAATGGGTATGACTGTGCGTGTTTATGGCTTCACACACAGCTGCTCTGAAACATCATAATTAATGAAGTATCCTTCACAGTATTATGATATTAGACTTTCTAAGTTGTTCAGGTGATCTGCTCTTTGTTGTCTTGCCCATGGACATGGGATTTGTATGGATGTGAGGAATCAATCTTATCTCATCAATTAACACCATGTGAATTGATGCTATGAATATAAAAATGAAATATCATCATCTTCATACACTCCGTTGCAAAAGAAAAAAAAAGACGCACCTCTAAAAAATAGCGGGAACTGCAAAACTCAGTCTGCAAATGCCTTTCAGATAGATATGCAAATGATTAAAATGCTTTCACCAGAAAAAGTACTAAATGTTTCCACAGCATATGAAAAGGGTTCAATCTGTAACGAATGTAACTATAGGCGTTCATGTGGTTGTGATCTGCTTTTGCCATTGCAAGTAGTATGCTGTGAAGATAATTCTATGAAGCATCCTTCAGCAGGACCAGCAACTGAGCAAGGTTGCATCGTAGGATATGAGAATACCGATAGTTATGCAGATGTGTCAGTCGCCATCTTGGTCGGAGCAATGTGGCAGCAGTGGGTTTACATAATTCAACAAGCCCAACAATTGCAGAAGATCTGCCACAGAACGACGTTAGACTATTATTGGACTTCATACCACATCAAATGACCACTTATGCTTGCATTCTGAACTTGATAACAATATCACTCCATATTTTTCATTTATGCTGTTTAACTTAATGTAACTTGATTCTCCTCTATTTTCTTTAATTATTATCATTATATTTATTATTATTATTATTATTATTGAAAATTTTTTTTCTTCATAAACTCATCTTTGGATTTGAAACAAACACACCAATTCATTTCTTCTTCTCACTCGCCCATCTCCTGTCCCATGCCATTACAAATATCTTCCGAAGGGCCTATTTTGTTGTGACCTTGCTGTCTCTCAGTCTCCTATTAGACCAATGTCTTGGATAAGAAGGCTATGAAATCATCTGTTCCAGAACATTGATGTAGATCATATAACAGTAAAGAAATTTTTGTAATGTAATTTTCCAACGTTTTCTGACAGAAACCTACAATATTCTTCTTGTTTTTTTTTCACCAGGAGCAAGAAAATCCCTCATTGAAGCTTATATTATTTGTATATTTAAAAACATGACCTGTTCCTTTTTCAGATCTTTTTCATTGAAACTGTCAGAAGCTTTATCTTTCATAAGAAAAATTTACATTGCATTTTAACCAAGGAAAAAAAAAAAGTCACTTACGTAAACTTATCTTCTAAAATATTCTTTGGTAGTGTTGATAATAAATGATGGAATGTCCTAAAAAGTTCTTGTTTACATATAGCACATCTAAGGGAGGGAAAAAAGTGAATATTATTAAAAAACACTTCTCTTAAAGACTTTCTATTCTGAAATTCGTTATATTTCAATTTTAAGAGAATTCAGACAAAGCACTGAAATTACAATAATTTAATAATTTATTCTTTCAGGAAATTCAAAAATTTTAAACTTTAAAAACCATAAGGATGATTTTTTATACATATTTTTAATTTTCCCAAGTAGGTTTCTTCACTTTCATCTCTTCAAATTGCAAAGTTACTTTTACATTTTTGTCTATTTCCCCTTGATAAAAAAAATTGTTAGTTGAACTGAAGTAGAGTCAATATAATTCTGAAACATATGAAGAAATAATATCTGCCAGCTTTGATAATGCTACAAGTTCTATAAAAGAAGAAGCAATTCATACTGTAATTTCTAAGTATATCAGATCAATATTGATTTATAATTAACTAGCTGAAATACCCATTCTTCAACCAGATTACAAAAAAACAGATGTCCTGATGTGGATGAAAATGAAATTGAAGTTGCGAGATTACTTCGAAACTTTCCCAGTTCGTACAAAAATCCTTTGATACATAAAATAATGTTATACTAATATTGAGATCGGAGAATATAAGACTATCTTTCTGCCCTTCTCCACAACCCTATCACATCAAACATTCCCCAGTTCAAACAATCACATGATCAGTACAAATTAATATTATATTCTTATTGTGCAACCTGAAAACCCCCCAGAAGTATCGTACAACAATATTTGCCCATCCCTCCTCCTCGTTTATACCCCGCAGGGCTCGATATCGAAAAAGCATCTTTTCAATTTTGACAAAGAACATTTATGATAACTTTCGTATTTCCACCTCAACCCTTCAAAACAGAGTTGCTTCCCCTGTTTACACCTAAATTCGACTAATACATATCATTTTGATTTTGACAAAGAAGTTTCATGTGATATGTTGTGCTCACTAAAGAGAGGATGGAGATTTATGCACAAAAATCATTTAGTTCTACTATTTGCCACCAAGTTACTATCTGGCGCTATTATGTACAACAGTAGTGTCATTCGAGTTGTTACCACCAGGTTGCTATGTAGCACTATTATGCACAAAAATATTTTCATTACAATATTTTTTTAATTGTTTATAGACAATATTTGTGTAGTTCTCATTGTCGCCACTAGGTGCATATAGGGCGCTATTTCAGGAATTTCACCCCTTTCAGGGTCTGTCGAGGTTCCAAGGTAGCCTATATTTTCCTTAGGATAGTAGAGAGTAACTATGCAAAATTTGGTTCAGATCAGTTAAAGGCTGTAAAATTGTAAAAAGATCATACATGCAAACTTTGACTTATGTTTAGATTTGGTTAAATAAAAACACTGCTGCATCCATTTGATGATTAAATGCCGCACCCTTCCTTCAGACAACTGGTAAGGATAGCAAAATAGGAATTAACAACCAGCTTCTATATATTAAAGCATAAAGAATTGATACAGAAATAAAAAATATGTGAACTTTCATCGATGAGAGTTTGGGACAGACCGTTTCGTTCTTTTTAGGGACTCATCAGCCAAACCCCCACTCACCAGATGAAATGATCAGATTGTGTAGAAGTGATAAGAGAATTCACACCCACTTCCAGCTGTGGCTTCCCTCCAAAAGAAAACACATTTAAAAAAGAAACCAAAACAGGCAAAACTTCAAATCCTGGCCTGTGGAACTATCAGGCACAAAGGAATTGGAATATAAAGAACTAAGGCTAAATCCAACCCTGGTTTAATGTAAATAAAAGATTTAACATGCCAGAAATTAATATAAAGCATAAAAAAATGACACGTGACATCTTTTGTTTAACGCTCTGGCACATTAAATCTTTTGTTTAATGTTATTTGTACAGGATATGTTGTATGTATTTTATTTCTTTTGGAACCCTGGGGTAAACTATATTTTTATTCTACTTATATACCGTATATGCTTATTCAGCTCAGTTGGGTGTTGAGGACCACAGGTTATTTGTCTCCGTCACTTCTTCTCCACCGGCCCATAGCTGCTGCCAGACCGTCACCCCTCTCTCCCGTTACTTTGTTGACAAGCAGTCCCCTCCCCTTCTGGGTTCACTCCCTGCCACATTCTCCCCAAATCCTTAACTCTTTGTTTCTTTATTTCTTAATTCCTTAAATGAGGTAAATTTAGGCCCGGCACTTCGTTATTTATTTAAGTCTTCCACTGCTGTTAATTCTTTTTTATCTACCCCCCCCCCCTACATGTTCGCCTATAAACCATGGAAAGGTGTTACAATGGTTACCCATCACTTGCAAGTTAGACACCAATTACTGGCAGATATATACTACAAAATCTGTTTTGAAACTGGGGAACAGTATAGTGTAGTATTTATCTATAAATAGTAATTTGTCTTTCTGTATTATTATTATTTTTAATTTGGTTGCTTATGAATGTTAAGTATTTTCTTTTTTTTTTTATCCTACCTAGCATTTGCAGAATTTGCATTTTTCAGAGTAACTCCTTGTTTAATTCCATTAACTGTTACTTCCAATGTTTTGGATGGAATCTGACTCCATATAATAGCTGAGGGAAGAAAAAGAATTAGAAGCAAATATTAAAAATTATAAACAAATAGTCAATAAAAAGAAATTTACACACACACACAATTTTTGTCAAACACATTTACAACCAAGTTGACTGTAAGGAAATAAGTAAAACTTTAGTAAAGTTCAGTTCTTTG
>JAFIDM010000007.1:32669849-32681170 GCA_023159025.1 Thereuonema tuberculata | reverse complement strand
CACAGTTTGTATTTAAGGACATGTTTGTTAATTTTAATTATCAGTTGAAAAAGCTCAGTTGCATGAGCGAAACCCAGGTCCTGTTCCTTTTTAATTTGTTATAAACTTTTTAACCATTTAAATGTGTGTCGGCGAACTTTGTCTCATGATTTTGCACACGTTAAGCCTTAAATAAATGATTTTAAAATATTTACTTATATAATTTATTTCGAAGAGAAACTGTTATTTAGAATTTATTAATCGTGAATAGATTTTCCACTTTAGAAACCAAATAGTTTTTTTGAGATAGCTAATGATTGTCAGTTGCAGTTATTTGAAATTCGTGAGACTTATAATCGATGAAAATGATGAATCTGAAGTCACAGCTTTATTTTTCTTGAAGCCATTGTTTATTTCTATAAAAAAGATCTCAAAGATATCCAACGATGCTTTAATCGGATCTCTTAACTATTTCAGAAGATTTTCATTAAAGTAATTTTTTATTATTATTTTATTTATTTATTTATTTTCATAACTGTGAAGAGATCAACGGAAGTAAAAATCTATCCATTAATAATAATAAATAATAATAAATGTCTTATATAATGAAGGACTTTTTAATGTATTTTAGGTACTTCTTAATTTGCTAAAATAAGGAGAAATCGCCTCAAATAAAAATTAGATATAAAGATAATGTTTATTCTGTAAGTTCTAGAACATATGTAAATGGGTTTCTAATTGATGATGTCTTTGGTTATGAAACTTTTTAAACACTTCTTTCTCAGGCTTTGTTCTTTCTTATGAAAATGTCAGTTGTTATTCATTCAGCTGTTTTGTCTCCTTCATCAAAACGTTCGATTTCGTTTTCTAACTCGTTCCCTTTCTACTTCCTGAAAATAATGGTAATAAATAACAACTGAATTCAGATAATTCCCAGGATGGTCTCATCCATGTTCACGCTCTGGATGTTCACCATGAAGAAGAATCGGTAGAAAAAGAGTGGGAGGTTTTTGTAAGCGTTTGCAGGTTCGATATTTTTTGATCTGTGAAAAATGTTATGTTTTATCTTAACGGATGTTATGAGAAATTCTTATTAATAGTTTGAAAAAATGATTGTTTAACAGGAAAAAAAAATGGGGGGGGGGTTTCCCGTGGAGATGATATTTGTTTGTTTAACGTCAGTGAAAGAAAAAATAAAAATAAAATAGGAATAACATAATAAATCCTTAAGGTATTTGCATTGGCCTTGTGCATTGCAATTGCGCTTCCCGCTAATCTCTGTTCCGGACTTCGGTCCGGCAGAATTCGTCAGCCGAAATATCCTTCCGGGAGCGGCGGGGTGAGCGCAAGAATGTGATCACGTGGTATGCGATAAAATTAGCCTAAGCGGTTGGGGAGAAAGATGGTAGAAGATGTACCATGAAGTAGAAGCACGCTGCTGACATGAGGTCCTTCGAAATAGAATGGGAAGTGGTTCTACATAAATACACCGCTTCTTTTTCAAATCTGGAACATCTTTATTAGCGATTTAATTTAAATTGAATTTACAAATAATTTATGACAGAAACTATTTGATTTTATTGTCGGATCATAATCGAATTGCCTCTCTAAGGGCTGCGTCCCTGCTCTCTTGGTGAGAATGAGCTTTCATCTTTTCCTGCAGAGACTTCTTTTATTGCCGATCTAAACACTTGTTCTAGCATTTGTTGAAGTTTCTGATTTTTTGTTTTTTCTTATATATAGATATAAATAAATTTTGCATCAGATGAATCCTGTAACAGTTGCCATTTTCACACCTATAGGACTACAATTCTTACTGACTTTTTAAAACACGAGCAGAATAATTTTTTGAGCTAAATTGAAATGTTAGTGTGTACATTAATTTGATTCAATCTATCAAAGTATTTTTTTATTATTTTTTTTTATTAATAACTTACGACTTTTATGTCAAATGAAGAAAACAGTCAAATAAACAAACAAATTTTTATTAGTTTATCTTTAAATAAATAAATTATTATTCGTTAAAAGTTTGTTCTTTGGCTTCTAATTAAACACATCATTTTTTTATTAACAGTAGTTTCTAAATGTATTTTCCTAAATTTATGATCATTCTTTTAATATCACTTTTTCTTTTATCTCAGTATTAATAAATATTCATTTATTTCTGAATATGTACTCTTTCATTTGTTTATTTAGAAAAGCCTTTTGAATGTAGTTAGTTTCATCCTCATATATCCCACATTAAGTAATGAAAAATTAACTTTCTCTCCATTACACTCAACTTAACATGAAATGTTAAACATCTTTCATGTTTAAATTTATCATGAAATGTGCTCAAGATTTGTTTCCCCAACAACTTACAAAGAACACATTTTCTAATTTGTACAGGACCTTTCAAGGATTTGTTAGGGGAAAAAACTCTCAGAAAAATGGCCAGACACAGCGTTTCAGAAATAGCGCTGGAAGTTCGTTTGTTCACAAAATAAAGATTCTATTTCAGCTCCATTTTAAATTTCTTCGTGAGTAAACTTTCCTAGAAAAATTATTTCTGTTCTCTTGATTATAATGTGTGTTTGATTCGTAAATAAAAGTAGCTCCAACCTTTGTTTTTATTGATTATTTCTTAAGAGATTCTTATTTTCCTTCTATTTGCTTTTCAGTTGAAACTAAAATGAAAATCCTCGGCTGATGTTGTTTGAAGACTGACTTGTGCCTATTTGGACTCAAAATGTCTGGAAAGGTTTAATAAATTTACGCAAAAGGCAGAGTTAAGAATATCCAAGTAGAGTTACTTAATACGTATTTATTGAAATGAAAATTAAAAATAATCTCAGAGGGGCTTCATGTGTTCTTTGACTATTTCTCATAAAAAGAACTTAATGGATTAAGGAAATAGCAGATGCTATTGAGTGAAATCCTCTTTCAAAATATAGGAATGATTGAATTGCTTCACTTGTAAATGTGCAAAGCAATGTTAAATTGTTTTTCCCAGGTTCTCCCATTTCTTTGCATTCTGATTCATTCCTTTGATGTTTTGTTTTACATTATAAACAGACGGGTTAACGAGCGTTTGCAGACACTATTTGGTCTTAGAAATTAAAAAATCAATGTAGATATACAGTGCTTGTTTTTTTGGTAATACCATGCAATCTTACTTCTACAAAATCCTTTTCACATTTTGTTCTGTCTTTTTTGTAAGAAAAAAAAAAGTATTTATTTTTAAAACCTTTCTGTCTTCCTTTTTTATCCCCCCCCCCCCACCGAAAAAAAAAAAACCCCAAACCTAAATTAAAAAGAAAAGGCGAAAGATCTACGTCATTCTCCTGAAAACTTGTAGTTGCTGACAGCTTCGTTTCTCGCTTTCATAGGAACAGTTATTAGGTTTCATAAGAATTCAGCGCATTTTATTTTATTGTTTGGTTTTTTTTCATTCGAGGATTATTTGTCATCAGAAGCAACAGCTGTTCATGTGAAGATGGTCTGATAATTTCAAGATGGAGACTTAAGGAAATTAAAAAAAAACCTACTTTCTTAGGAACGAAAGTAAAGCCATTAAAGGATCTTGAAAATACCTAAAAAAAAGGGAATTTCAAAAAAAAAGTGAGCGAATGTTTTTCTTGAGAAGAAAAAAAATTGTAGAATCCATTTACAATCAGGTTTCTTCCCTGTGATACAATTCCTTAAGAAAATTCTTTTTCCTGTTTTTGCAACTTTTCTCCCCCCAAAAAGAAAATTTCTATAAAAAGAATTGAATTTCTAAAAGATTACAGAAATTAATTGTTGAAGAGTTTTAAATCACATTTAAACCTAAATAATGCACGATCTATTCTAGTTTCTGTTCTGTTTAAGTTAGAATTTAAATAAACGTTCCTTTTTTTAATGCCTAGCAGTTGAGGTGTTTCAACAAATCTGTTGAAATTTCGCATCTCTTCTGTCTGTTTGATGACAGCGTTTTATCTAAAAGGAGTTCATTCATTGAATAGAAATAAAAGTTTCATGAAACCATCCATTGATCTGAAACGTCTGTTTCCATTTAGACAGAAAGTAAAAGAATCTACTCACAACAATTAATGATTATTGAGATCCTAGGAATCTTAAGACTTTATTTGATTATCTATTCACATTTCCACACGTTAAATATCTTACGCTATTTCATAAGTAGATGTTTTTACTTTATCCAATCTTCTTCAACTGATTCCATGTTTTTGCTACTGAACTAAAATTCAAATGTGGACTGATTTTGCTCCGACGAACTTATGTCCACTCAGTAAAACTAAGTTCATTGTATGGAGACATGAAAACTGGTTGTGCAAAATTGATATCAATTTGACACTATAAATTGCACCCATTTGGTTTTCTGATAGTTAACACTAGATGGTTGGCCAAAGTATTCGTAGAGCAGAATCAATAGTATGGAATGCAAGTAGCAGATACATTTTCACAAGTTTATTGGCTGCGTCTCATTTAACTCAGTCCTTCGTTGAGAATAATGAAAGACTCGTTATTCGACAGCTGTACAGTACACGGACTTTACTGAAAGGTATTTGACAGCTTTTAATTTAAAATACGTTAATCATTTTTTAACAATTACGTTTGATTACTTTAGCAAGTTCTGACAACTTTTGAAGAAAGAAAACTTTTGAATTCACTAGAACTTTAAAATATAGATTACATAATAAGCTTGCTTATTCTAGATTATAATACGCTTTATTGTAGACTGTGCAACAGGGCATAGTTGAGTTTACATTTCACTCGACATTTCCAGATGCAACCGAAGCAGAGAAATGACTATTTCGTAATTCAATGGATTTACATCAAAAACAGTCTCTGGAACGTTGTTAATTTGAATTTAAAAAGTAATGTTGAGGCTCGTTTTCAAAATTTATTTTTAAGATGCATTATTTTGTGAGTGTGATTCGTTTTCTTGTTTTGAACCTTTGTATCCAACGATTTGATATTAAAAGTCGAAACTGCTCCATTTTCTTAGGCTTATATCTGAATCGTGAATATTTGTCCGTCTCAAAGAAATTCTCCCTAATCTGCGATTCATTATTTATACAATCGATTGTTTCTTTGGGCTTAAAACTAAAAGGACTACATCCTAATAGCATGTTTACAATGCATCACGTTATCAGATATTTAAAAACCTTTTTCAATTATCATGTTTTCTCGAATTTCAAAGTAAAAATAACAGCTAGTATTTGTAATTGGGTTAGAGTTAAGTGAGACCCACTGGGACCCATTAGAGCGCTAGAGGTAAGGCTCCCAATATTTCAGTGACCCTAGACTGAGAGGAGGCCGGGTGATGAGCACAATGCTCGCCTATATGCCCGGAAAGAAACATGGTACCAATTCTACAGAGGGCTGGGTAGTCTCTAGGACCTGTTTAAGGAGAAACGAGCGTGGAAAAAATCCCAGCCTCCGCCGAAGCCAGGAATCGAACCCGTCTTATCACTCAGACCAACAATTGCTTACTTACTGACTTAAATAAGCCATCCTATTCATGTACAACCTTGGTTTTCTGTTTTGAATAATTTTTTGCAGGGTTAAATTTCTTTATTTAGGTTACTTTAACTTTTGAGTTGTTTCTTTGTAGTCAAAATCCTCTTAGTCCTATCAATTATTAGGAGAGGTCTTTTGGATGCATATAGCACTTATTTTAAATTGTTGTTTTTTGATTTTGGTAGTCACTGTCGGGTGCGGGGGTGACTTCCACTTATATTTACGCCTTTCTGGGTTTATCATCGGGGAGGGTGGATCGGGCTGATGAGTCCCCAGAAGGACGAAACGGCCGTTCCCGATTCCCTCTCATTATGACTCGAAAGGCGTGATTGTTTATTTATGCGCAGCCTTGATTTCTGTTTTAAGGCCATCCTGTATTGCAACTTGTTTGGTAGCAATTGTATTTTGAAAATAAAATGAATTGAAGTTTAATTTCTAATTAATAACTATTCATTGTTAATGAAGAGGCATCTTTCCTTTTCTAGACAAAACTATTGCCTTTAGTTCTTGATAAAATGGATAAGACAATTTTTCTGTATGGGATTTATACAATTCTATTAATTAAGACATATATACTAAAATTCACAAGAAAAGGTTTAAATTACAAATACCTGGCCTAATTCTGGCAATAGGAACTATAGGAATTTAAACCTAATACATCCTAATACTGTCATTATTGTCAGTGGTAAAACAGCTGGCCTGGATATTATGCAGAAGTTATCGAATCAGGTAGAAATTCAATCCAACTTTTATGTATTGAAAATTAAGAAGTTGTGTAGAAAAATCTGGATGAACTTATGCATTGGCAAGTGAGCTGTGTGTCTTCCGCAGTGATAAGGTTTAGCAGTGATGCGTCATTGAGAGTTCTTCGGAACAAAAATAAAAAAAAAAATTCGGTAGAAGAGAATTTTAAGATTTAGTGAATTCGAAAACTTGAAAGATGCTTTAAAATCGAAACAACTATGTTTAGAAATATTGCTATTGAAAGAGATTGAACTGATTCGTACAAGATTTATCAAGAAAATCAGTCCCTTACGTATCCCATCCCCTAATATCTTTGGAATCTTCTTGATACAAGTAAAAGGGACCATCTTACTTTTCCATTTGAAATCTTTTCCTGTGATTACAAACCAAACAACGATATCTAACAACCAGTATTAATCCTGGTTGAGTTGTGGGATAGCCCAATAGACCTATAGGTTGCGTGCTTGGCTTCCCTGCCACCCACATTCACCACAAAGTTAATACTTTATTGATTAATAGACAGATGGACCTAAAGAACCATTGTTTTGTTTTGAAGAAATCATTGAAGAGAAAACATTGGACATTCATTTGTCGTCAATAGAATAAACAATGGAAAGAAGAAAAAAATCGAGATTGAAAAAGAAATATATTATTAAAAATTACCAAATCTTACACCAATAAAATATATTCAATGTATTAAATCTCAGCAAATTTTCGGGGAAAAAAAAAAAAAAAACCTTCCTTCCTTTTTCAAGCCAATTCCAACTAAACAATTTTCGACGGTAACAAAACATTAATATGAACATGAATATACTTACAACACTTAAACGAGGACATTGTATGGTAATGTAAAAACACTGTGCGTGGAAAAAGACTCAAGAATTACAAAAATTATAGAAAGTATAATAATAAGAAATACAAAGGGTCAAAATTTGAATAGAAATGAAGGAGTGGATGTTAATAGCAGTAAAACTAGCGGAAGATTTAGTGAATTTGTGTTTTGATTGCCAAAAAAATGTAAAATTTGAAGAATTAGACTATTAAGTTTTTAATATTATTGGATTGTTGTGTCAATAATGATTTTGACACTTAAGATTGTTAAATGTTGACAATATTTCATGTTGTAAGTACATTCAGGCTTATGTTAAAGATTGGTTACCTTCGGAAATTGAAAAAGGAAGGAAGATTTTTCTTTCCGAACATTTGCTGTTATTAAATATATTGAATAAAGGTATTTTATTGAATGTATTTTATTGGTGTAAGGATATGGTTATTTTTAATAATAATATGAGGACTAGAAGAGATTAGGAGGATATATGGATTTAATACTTATAAAGAAATATATAATTATAAAAACAACTTTCATTTAGATTTTATTTCTTGTTGCTGACCATATGAAAAATGATTTCTTCTGCCTTTAAAGTTTTTTCTTTTTCTTTTGGCATTACAGTCCTTGTAGCCTCCTCCATAACGTTAGCCTGTTTTTAGCTAAACTCCTCCAACTTTTAATTTTCATCGCCCTCAGATCTCCCTCAACCACTTAAATCTGAGCCTTCCTCTTCCTTCAATTCCTCCCTCATAAAAGCTTCTTGGTTATCCTTTCCATTCTTTCTATCCATCTAATTATCGCTTTCTCTGTCTGTTTCTATCAACAGCTCCCTTGTTTAAAACTGCTCCTTAAAGTTTCTTTTCCCAGGTCTTTTCTTTAACAAGTTTTGTAGTCAAACATCAAAGCCATACCACCATAGAGCCATACCTTAACCACCCACCTGTTCGATAACCTTCAGTTTTCTAGATAAGTGTTTAGATTTTAATGCAATGCATTCCATCGAAATAAAAAGAAAGAAAGTAGTTTTTGTTATTTTCTATTGTAACTTATCATTCCTTAAGATCATAAGACGGATTGTAAATAAAAACGAATCATGGAATTAATAATAAAACTAATAGAACTAATAGAATTCAACTCAGTTAATTTTTATTTAATTTGAGACAAAAGTTACAGTATTAAATTAAAATTTTAAAAAAATTCCAGAATTTGCTTCTTAAGTGACTTAATAGAAACTTTTCAAGTGTCATTACTTTATTTATTTATTGAAATATTGTTTATGATTTTTGAAATAGAAATACTCTTTAATACAGCCGATTCATTTATCTTAAGAAACTAAGAAAGAAAAATCCATCCTTGAGAAGAGGAACCAAACAAACCACACTCCTACAGAAATTACTTACAAAAATAAAAAATTTGCCGCGTTCCTTAGTCAGAGATATTTAATAATCACAGCAGGAAAAAGTCAAAATTTATGGCAAAAAAAGTATGCAAAATGTATTTATATGTTTATACTGTAAGCTTATATGGAAAATTATATTTTAAAATTAGTGACATCTTTATTTCAATTCTTTTTAAATTGCATATTTCCAAACTCTCAATATTAATTAAAATTATTGGATCCTTTCGGTAATAATAGAAAGGCACCAAATTATATAACATTATAACAAAGTATACGTATATTTTCATATTTATATACCTTACATTTATATACAATATAAATTTTCTTCATTGATATAATAGCTACAGAGTATTTCTTAAAAGTTGACGGTCTCCTACAAATTATTTTGCATGAACGTGCAAGGCTTTTGAGTTTTGGGGAAGTGCGACATCTTCAGAATTGCTTCTTGTAGATTTCGGGTATCCGGGATGGGGAAGTCAGAGCCCGATGCCTGATCTCTTGATTGACATGAACTTAGACATTTTCTTTGTGATTCAACTCCGGCGAATTCGGCGGCCGGGGCTGTATTTGGGAGTGACTTGGCTTGTTCGGTGAATCTTTTGTAGAAAGATAGTTACCGGAAAGTTACTAATCCACCACGATCGACAGAATATTCTAATCAGAGAATCAGAGCTCTTAAGAAAAGCTTTTCCCTAAGTGCCTTGCTCTCTATATTGGAAACTCAACGTCATAATTTGAAACGAGATTCATCCAAAGGGCAACTCAGATGTAACTGATGATATCGTATCCAAATTAAAGGCTGTCAATCATATCCAATTAGATCAGGAACTGTAACATTGAGAGCAATAATATCATCTGTATCTGCTTTTACAAATGCTATCCTGGAATTGTAAAACAAAGGTTTGGTTACATGAGTTGATTGAATAGTGAATATACCAATAAAGAGAGAATTAAACAAGAAAACTATTGATCCAGATGCCACGTAATGGAGAAGAGATGGAGAAGAGTTATAGATACTTTTAGGAACACTGGGGAGTAATGTTTATACTTGAACAAATCCTTAATACATTTCTATGCTGATTCAATTGCTGTAATTCATATTCTTCGATTCAGTTGTAATGAAACTGTCAAATGAGTATTTTTATAAAGTGTGGATTAAAACTGGGGAAAAGAAAAAGATAGGCCAACAGAAACCAATTCAGGAATATTGCAGCTCAAACGATTTATAAGAAAGAAATCAAAATCAGAAAATAGTCAACATACAAACCAAGGTTTTTTAAAATAGAGTTTAAAAAGTGAAGCTTGAATTTTGGCATTTACTTCAATTTAATTGAGATACATTTCATAAAACTGGAGAATTTAGGTATAAAATAAAAACGCGTAAAAAAGGTACGAGTAAAACGCGTCAGTTTACATTCTTACTATTGCACGACTCTGTCATTTTCTTAATTTGGTTAATAGGAAATAATAACAATTAAATTTAATCCATTTATAGGAAGATAGTTTTTGGTAATTTTCATTCGATTTTGTGGTTTTTATATAACATATAAATACATACATTTTTCTCAGTAATTATTTCATTTCTTAAGAAAGGAAATCAAAGACTGCACAGAAATAAACAAACATGACTTTGAGTTCGAGTCAACAGAGGGAACGGCCGTTTCGTCCTTATTAGGGACTCATCAGCCCGATCCACCCTCTGCCTTTCTGTGTTTATCATCGGGGAGGGTGGATCGGGCTGATGAATCTCCAATAAAGACGAAACGACTGTTCCCTCCGTTAACAAACTCAAAGACGTGTTTTGTTTATTTCTGTGCAGTATTTGGTTTTCTTTCTTAATAATTTTTCTGCTGTTAAATTGGTTCCTGTATTTCAATTCTTGTGTTATTATTTCTTTTTATCTGATTGTAGCTTTTTTGATGAAAACTTGATAATTGTATTTATTTAATATTAATAGAAATCTGTTTGTAATAATGTAATTATTTTTTGTTATTTAGGATTACTTTAATTATATTTCAAAACAATTTTATAAATTCGGTAATTAAAATTAAAGTTCATTTGGGTTGTTAGAATCACACACTTGATAATTTGTGAATATACCTTTTCTAAAGAAAATTTATTACCAAAAGTATTTCTATATACATAAATAAACCTAACTGAAACTAACCGATAATTTAACCGATTAACTTACTATCATTTTTTGTTTTTTAATCCTGTTGCGAAAAATAATGAATAATTATTTCTACGTCTTTAAACCCTTTTCATCTTCCCTCAAAGGTTTTGAACTCGTCCATTTAGTTAACCCTACACCTACGATGTGAATGTCGAGGCCTATGAATATCCTGATGATGACGTTTAATCAAAGAAAGGTTCTGGCAAACATGTTTCTCCTTCAATGAAACAATGCGTCAGGCAGTCACGTGATTCAATACAATTCTTCCAATTTGATTTTCCGTATAAATTACACTTGGGATTGCAAATTCTTTAAAAATAAAAAAAGATTTGAAGTTTTAAAAATGGGTTTGAAGCCAGATTATCCTCAAGTCATTTAGTGGGTTGGGATTGTCCACAGCCGTCTGTTCAATCACGTGGAAATGGCTTCAAGTAAAGGATAAAGGTATCTACATTTATGGATTTACTTAAACTAAACCTATCAATTTTTAGGTATTTTTCTTACAGTGTTTTACTGCTTAAAAAAAAAAAAAGAAAGACAGTTATTATTGTTCTATTGGTTGAGCATTGATTGTTTAAGCGTGACGTAATAAGGGAAAATAGAATCAAATTAGGACATAATATATTCTACCATGTCCTTTGCTGCTTAGAATAAATGAACACATTTTGAACGTTATGATTAAAAAGAGAAAAAAA
>JAFIDM010000007.1:32631419-32669839 GCA_023159025.1 Thereuonema tuberculata | reverse complement strand
AATCTGTTTAATACATTCTGAAGTAAAGTAACATAAATCATAAAGTCAATATTAGAATTTAGTGGAATTAGGAAAACCTGTTTATGGGCCATTTTGTTAGAATTTAGAAGCAAAGGTTAAATATTTATGTAATGATAAGTGATTCAAATCCACAAGGAAAATAATTGCTAGAAAATATTTACTTTAATGAAATACTTTAAAGTTTCAAATATGAAGCTAAAATATTGAGCACTTTTAAAATCAATTCAGTCAAAATAAATATTTTGTAAATTTGGAATTTTCGTTTGCATCAGAAAGGTTCTACGTTTTCAATTTTTAAGGACTTTTCATGAGAATCCAAAGATTCGTCTGATGAACTCTTGAATAGTTTTCCAAATGAATCGACTCATTACACTAAAGGAATTCAAGTGATTCAAGAGAGAACATTAAAATCCATAATTATTGGAATAATATACAAATCTATTGTTATTTGATATTAACAGTTCAAATAACGACCATTACTATAATAGGTAATAAACTTAACAAAAGTTGTTACAAAAAACCAAAGTATTCCTTTACTTGTTTGTTGAGTAAATGAGAAGTTTTTTAAGGATTTGTTTTTAATAATCTAAAACTAAATAATTATTACTTTTTGGATTGTTTTTATTTAGGCTTACCATCAATTATTTTCAATTCAAAATAACCGACATTTAGTAGAAATGTTACCAAGTGTCACAGTATTATTGTGTTGAAGATACATTCTATAATTACTCATATTCTTGTTTTTCTAATTTCATAAAAGCGAAACTTATAAATTTAATTTTTTTTAATTATTTTTATTTAAACTTTCAATTAAGATAAAATTTCTCTAAATGAGATTTATTCTCTAATTCAGAGGAAAGACAAATTAAAAAGGATTTAAACAGCTGCATTTTCTCTTCAGGTTCGGAAAAGTATTTTTTATGTTTTTGTGAACTTGTATTTCATTTCAACAAACGACAAAAGAAGTCGTTCTGAAACTTCTTTTGGTTGCACTTTTGTTTATCACATGACTGCCATTGTTTTCAGTGATTGGCTGTCACAATTCACCCGAGTCCAAGTTTAGCCCGACCTCATTTTGTGTAAGTCTCTCTCTCAGTAGAGAATGATGAATTCGTCGTCCAAAAGGATCTTTCCATCATCAACTCAAGAGGGAAGGAACCATTCATAGATCTCTGTCCTATTACACAAAACTACAACAATCATGTCAGCGAAAATCTACGAAAGACAAAACTAAAAGAAATTCAAGTTTAAAATTTCTGAAATCCGATCTATCGCAGATCTAGCGCGTCTTAGACAAATTTTAAAATGAGTTTCCTAAAAAGAAAAAGAAAAAAAAAAAAACACTGAGAGAAAATTCTGAGTTTCAGTTTTCAAAGACATTTCATAAGATTTTGAAAGAAACTATTTTTCAATTGGTAGGGAGTTGATTTGAAGTCAGTCATTGGTTTTATTCTATTTATGTTTCTTTAATATTCATCGACTGCTACGCTATTATCAGACAACAAAGGTATTTCAGAGACAGATTGAACTAATTGCTTTCCACATTACAACGGAAAATATCTTTCGATTTAGTTTCCTTCATTAATATACCTTTTCTTATCATTGTTCTTTTCTTTACCATATCTTTAAAAGTATACAAAAATAAGGACTTTGATAAATATCACCTGTGTGTATGTTCCTTTCCCTTTTAAAACATTGTACGAATTTTTTTAAAAACTTCGTTTTCCATAAATCATACAAATGGATTTATCTTTTGTATTTCAAAAATAATGATGTAAACATTACAAGAGATTCTTATGCTTATGAAAGTGACAAAACAAAATTCCAATTCAGCCTTAGAAATCAAACAATTAACTCTCATTGCTGGCAAAATGAATCTCTATCTCATTCTGTAATCCAGTTTTAATTTGTGTGATTTGTGTAAATTAATTATATTTTGCTAATTAAGTTTTAATGATTTAATCAGTTTTCGGGAAAAGATGGAAGTAGATAATTGAGATATTCACAAATAGGAAAACCATTTTCTTTCTAGAATTTTCATTGTTTAAAAAAAATAGAGCGAAAGTAGGCTTCAAGTTCTTTCAGGAAGTTTTGTTTGTATATAAGTTCATTCTTTTATTATATACATATCTAAAGGAGATATATATAGATTTATCTATCTAGTTTGAAGGAGAAAATTCTGTTGCTACCATAATAGAATTTTTTTGAATAGTTAACAAAGGAAGAGTTTTAAATCAACGTAGAATTTCTAATTTAATAAGATTAAAAAAATCAATTATCCATTGTTTTAATGTACCTTAAATATTAACTATTTAATTTATTTATTTAAAAATTACTGTATTAAGGTAATTAAATTATAATTTAATGAAATTAAAGTAAAACATTAAAATATTAATTTTTATCGACCACTTACACAAAGTGTTTATCAAAAAAAGGAAAACTTTATCTCTACAATTAAATCAAGGATTTCTAATTAGGGCCTGTCTTTAGCCTCATTGACACTCATTGGTTTATGAAATTCGTGGCTTTAGGAAAGGTTAAGTGGATGTCATGAGAGTTATGGGAGATGGTAGAGAACTGAATGAAGAACTGAATGATGTTGTAATTTTCGAATATTTTTCAGGTCTCTTCTATTATTTATTTATATTAGAGACTGTTCAAGAGCCATTTAAAATATTTCGGTTGGCGGAAATAGTAAATATTCTCTTTTTGGCTGATATTAAATTTTTTTTTTTTTTTTTTTTTTTTGTATGTTCTATGAATCGAGGGCTTTATTTCTTATGATAACCAGATATTACTATGTTCACTGTTGGACATTAAAAGTGTAGAAAGACAAGAGCTATCAAAGCCTTACTTATTTTACAGATAAATTATGGTACAAGGGTGAAATGATTACAATTACAGCTCGGTGCGACTTGAAGTACATAAAGAAATTAGTATCTCATGTAGCCATCATTGATGGCAATAACCGTAGGCTGTATGGCCAAGCATAGTCCATTCGGTTTCGACACGATGCCAAAGTTCATCTGCTGTAGCCGCGGATGTTCTTGGTGTGCAGTTATGGACAAAACGTGCTCAATAGGTGACAGATCCGGTGAACTTGCGGGCTACGGAAGAAGTTGAACTTGGTAACCATCCAGGAATTGTTGGACGTTGCGTGGCACGTGCGTATGCACATTGTCTTGTTGGTAAGTTGTCCCAGGGAGGCCCTGAAGATAAGGGCTCCAAACAGTCTCCAAACCTCAGAGATGTAACGATGGCTATTCGAAGTATCGGGAATGCGTACTGGACGCGAGAGGGATTGGAATCCAATAGCACTCCATACCATAACCCCAGGTATCGAACCGGTATGGCGATGCCTAAGGCAGGATTCGACTCAGTCTTTCGCCGCGTTGCTGCCAGACACGGATGCGACCATCACACAGACAGAAGCGTGAAAGAACGACGTCATGCCATTCGTCCCTCCGTGCGTAACATTCTAGGCACCAATGCAGCCGCAGACCTGGAAACCTGGTGGTATGGCTGCTTTATTCTTCCACGAGGCATGCTGCAGCCGTCTGAGAATGGCGAAGCAAACACAATTCCAACTGCACAGCAGCTCCTCTTAGCAGAAGACTTTAGTGGCTCCTATTATTTGTATGCGTTTGTAGGTCCTCCCTTGAACCATGCATATGTCGGATCGATTGGATGCGTCCTTCCTGGTGATTCACTTTTTATGGCCAGCAGTGTATTACCTCTCTCTCTCACAAAATAAGTTCACGATAGTGGGTGGATGCCATCTGATTGATCAGTTGAGTTGCTCTGTGATCAACTTTTAATCTGACAGCTTCAGAGAATTAGGATTTACAACTCTTTGACACCAAACAAATGGAAGACGATATTTTCTAATTCTTAAAATTCATTCAGGACTTTTTAATTAAAGGAAATAGCGGTAAAACAAACAATTCCGAGACGAGAGTATTTTACAAAGATTGAATATGAAACAAAAAGAAATTCTGTATTGAAACGACTTCTCCTGCATCAGTATTTGCTCAAAATAATTACGCAAAGAGATTTATAGAAAGACAACTAATAAGACTTGTTTTAACTTGAACTTCTTTCATTAATTTAATTCATTCCTTGATTTATCATTTTTTTAATTACGTCTTTGAAAACCATCCTGAAAATTGTTCCAAGTTGTTTCTGAGCTGTTTTACATCTTATTGTTGTTGAGTGACTTTGGGTTGGAAACTGATAAAGCGTTTTGAACCAAATGTCCGAAGTTCAGTTGTGTTTCTTCATAGATTTCATTTCTGTAGGTTTTAAACGCAGGAACTTTTTCCAATTAAATACTTCGTTGTAATTTAAGGGTTCTTTTTCTAATGTCACTTTGTAATTGCAGGAGACGAAACAAAGAAAATGAGAACTTCTGTAGTTTTTTGTTTGTTTTTTTTGAAGGAATAATCTTCACCCGCTGTGAGAATTATTGATGGGAAATACGTTGTGAATTAATTTCATAAAGAGAAAATAGTTGACTATTAATGTTTTCCATCTTTTCTTTTCTTGTAAAAGAACACGGAAGTGATTTTTTAAGTGCAGTCCGTTTACAGCAGTGCTTTTTGTATTTGGTTTTCGCAAAGGGGAAAGAACTCATTAACTGAAGGAGACGTAAAACATTGGTAAATGGTTTTTACCAACAGCTGATCTTTCTCCCCTATTTGTCTTCGTCCTTTCATCAGTGAAGGAGGATCCAGTTACTCCTCTGGAACTTTCCGAGTATCTTCATGAATTTCTAACAAATAGATAAAAGACTTTGTGGGTTTGAATAGAAATCAACCTGATTCATTTAATTTTTTTATGCAAATTCTTTAATTTTGATTAATTTATTTTTCTACTCCTAAAAGTAATTGTTTCAGTTGTTTGTGATTCAATTGAATCTGATTGGATGTGGGAAGAAGAGAAAAAAAGGTAAAATCATCTATTGGAAACCAACCTACCTCATTCAATACTATAAAAAAACTCTCGTCATATATTAAATATATTTCTTCTTTAAAGTCATTTCCAAATTTCATCTTACTAGATCTTATTATTGAAAAAGCAGAACGATGGCTTCTCTGAAATATCATTGTGTAGTTATAGGAAACAACCTACCTTACTAAACAAAAACTCCACATCTCCTTAACATAGTATTCAAATAGTTTATTTAAAATACTTTGCGAATTTTCGGGATGAAAATTATAACGCCATCACTTCTTCAAGAGAAATGAAAATAAAATATTCTTTGGAAAAACTGAAATACAAAACAGTAATGAACATGAAACACGTTGAAACAATATACAATTGTTTTTACAATGAAATAGCATAAATGTTCGTTTCATTACTTCACACAATTTTTTAACAATAAATCCAATATACTAACAAAATGTTAACACATTAGATCAACCAATTATTTGTTTACAATAACATATTCACATCATTAGAATCAATTAATTTAAACCAACAATCCGACATCCAACAGTCAAAGCATTTCAATAATTAAATTCGTCAATATTTACAACTTTTTTTTACATCCTTTTTAATTAAATCCTTTACTAACATAATAGTAGAAGAGTCTACTTTAGTACCTTCATGCCTATTAAAATTACTCCCTTTCGTACATTTATTGTAATTTAAAGAAGGGATTTATTTCTATGATATTAATTAACAAAAGAAGATAATAATAAAATATTACTCATTTAATAGAAAATAAAATATATAAAAAGTTTACGGAATGGTTCTTACCTTTCGTATCATATTTTATTATTATATTTACTGACATTATTTTAAATCTAACATCAATTGGAAAACCCTTCCTAGAACAGAAATATTTTTGTTCTTGAATGTTTTCTAGAGAGATATGTTTTCATAAATCCTAATAATTTTAGTGAAAAAAATAAACCCTTTGTTTATTTATGCGCATTATTTTTTTTCACTAATATTCATCGCATGTTAATTTATTTTCTTAACAACAATGATTTTTCTTCTTTATCTTTCAGTCCATTGAATCAACAAATTTTAGTAGTCAATTGTAGACCTAAAATGGTGACAGTAAAAAAAAAATCGGACAAAAAGGTTTTATCTTAAAAATATAGCGAAATATTCGATTTTTATTGAGAAAAGAAAATATTTTTCTTAAATTTGATGATTAATGAATATTTTCACATCGTTAACTGTAATAAAGAAATTTTTATAATAAGATACTGTCTAACCACTTTCTCATGCTTATCTTTAATTTTTGTAAATAATAAAAGAAGAAATAAAAATCATCTTCTACCTATAATTACTTGCATTAGACCCTGTCTCACTTCATCTCATGAATTGTCTTCCAAACCATATTGAATTATTCCAAATCTCTGATATGTATAAGGAATTAGAAAAAAAAAGATGGAAGATCAAGCCATTGTTTTATCATCAAAGTTAGATTTTAGACCTCCTCTAAAAAAAAAGAAGGAAAAAAAAACACATTTTTGATAAACAGAAATCAAGATATTTGCAAAATGAAATTCGGAAGCTTCCTATTTTTTGTAAGTGTGAACTTTTCCAGTAGGGGAGACCGGGGCCAAGTGGACCTAGGGGTAGAGTGGACCGTTGACTTTAGTAATTCGTGTAAACGCTAGAATGCGCCAAAAATCGGAAAGAAGGTTGGTGCCATTGTGGCGCTGCTACCACAAAAGCGTCAGTGAATTCGGCTTATTAGTGACAGTGAGGTGATCGATTGTTTTGTTTTTGTCCACGTAAGTAAATGTTTAGTGTTGTTTTTACTTTAATATTGCCGTTCAGCGATGCATTGAATAACGTAACCGTAATATTCATATTGAAGGTGGTAATCTAAAGATCATTTTAAGCTGTAGTATGATTTGAATACTTAAAGTAGTCGATAGTTACAACTGAAAGAAACGCCAAAAAGGCGATGGGGCAGAGTGGACCGAACGACACGGGGCACATTGGACCAGTGATCCACTCTGCCCCGCTGTTTTTACAATAAAATATTTTGGCACTATACATTATATTTTTTCCTATATTATATATTTATTAGGCCTATTATATTATATTGTATTACATTATTACATATTATATTTTTTTTTGCATATTTTTTTATGTAGGCTATTATACATTGTGTGTGGCGTATATTATTAAAGGATATTACCCCTTTAGTAATTCCTCTCAGCAAGTACCGAAATAGGGGAAGACTTTAATCTTCGAAAATAGCCAATTTACACATTTAAGTGTTATTAAATTCTAATTAAAAACTATGCAAACTGTCACGTTGTGGAATTGGCAACATGACACGATTAAAATCTTGGTCTCTGAGGGAATATATTTTGATTTTTAATAATAGTATTGTTGTAATTATGTATTTGAATTTTTGTATTTGGTAAAGTCTTGTATATTATTATTGTGATATTTCATGGTTAAATATTATTTTAATGGTTTGAGCTTATTTAGAAAACAATATGTGCGAAAGAAAGAGAAAAACTTCGAAAAAACAGTTGTGCGTTGATTGAGTGATCACGTGGTTTTCTTTGTTTCGTTTTTCCTTTGGGAACAAAATGAGAAAAGTTAAGTAAACTCTGGCGGGAAAAATTAGATCAGTTGATGAATCTGAAACACACGGGTAAAAAGTACACCCAATCAGTCTAAACATTTCAGGAGAGGGAGCGTATTCTAAAACATACACAATTACATCCCTAAGTGAAGTGGATTCAATGTACGCAGTGCAGGAGATGGGCCTATAGTTCCTGTGTAGCCAGTGACATTCGGGGTTTATTTTACGAATGCCTCAACTGCAAAGAAGATTTCTCTAGTGAAAGTGATTAATTTAATTCAATGTAAACCTATTTGATATTATTCATTTACGACTTTCAACTGCATTATGATTATTTTAAATTTTCACTTGAATATGTAATACCTTAGGTAGTCTATGTTAAGTTAAACTTTATTTCATGATATCCTAAACGGCATGTTATTTTATATTCAATAAAAAACTTACTTTAAATGTTGTTATTCTTACCCGCACCAATGTTCCCATGGGGTGGTCCAGCCTGCCCCGTGGTCGGGGCAGGTTGGACCACTCTACCATTTTTGCTTTGAGAATTAATACCAATTTTATTTATGAAGATAATGAAATGAAATCAAGTATTTACATTCTTGAATAGTTTCCGATTCTGACAAAAGTAAATGCAATGGAAAATCTCTTAACAAAAAAAAGAAAAAAATTCAACAAAAAAAAGTGGACCGCTCTGCCCCGGTCTCCCCTACTAAGTGAAATGAGTGGTAAAGATAAAACAGAACATTGGTTGGGGATTTGAAACATGTGACTCAAACCATAGATAATCAAACGATTTTCGTTAAAAAATGTTTCACTTTAAACCGCGACTGTTTTTCCAGAATTGAGTTTTTCCAGATGTACAGCATTGTTTATTAGTAGATATATATTTTTATTTTTGCTATTTTCTTGTTTGTTTCTTTAAATACTTCTAAAAGACCAAGATTCAAATTTTCACAAGAATGGCTTCTTCAATTTCAACAAGAATTGAAATGACGTGATTGTGTTGTTTGAATATTTAGAAAAAAACTTATTAGAAACTGCAGCGCTTTACTGTAATGAGTTGTTTAATCATTTTGAAGGAACCACCTGAAGGATTTTGACTGACACTAGGAACTAGATGTAAGTTCAGTTGTATCTATTCGCCATTAAAAGACAATTTTCTTTTTAGAACTGAGTAGAAAAAAAAATTAAAGAAAAGAAACATATAGCAAAGTTTACAAACATAGTTTGTATTGAATATGAAAAATCATACGAATTAACGTGAAAATTAATAAAAATATTCTTCCAAAAAATATGTATTTAGCAATCATCATTTTAAAAATAATAAACAAACAAATACTTCATCAGGGTGCGTACCGGTCCTTGCAAGTCCTTAAAAGTCCTTATTTTTACATTGAGTCCTTAAAAAGTCCTTAAAAGCCCTTATTTTTATGCCCCATTTTCAAAAAAGGCTTTAAAAGCCCTTATTTTTATGCCCCATTTTTAAAAATTCCTTACTTTTTACTCCGTTTTTTTTTTGGTTGTTGAAACAGAGATTTTTAAAAAAAATTTTTTTTTTGGTTGTTGAACTCCCGCTTCGTTTAGGCGTTTAGAGGTCCTTATTTTTTGTTTTTTTTTAGTCCTTAAAAGTCCTTAAAAGTCCTTGATTTTCTTCTAAGGAAATGTGTACGAACCCTGTTCATAATGATTACTTTACTAACTCCTTGGGTCTTAGGAGCTATCAGATAGTTTTTCCTTTTAGGCTGTGAATCCTTTTAGGTCTTATATCCCCGGTTTGTCTGTCTGTGGATGTATTCCACAATGTTGTAGGTGACCTGTTAGCTCAGTTGTTAGAGCGTCGTGCTAATAACGCGAAGGTCGTGGGCTCGATCCCCTCATCAACTTAAGTTGTTTTTTTTTAAATCATTATTAGGAATTCAGTGTGTTAACAAGATTTGAGTTAAGAATGACGATTATTCCATATAAATAGGGGTGGGTAAGATAGCATGGGGTCGCAAACGGACTCGCGCTGATTTTCTAGACCACCCCGGCGCAGTTTATTCTAAAGTAAAGTTGACTCAGAAACCGTTACGAAGCACTGTGAATCACTATCCCTACTTTGTTTTTATGTTAGAAGCAAATGAAGTGGATATCAATCTATTGTCCTAAAGATATTTCAACCATTTCCAAAAATTGTACTTTTTTATTAAGACCATCTTAAAGCTACGATGGATAGAAATGATTTAGAAATAAAAAAGAACCTTCGATGAAAAGGAACATTTTGAATGGAATCATTTCCTCTTTTTATTTTGATTTGAGTAAACGAGCAACATGTGTTCACCGCGTGCAGCTCCGTTCCTGGAAGAATGTCGTTGGAGAGCCCAGTGTTTATTTGTTATTCCAGAGATACCGTATGAGAATTAAGAATTCATGAAAACTAAGTCATAAACTAAATTCATTCCGATTGATTTATGTGTAATTTCATTGTAATTTCGTTGTCATTTTATGAACGGAATAGAATTAATGGCTCCACTTAAAGACATGACTTCCTTGTATTCAGATGTGACGTACAAATTCTTCAGATGGACGATTGCATAAAACTACTTAATAATTTCAAAATAACATTGACTTAAAGTCCTACAATTAATAGTTATTTAAATAAAGCCTTAATTCATAATAAGAAAAAGCCTTCTTACTGAAAATAAATACGCTGAAGCTAAATTTATAATTTTCCGTTTTTCTCCGGATTTTATTTTCCGAAATTAAATTGATGAGATGCTTAGAGCTTAATTAAATAATAGTTTTCACTCATTTCTTTAGGATGTTAAGCTAGTTTTTTTTTTGTCCCAGTTGAACTAAATGATCATAATTTAGTTCCCGTCAACGGTTGATATTTTGTAATCTGTGCATTTAAGCAGTTGATGATGGCATGATCTGATTCTATTAAAATTCTCAAGTGATTGTCTGATGTATAATGAAAATCTTTTGTCCAATTGTTTGATTTGTTGTCCCATATCAAACCAAGGTTATAAAGAAAACCTTCTATTCAATAAACGAAAGTTAGACTTGAGGAATTCAAAAACTTAGTTATTACATTTCCTCTAAAGGAACGAATAAAAAACATTCAAAACTTAAAAATAAAAATAACACATCAAACATTTTAAGTAAGAAAAAAAAATTGAAGTAAAAGTATGAAAGTTTGAAATGAAAAGAGTGAATTGTACATCGGAAGCGCAGTGGTGCCTCAAATGAAAAACTACACAATGAGGCACCACTGCGCTTTCGACGTATTGTTCATACTAGCCTAAGTACGGAGACCTTGTTATTTACTGTGACTTCTCCTGGCTGATGATCGCCAACGAGCGTGAAGCAGCTGTTCCAGGATGTCACTTGTAAATAATTGGGTCTCATCCAGAGTGAATTCTCTTTGAAGTTTATTGAGTCAACTTAACATTCCTGTATTTTCCTTATTAAGAAACTCCAGTCTGTATCGTGGCAGGGCTGTTTAGGGACAGTAGGACGCAACACTAGGGACTAGTTGAACTGTAATGTTTTGTCCCGAATAAACGGCCCATTTGCTCTGATATTGTAATCAGTTATTGGTATCATCGTTCTCATTCCATTTCGACTGCTGCTTCTGATTGCACTCATTTTTTTTGGTCAATGTTAACCGAAATGTTTGTTAATTTCACTGCGCCAATGTTTGTCATTTGGACATCAAATTTCTCATTCCAGTTTATTGTACTGATTGCATTTTGCTCTTTTCTTTAAATCCAAACTAAGCTATCCTTTTGTAAAGCTAAAGGGATAATTACATCATTATATTATATTCTATATTTACACAATTTATATAATAAAAGAATGTTTTATATTAAATTTCATTGTTTAATTATCTACTTAGACTTGAGTAAATCTTCGTAAACTTTTGATTCTATTTTTGAAACCTTGATCGAAATCAATTGCGAACAATTCAAACATTTATTGTATCAAAGGCTAGGCTTGTAGTGGATAGACTTTAACGTTGTAGTCGTACCTAATTGATCGACCAGATTATGCCTAAACAAGGGAAGCCTGCATTCATGGTGTCAAGTAGATATAAAAAGAACAGTTTCCAAACTATTTTGGATGTATTTTATCTTAATCGATATCCATTAGTTATAAAAATTTGGTTTTTTTTTCTCTGTGAATTAGAAAAACACTCCTTTAAACAAAATAAAGAAATAAGGGGGGGAAAAAGTCATTGTACACTTTCTAAAGATGAGAAAAACTAATTGTTTTCTCTCAGTTACTAGCAAAGTTTATTTAAAAAATCAAAATCAATCGATTTTTTTTCCTTAAAAGATGTTGAAAGATGATGTTTAGTAATGAGGAATCCCTGAATTACTCCCTCACAGCTAAGATTGGAATTGTAAATTCTTAAAGAATAGTGTCAATGGTTTGTAGTATTTCAATTCATAGAGCTTTATTTAGCAATGAAACAGTTTAGTAAAGAAATAGTTTGTAAACCTCATTGAAAGAAACCAAAACAATCTATTATTTTGAAATCGCTTCTAATGGATTTTAAAGATGTTGAATCTGTTGGTGGAATTCGTCTGAGGAAGCAGCAGTGGATAATTCTTCTTCTTTTGTTTTCTTCTTTTAACGTTTGTTGGGAATTGATTCCAGTCAGCATTTCTATCGCAGTTAATGGGAAGTCATTACGCTGTTTTCCTTCGTTTTGGCAAAAAGAAATACATAAATAGATTTTTTGACAGAAGGAAGGAACAAAACAAAAAATAAAAACAACTCTGCAATCTTTTTGTTTCTTAAACTAAAAAGCAAAGAGTTATTGGATTTTTTTTTCTAAAATGACTAAAATTATTCTCCATTAGCAAAAGATTTTTACCAAAGAATATTAGGAAACAAATAAAAAAATAGAATTAAAAAGAAAATTCTCTGAAATAGGAAAGAAATAAAGAAATTAAAGCCATCTTCATACCAAATAATGCTTTTAGTAATGGAAGAAATATCGATGTCAAATTTTTCAATTATTCATGCACAAAAAAAAAGAGATTGGTTAGGTTATTAATCTGTTATTTGAATTAATGTTGAAATTATGAATAGATATTATAAAAAAAAAATTATATGAAAGATTTAACAGATTTATCAAGGAACAAATAGGTCCAAAGAGTTCTTATTTTCACAAAATATTTCACAGCAATCTATTAGACTATGTTAAAAAACATACTACAAGTGTCTGTCAAAATGGTCACCAAAACAATTGTTCTTTAGAAAGTGTGGCCTTAAATGACTACAGCGAACGATTACTTAACGAAGTGTCATCTACCAATGGCAGCTCCAACATACCAGGTATCTCATTCAAGAGACATATAGTATATCACATTATTTTCCATTCTCTATTGATGGACAAAGGAAAGGTTTTTAGATAACTGTAATTTGAACTTTTTATTACAGATTGTCTAATTGATTAATGTATTTAAACATTATTATTTTCATCGGCAGTTTCATAATTCTCAGTTGTAATAATGATGAAAGAATGATAAAAGAAAGCGTTTTGACCTTAATTAAAAACGAATGTTCCACAGCCAAGCATGGATTTTAGCGCGATTTAGGAAATCAAATCATTTATGAAATCCTTCATCGTAAAAATATAAAAATAATTGCTGGAAGCCTAATATTTTTAGTCCTTAATCGTTACAAATACTGGTAACGACTATTTTGTTTTATTACAAAATAAAAAAAAATAAAAACTTTTTTTTTTAATTTTTTTTTAATCCACATCGACCTTGAGCTTTAAACCTACAAATGACCTTCACATTTTGCACGATTCAAATCATGTTTCGAAGCAAAGTATTATAATTATTATTACTATTATTATTCTAATTCGCTAACCTCAGTATAAACAGAATATTTAAAAGAACACAAGAAGAAAATTTGATTTATAATTGTTAAAAAGAATAGAAATATTTTATCATTTTAGAGTCGGAATTTATTTAATGATTTTTTTTTACTCTTTTAAAAGAAACACATATTTGAAAAAGAATATTTGAAAAATGGAAATTTTCCAATATTAAAAATAATGAAACTTTTATTATAGGAATTTCTTTTTTATCCTGTCTTACGTGACTTGGAATAACTTTGATTGAATACAGGGCGTCTCCAAAGTGAATTTATAGAAATATTAAAACTCCTTTACTATTCCTAGTTTATTGCATTGATTGGTAAATTAGAAATATTTAATTTTATTAACCCTTTTTGATAATTAACTTTATTTTATTTTTCTTTCTAGGTAAGTGACGTCATTAATTGATATTTTATGAAGATCACTTTAAGGTCAGTTAGATTTTTTAGTTTTAAGTTTCTGTTGGAAATATTTTATTTTCTACAATGCTAAAATGTCATGAGAATGATTTAATCAACTAATGTCTGATAAATATTTAGGAGATTGATTTTTAAAAATAAGAAAATTAAAAAAAAAATGTTGGAATAATTCGTATTTCTTCTTGGAATAGCTGCTATTGAATAGACGTTAAACCTCAGAGTCACCATCCAACCAAAAAAAAAATAGTAGAGAAGAGAATTCTAAGAATGCTTATAAGGAATAGTAAAGAAATCTCATCGTCTATTTATCAGTGAATTAAATGGTAAAACTATTTCCTTGTGTTTGTAGGAAGCTTCAATGTCTTATTTGTTATTATTCCGGTGGAAGAAAATTCACTTTTTTTCTTTTTGTTTTCTTTTTTTTGTACATAATGAAACGTTAACAAGTGGTTCGTAAACAGTGAGATATAGTATTTTATAAATACACTTTTCGGAAAAGCAAACGATTCAGTTACCTGTAATAACTGAAAACAGGTTTGGATGTCTATTCGTGAATCAAGAAGTTAAAATTACTATTTTAAATCATTTTTAAATAAACATTGTAAAAATTTCCAAAAGTGGATCCGAATGTCCCAGTAAACGAATGTTGGTGAAGAGTTACTTGTAGCCTCTAAGTTGACTTTTATGTTTTGCTGCTCTAAACAATACTTTCTCGTTACTGGTCGAGCATAAGATTCCAACTGTTTAAATCACAGAGAGTTTGTTATAACGATTTTAAACTTCACTTCTGAAACACACTTGGATTTCTAATAACACTCGTGAAAATATTCGCTGCCAATTATATAAAGTCAACAAAATACAAAGCAATAAGTCACAAGGATTTTTACATTTTTAAGTTGAATCTTTTAAAAATCAAATAGAGGAGAAGGTGGTATTTTGGAACCCCACTTTGTCTTTTGATCACCATGGTTCACCAATAAGCTTGAATTCCAAACTGAAGGCGTAAATAGCTTTAGCAACATCCAGCTAACTATCCTAAATGGCTAGCTACTATCCCTAAACCGAAAGATATTATTATTTTGTAAAATGTGAAAAAAGTCAAAATCGTGATCCGGTGATTGGGGGAGGGTAATTTGGAAACCCATTTTTTTTTCATAAAAATTCAATATCTTGCTCAAAAACATGGTTTTGTTTATTAAAAATAAATATCCAACAAGGATGGTCAGTTTGACATTTACATTATAGCATTCCAATGGTCTGAAAACAGTTTTAAAGAATTAAAATGAAACAGTGAATTGAGAAAAATAAAAAAAGTTTAGCAAAAACAAAATAAACTGTTATTGGCAGTAATCACATGCATAATCACATGTCTTTTTCCGCCCCATCACATTCGTTGTGTGCCCATAACACATTGTACCCACAATTCCCCTGGTCGCGAAGTTGAAAAAGTCTCATCGCATTTGGCATCCTCTTGACGTGGCTCATCTTCCCCAGCTGGAAGTTCAAAATCTGAATCTCCAGATTCAGCTGCCACAAAGTCTTCTGCTTCAGATGACTCATCAAAAAAGCTGGCAGATCCCTTTCTCGCAGCTTTTTTTCTCCTGACCATAGGGTTCCAAATTACCCACCATCTTGGGGTTCCAAATATCCCGCAATTGGCATTTTGGATTAGTGTTGATCTACCGTGTAACAACTTGTAGATTAATAACATGTTTCATTGGTTATTGGCAAAAGAAGAACCGTACAACACATATGATGCACTAAAACTTAGTTACCTGCACTGTAGGAGACACAGAAAATATAAACACTTACTTCAAAAAAAGTTCTCGAAACCGCGTTCTGCAACAAACCTTATCTATGCTTCATCTAACGAGCAGCAAGCAACTGACGCGTCGAGCCTGTGGTCGGGGGCGTGAGGGCAACAAGTTACAAGTTCCACCGGGATGGTGCGATACCTATCTGTCAGTGAAATGTCAGGGTTCCAAATTACCGACAGGGTTCCAAAATACCACCTTCTCCTCTATAAGAAAAATTTAAAATTCACAAAGTTAAGGATAGTTTATAATTAAAATTAATTGGTTTTCAAAGTTATTTTTTTCTTGTAATTATTTTCAATACTAACGGAAATTATGATTTATTCCTTATGAATCTTTTCAATTTTGGGTTTTATAAAATCCATTTTTTTCTTATTAATTTTAGATTATAAATTAATATAATTATTTATTTTGATTTTCATTTCCTCATTTTGTTCATGTGCTGTTTTCTTTTTCTTGTCATTTTTTATTTCATTTTAAGCTTCTTGATATTTCACTTCATCTAATATTTCTAACAATTTATGTTTGTTCAATTCAGTTCCCAATATGTGTATTTAGTTCTCTCGTGTCAGACAATGTTATTTCATCTTGAAATAAACTAGTCGGCTACCCGTCGCTTCGCTCCGGAAGCCTCGCGTATGTAACGGAAAACAATTTGTTATTTATTAAAAAAACACACACACACAAATTACATCACGTAAAATAAAACTAAAATTTTTTTAAAGTTTTTTTTTATTTTAATTTTTGATGTATATATTCTCTGAATTCACGACTGCTTTTAGAATCAGCGTGTGAATCATATATCTGTGATATATTTTTATTTTTTATAGAGATTAGAATGTAATCCTTGTGGTCTAATGCCTAAGACGTCTAACTTCGGAGCAGAAGGTTGCATGTTGGATTCCAGTAGATAACTTGTAGAAATTATTTCTATTTTTGTAAATTACAATAATTGCACCAGACCGAAAGAGAAATAAAAGATTTTCGTAATATAGATACAATTTTCAGTCGCTTTTGAGCTACAAATAGTGAGCTTTCAGTATTCTACTTAATAGAAATAGTGCTTCTTTCTTTCTTGAGTCTCTTTTTTTTTATTTCCATTGATACTTTACAGTGGTTTTTGAGTTAGAAATAGTGATTGTTTTTTAGTAACGAATAGCGATTTTTCAGTATTCTACCTAATAGAAATAGTGATTATTTTTTTTTCTGTTTTTTTTTTTATCCAATTCCAATTGATACTTTTCAGTGGTTTTTGAGTTACAAATAGTGAAAATTATCTATATCTATTAGCTAGGCCATCAGATTGTTCGATATAGATATTTGAAGAAGAGATTTCAGATGGACGTTAGTTGATATAGATGATAAATGAAGATCATAGCTTCTATACGAAATTCTTCGCAAGAAATTGATTGTGAATATTCTTTAGAGTGAAGATAACCAAATTCTGTTGAATTGTGACTCAAAGACCTAAAGTTGTATGTGAGTTAAGACAACGTTTTCCAATTATATGGCAACTTTATTTAGAGTTTGTCCTTGAGCTTTATTGATAAATATCGCATAAGAAGGTCTGATCGGAAATTGTTTTCTTGTGAAAGTGAATGGAAGTAGATTACCGCATGGTTCCATAGACATCCTATGGATGAAAACAAAATCTCCTTTGTGAGTTCTGTTATAATTTCGGTTTCTATGAGATCATTATCGAATGAACAGCATTTAAGTTGAGTTCCATTGCAGTATGCAAACTTGGGATTGATGTTTCGCAACAATATTATTGGAGATCCAATCTTCAATGACAAACGATGTTGAGGAATTCTGCTGAGATTCAATGCGTTCAGACACTTGGGCATATAGAGATGTTCGTGTGATGGATTATCAGAAGTGTCAATTTTATTCGCACTTGTATTGTATGCTCTGTAGTCTCTCCTTGTATTCTTAGACTTATCATTCGATTGATGTTATCGACACTCTCGTTCATCTCGTTTATCCAATTCCAATTGAAACTTTTCAGTGGTTTTTAAGTTACAAATACTGATTTCTCAGTATTCTACCTAATGACGTACTGCGTCTTTCTTTTTTGACTTTCTTTTTAATTACAATTGTTACTTTTCAGTCAAAGTCAGTTCAGTTTTGACAGATAAATCAAAAAAGCAATATAAAGAGAGTTGTAGTTCCCATGGCCTAATGGGTAAGATGTCTGACTTCGGATCAGAAGGTTGCAGGTTCGATTCCTGTCGCGGATGTTTCATTGAAAAAATTCTTTCTATTTTTCATTCTCACAGAAAACTGCGCCGGACAGACAGACAGACAGAGAAATAAAAGATTTTAGTAATATAGATTGTGAAAATATATAGGGTAATGAAATAATCACATACAAAAAAATATTTCTGGGAACTTTGTTCAAAACAAAATAGAGAAATACTGATTAGGAAAATATAGGAAAGCTTTAATGAAGTTTCCCAATCTGATTTTTAAATTCTGATTATGAAATTTAAAATTTAGCTCTAATTTAGCAGCTTAAAGATCCCATGAATTAAATGGCTGGGCTTCATGTATTTAATAATTTATGAGTTTACTTGATAAAATAACCTTTGAGATCAAATTATAGGACATAATAGAACGTTATGAGACCAATAAAATATAAATATAGTCTATGGGATTTCGTAAATCTTGTCGTTATCATCACTACATCATACTTTTTCATTTACAATTTTAATACATTATAAAACCCGCCACGACCGGACGAAACATGTCGTGTTTTAGAGTGTTTCCATGTTTTTTAAAATGTATTGGTTTTTTTAATTTTATTTTCAATTTAACACTCCTGTATACGACGGTAAGTAAAAAAGTAAGTTTACCTAATTTTTTTTAGGTGACCGGATAAAGATAGGTCAAGATGAGAAACACTGTTTTATTTTTCGTCATTGGCTATCCAAAGTTATTCAAGCATTTGTCATTGCGTCAAATGAGTTTTTCCATTCGCTGACAATAGAAAGTGGCTTTTTCAGCCATTTCACCATTTCGTCGTCACTGGCAAATCGTCTGCCCCATAGATGTTTCTCTATTTTTCCAAACAGATGAAAGTCTGAAGGTGTCAAGTCCTGGCTTTATAGGAAACACGTTGACAAAAAGATGTCATCCTCAACAGCGTAAAGTTGCAGGTTCATTAGTGAGGTTGCCATTCTCTCAAACTTTTGTTGATCGCACCTTCAGACCTTTGCACCTTCATCCCAAAGTCAAAATATCATCTTTGGCCTATCTTTATCCGTTCACCTACAAAAAATGAGGAAAACTTACTTTTGGATTTACCAATGGGAGTCCTATTTACAAGCCCCACATCTAATAGCAACACAGAAATCAAATAATTTTGTGTAGTCTCTACTTTAAAATTACTTTTCATACTCTTTAAACCTCATTGAATATTAAGTAATATAATCTTTTAGGAGGGATTTTTTCCTACTTGGGATGAAGTTGATTCAATATTTCGGCTCTGTTCCTTGCGTCTTCTTCTGGAGATGTTGGAGAATTACATGAAGTTCTGCTTTGACAATGTTTTGGAAAACGCGATTTCGTGGCCTAATTTAACTTATCATAGTCCGCTCTTCCTTCAGATCCTCAATCTCTTCTAATCCTGTGAGTTTCTTATATTGGTACAAAATGAAAGTGCTGAAATTCCAGCAGTAATATTGGCCTATTTGAATCGATCCTTCAGTTAATAAGGACTTCAACAGCTTCTTTCTTGGACACTAAAACGACTATAGTTCTTCTATTGTTTATTTTTAGAATTTGTTTGTGGTACAAATCGAAAGAATCTGTTTCTGTAAAACCTCTGGAAACTTGTCTTTATTGTAAGTATTTTCAAAGAACCACCAATTATTGAATGACTCGTGGAATGTGAAGGACCAGTTGCAAGTTAAAGCAGTTACGAATAGGATGGCACGTTTTGAAGACACTTTTACCAGTTTGTATACGATGTGCTACACGTCCATCCCTAAAATATTCAAAATAGGTTTTGAATCTCATATACTACGATATAATTAATTACTGAGTTTTTTTGAATCCCTTACACAAAATCATAATTTAAATCTGTGAATTAGAAAAACTTTTGATTAAATTATGTTGGTCAAAACAATATTAAAGGCACAAGAACCAATATTTAATGGGCTTCGTCTTGAATAATGAAGGAGTAATTTAACGAAAATCTTAAGAATTATGTTAAGCTTTCCTTTGAAGGCATTAATTAGTAAGTTTTGAAAAAAGGAACCAAGAAATTATGATAGTAAGGGACTTTTTACAAAACCTCAGTCTTCTATTATTAAATCATTTGAAATAAATCATTGTACACTGGATAACAAGCAACCAATGGATGAATCTAACATGAGTGGTTCTCCAGAGGTGGTTTGATGCAGCGAGGCTTTTGAATACAGCCTCGTGGGGAGTTCTCCCACACTTGTTCCAAGTCAAGCTCTGTTTCTATAAATATGCGTTTACTTTTTTCAGTTAACATAATATTATTGGTCGTAGGACGTTTAAAGTTTAATTATATACGAAAAGTATATAATTAAGCCTTTTTTTTAATTATATTTTAATCAAGTAGCACTGTCTTAGCATTTAGACATATATATATATATGAATTGTAGCGAATTTCCTCAAAGCAAGAAAATCACTCTGAATAATTTATAAAAAATTAAAAGAAAATAAATAGTTTCGAAATTAACTTTTCCGGGATTAAGTTAATCAGATTGATATTGTAATATTTTAAATTCAGTAATTGCAAACAAAGAAAACAGTTAATGTATATTACACTAACTTAAAACTAAAAGTCCTTTTAGAGAGAGGGGAAGGTTTCAAAGTATTTATTTTCAGAGCCTCGATGTCAGATGCAATAAGGTACACGTACAATAGATGTTAAAAACGTATAAAATAATGTAATAATATCATTTTTTTTAAATAAACAATGAGTAATTTTTTTAAAAATGTAATTAAATTTTAATTAATTAAAAAGTTTTTAAATACAGTGATTAAATTTTGAGATAAAAAATTTCATATTTCTTTTTTTTTTTTGTCTAAAAAAGTCAAGCAATTTGTAATATTATGTTGAAACATATGACTTTATTCTAATTTAGGAAAATATAAATATATAAGGAGAAGACATAAAAAATGAAAAACAAAAAAAGAAAACATTTTTTTCACGAATTAATTACGGAAAAAATAGATAAACTCTGGAATTCTCCAGTTTTAGAACACGTTATTATTAAGAACTGTAGATCAAGAAGAATGAAACATTTATTTTAAATTATAATAACTTATTTATTATTCAAATACAAATTTCCTCCTCCTTCCGAGACTTAAGATTTAAAACCCAATATTAATTGTAGACAAATTAGAACAAGCTTTGATGCGCATTTTGAAAATATACATTTTAATATGCAGTAATATTTGAAAGTACAATATTACTATGTGCAATAATATGCTTTTTTGGAATAATAAATCTCTTTAAATATTGTTTTTTTTTCTGATTTTTATTATTTACTAAAAAAGAAAAAAAAAATATTAAAATTCGATTTTGCAAATTTTTTTTTTCAAAGTTGTTTTAGAATCCTTTTAAGAAACAAGTGAAGCAACCACTGCTGGGTCCTTGGGAAGAAACGCTCTCATCCCCAAATGAGACTTAACTCGAAACTTCCTTGACAATTAATGAGCAATTACAATTGGTTATCCACACAGGGATTCCACAGGCTCTGATTTGCAGCCATTTCTCAGCCACTCAGGTGGAAAGTTTAAATTAAACTTTTCTCCTTTAAAGAAAAAAAAAATATATTATTATAATTATTATTGTAATTATATATATTTTTTAATATATAAATTCTCAAATAATAATTGTTACTGTTAAATTCATTGAAAAAGAAAACTCACAGTTTGGCTTCAAAAATTCAGTAAATTTTCTTCTTCTTCTTCTTATTATTATTATTATTTATTGCCGTATTTTTATGTAGACCATGAAAATTATTAAAAACAAAATTCTTGAAAAAGAATTCAGGTAATCCTAGACATTGCTTTTATTCTAAATTAAAGTCATTTGATTCAAACAAGATAAAAGCCTAGAAATTTTGTACTTAGCTACTAAAGCCAGCGTTGACCAAGAAATTGGCAAATTGTAAGAGTTTTGCTGAATTTCTTTGTGTGGAAACGGATGGTTTTGTGTTTTATTCATTGTTGTACTTGAATGTACTTAAATATTTTGAATTAAACGTAGTTTAACAGTTCATCTGATGACTCGAATAAACAGAGAAACAGTTATCTTAAGTAAATTTTAAAAAGCCATTAACATTTTTTATACTTCAATATCATATTCTTTTCTATACATTTGATTTTGTTATTATGTGTAAATACTTTTATGTTGTTTTGATGTAAATTACTTTCAGAAAGAAACTTCTACTACTGACAGGTCGGTGAAATTGGTGTTAGTTAAATTGATGTTCACCTTCCGGCTGACATCTTCATTCAATGATTTAACTTTTCTGTAAGGAAAGTGACAACACCTAGTAGAAACAACAGCTTGTGACTGAAACCAGGGAATTAGTAACTTTAAATTATCTGTTTTTGAAAGTTTTCATTTTTATTAAAGTATCTTAGATCCAACTGAATTACGATCTTTTGGGAATTAGAATACTAATTAATGAAAATAAAATCTTAAATTAGCTTAAAATTTCCATGAATCTTAACTTTGAGGATGGATGGACAGAGAACAATGCGGTAAATACTTCGCTCTAAAAAGAACGTTAACTTTTAATTGAAAGGAATTGACTGCGAATCAATTTATTAAGTAATTTAGTAGTTTTTCGTTTTTTCTCTCAATAATATTTCCGTGTTTGAAATGGTTTTGTTTTCAGGAATTATTCATTGAAATCCCTAAACAAATCCTTTGGTTATTTCTTCAGGGATTTTTTAAAAAAAAAACTTCTCTTGGAGTCAGTGAAGGAGTCGATGTTTCTTCAAAGGTCCACAATTATTTTTTTAAGAAATGTTTAAAAGAAAAACAAAGTACAAAAAAAAAAAAGAAATAGAATTATGATATGATATTTATTTCTAATTAATTTTCTTGTTTCTTTAGATTTACAGAAATGAGAAATTTACAAAAGTCCAACTTAGTCTCTTAGGACAGTTGTTCGCAATCTCTTTATTTTATTTTATTTTTTTCTGCATTGCCTTGTCTGTTTGGGATTTGGTTCCAAATGAAATTAATCAGTCCGTTCCCATTTCATAACTAAACCTCTTGATTCCATCGTAATTTTTGACGAGTTATTTGTGTTTTTTTTTCTTTTTTGATACTGAAACAAAAAATGAACAGAAAGAGTGATTCACGATACACCTGAGAGCTTATAGTAATTGATAGGAATTTCGCTTCTGAAGATGAGCTTCTGTAGTAGATACTAAAAACTTAGTCCAAGGTTAGAAGCTTAGTATTAGATTTATGGAACAAATACAAGGATTAAAAAATGTAGTGAAGACTAATTAAATGTTTTCTTCTTCTTATCTCTCTTTGTCTTCATCCTATAATGGCTTGATAGCTGTCGAAACTGTTGGTTTAGCTGTTTTTATAATTTTTTTATTCTTTTATTGTGCGATTTTCCATTTTATTTTCAATTTCGAAATATTCCTAATTTACTGTAACGATCCCATCAAGCATAGTCTATAAGTTGGTGCAGTCATGATTTATTTGAACCCGCTGTCCAGTCCGGATTAAACAGATTAAACAAAGTAAATCTGTAACGCAAGTCAAGCTCTGGGGCCCTGCGAGAGGTTTAGGCTCTCAGCGATTCTCGACTAACGGGACAAGTTGAGGTCTGATGGTCAACCCGACTCCCACCCGCTTTTAACCCCGAGTAAGAAACATCCACCCCCGTTTGACAGAGGGCTGGGTGAACCCTACGGTCCGACTGGAGATGATTTAACCGTGGAAAAAATTCTCTACCACCTCCGGGAATGAATTCTCCAGTCCATCGCCTAACGAACTCCTTTTATATATAGTAATTTAGGACCTCTATATCCGATACTGCCTTAAATGCATAGGAAAATAAAAGTTTCAAGTTACTAATATTCACATTTGTTCTTCGAAGGATTACCAATGAAAACTTAAAAAAAAAAACCAACAACAATCAAAACTTGAAGTCACATTAGAAAGAGGAATCCAAAGGATTATCAACAAAAGATCTCTGGTCATTTTGAAAGCCTCAAAGACTGTGAGAGCTTCATTCTTTTGCAGCATTTTATGCAGGATAACATTCAATCGCTCTTTTTTCCTACTTTGTTAAGTTGTTTAAGTTGTTTTTCTCATGCTAAATCTCAAGCAAGAAAAACGAGATTCCTATCTCAAATTTTAGAATTTTTGAAGCATTTGTTTCTGTAGGACGATCCATCTTCCATATATGTCTTCTCGTATCTCCTTAAGATTATTACTAAGGACTCCATCTTAGATCTCAAAGATAATTTGCAGTGAAATGAAATTTGAAGTGAAGCACTGTATTTAAAGAAAACCCAAATAACATCAGTCCTTTTAACTTATTTGCCTTCCTACCCCCTCTCATTTCTAATGGGACAATCATATGTTGTCACTGATTGGTTGTCAAACCATCGTGTAGCGTTGTTCCTATAGAGCTGATATCTTGGAGGATGCTTGCCAAGAGATTATGTTAGACGGATTAATCCTTTCCATTGAGAAACAAACAGCGTTTCAATTATTATTTTTTTCATTCTCTATTGAAGACTGGAGTGTCTTAGTCATTTATACTTAAAAAGAGCTGAAAATGTTTAAATTTTTTGCAACAATTTTCATGTACATATAATTAATAATACAGTGACTTTTCAATAAATACAACGAAATGCTCTTGATCAAATATCAAATATTAAAAGTTTGTTATTTCAACAGATGATTTCTTTTCCAGTAGTAATATAAAGTACTTAACATTTTGAATCTTTAGAAGCAGTCACTCCTCAACCGTTGATCGGGAATAGTTGTAGGAATTTAAAATCCCAGTTTCACAATCAGATTTGAGAAAAAGTAGACAATAGGAATCAGATCATTTTTTACGAATTCTTTTCTTTATTTGTTTCTCTTCTATATATTTTAATGACTAAATCTTTCTTGTCATTATATTCAAAATCAACAATTACGAAAATGCTTAAAGCTACAATAAAATATAAAGTTATTATTAATTACTCCTCCTCCTCAATGTTGTATGTTTGTCCGTTTTGTATATTGTCCCATGTCACTGAGCTAGGTATGCTGAATGGATTGGACTGATGAGAGGCCAATTAACCTCGAAACAGTACTGTCTCCGATTCCCAGCACAAATATCAAAAAATAGCTCAGTGAATTTTTGTTTTGTTTAGTTATACGCGTTCTTTGTTTTATTTACTGTAAAAATGTTCTAACGCACGTGAAATCTCATGTCCAACTCACAATTACAAAAGAGAAAACAAAGGAATCAACAGGATTTTCTCATTTAGTAACAATATTTTTAATTCTCAATTGTTGATCATGAATTTGTCACTTGATATAGAAAAGAAACTACACAGGCTTACCCAGGACTGTCTGACACAAAACAAAAATCAATTGACTTTGTAACATCCTACCTACGTAGTAGATGTCAGATGATCTGTTCACACGATAGAAATATCGATGACATGAAAATATTCCCTAGGTTCCGCTTTTTGAATTTTTTTCAGTTCAAGACTTTTAAGTATTTTATTGGAGGAAAGAAAAAGATTGATAATGATTACGCAATGGTGAATATATAATTTGTTTGTTTGTTTTTAACATCTTGTTTTTAATTATAATAAAAATTGGATGTTCGTGTAGGAGGAGTTTGGTGGATTCTGTGAGGAGAATAAATATGTTTTCCGTAGCTAAATAAAATATAATTTCGCGCCTCAAAAAGATTAAATTTTTGAAAAGAGGTTTCTTTAGTTATGGAATAGTTAAGGGATTTTGTTTAATAAATTTATAAAATAGAAAATTTACTCTAATGTTCTGCTAATTTTCAACGGTTGATATGCAAACATTGAAACTCAGTTGGCAAAAGAAAATGAAACTGAACAATTACTATAAGTTAACTTTATTTTTGAATGTTATATTGATAGCGAAAAGATTTCTAAAACCTTCAACTAAAACCTCACTTTTTCGATGATTACGAATTGCTTCAAACCCTCCTCAGTTTCTTTTTCGAAAACCACTACAGTCATTAACCTCCACCAAAACTAAAGACAGTTAAGAGATTTAGAAGGATTAAGACAAATACCATACAGACTAATGCTATTTGATTAAGAGAGGATGTTCCCCTCCCAACATCTAAACACTTTTCAAGATTTCTATTTATTTCTCGAATAGAAAACAATGACTTTTGACGATTTTTTTTTTGTTTTGTTTTTTTGAACCTAAAATACTCCTAGTTTTTGGTCGAAGCCTTCTTGTAATTTTGAATTGTTCTGAAGTCTTTTGGCAAAGAACAGGTTCCCAACATGGCTGCTCTGTCACTCTATCTATGAGGAAATCTCTGCTTTCTTAACATAAATAATTACTTTTTGTGTTAATGATGTTAGGCTGAGCGAAATTAGTTATTTGTGGCTATTTAAATATATTTCAAGTATGTAATGAATGTGATTTAAGCAGAATCAAGGAATTTTTAGTTTTTTTGAAGCTCTTTTCGTTAAAACACTTGTGATTTATTTGAGAAATTATTTCACTGAAGTTAATAGATAATTTTCACTTCTTTTTTAAATAAGCACAATTCTGGTCATTCTTCTTAGTAATGAAGACAGTTTGGAACATGTAAAAGTTGACTTCTTCTTCAAAAAATATTCCCATTCTGTTTTTTCTTGTTCCTCTGAACTTGCCGCTTCATTCCTTCGTGCTCTTGTATACTTAGCCACGATTCCTCTCAAATTCGTCATGAAACATTCTTAAGCCATTTGAGCAAGTTGGCGCGTGTCCACATGACGTCAGCGTGTTGTTAGTGTTGACTGACAACCATTCAGATGCCGAGAGTTTGTAGCGGAAACGGTCCTGGAACACTAGAACGGAGGAGGGGGAACAAGCACCGATAATGGATGTCGAACGATTATGGGTCTAGCGGGAACCAACAATGCGTTCCATTTCCAAATTTCCTCAATTGCGTCTCTTGGTGAATGACTGCAATGACGTCACTGCGAATGCCTTCACGATATGAATCCATTACATATTAATTTACAACAAAAAAGAAAAAGGACATTTACTTCGTCATTAGGTTAATGACTTTGCAATGAAATTATAAAGAAAGAAAAACAAATAGCTTCCATTTATTCCGTTTTCTTTCTTTTTTAATTAGCCTAAATAAGTTATTATCATTATAAATTTCAAGTAATAATGTCTGGCTAAAAATAAGAAAAATACAATAATTAGAGCAACAGATGCGGAGCAAAGTTGTTGTTTTTTTTTTTTTACAGGTAATTTTAATCAAATTTATTTTAAGGATAATTTCGAATGAGAAGTAATATTTTTTTTTCCTTGGAACTTTTTAATTAATGGTTCTTATTTGAATTAAACGACATCTATTTTTCTTGGTTACCCAGAACTCAAATTTTGTCAAACTTTTGTGGAGTCCTAAAAGTGGAAATACTTCGCTGTGCTTCTAGGGATGTTTGTAGAGTCTGATTCTGAAGTACTACGGAGTACTCTCGATATCTCGAACTTCAATATCTCGAAAACGTTGATATGTCGAAAAATTATTTTCCCCCTCGATATTACATATTCATATCCTTGTTATCTCGAAAACTCGCTTTCTCGAATTTTTTTTAGCGTCCCTTCGACTTCGAGATATCGAGAGTGTACTGTACTACGAACAATTTTACCATTATTCTTAGGAAGCTTTCGTTGTCTCCTCCATTCGGCAGTTGATCGTTTATTTGAAAAATAGATTCCTTTCATTGTTGTTCTTTAGTTTTGTTTATTTGTCAAAAAAAAAAAAAAATAATCGAACAAAAAGGCCGTTGGTCCAGATTAAAATAAAGATACATCCTGCGAGACATTTAAGTGAATTCAATCTCTTTTAGGAATGATAACATGAATATTAATTTTCAATTAATTAAAATATTATTTCATATTAAAAATATTATTATTTCATAATTTATTTATTGTTTGTTGAAATCAAGCGTTGGTGCAACCGTGGGTTCAAAACTATCTCTGAATTCTCCTTCTATTGAAACTACAACGCCTATTGTTATATCATTTATTCCAAACCTATCGATAAACCAATTTAAGTGATTTGTTAAAAAATCAGTTATTTAATTTGTCGTTAGACGTTGCATCCCTTTTAGTACCGGAGAATTAAAAAGTTATTTTGAATTCAATTGAGATTCAGTAAAGTCAGTAAATGTTCTTAACAAACGATTTAACAGTATTATTATTATTGCTTTTTTTCATGAATAAATAAATAAAAATAAAAATAAAGCTAGTATTCAGCGTGAAACTTATATTTTGTGGACTTTTGATGTCTTATATTTTTTCTTTCTTTTAATTCTAAATTAAAATTAAACGTTTGAAATATTCTGGTAGATTCAGATGGAGATAATCCCTTAATGCTTCTTAATCTCATTGGAATTAATTGAAACCAGGAACTAAATCAGGCTTGAAAATTTGAATGTATGAATAGAGATAAAGATAGTTTTAATAGAATGAGTACATTATCATCATCATCATCTACTGTCATCCACCGTTCATAGACTTGGGCTCTGATAGCTCCAGTTGACGAGATTCATCCCGAACAGAGATCATGGCTTTGTCAAAAGGAATCGTCGTCTCTTGTTTTTTCCCTGGTTAAAGACGTTGTTCTGTTCTCTCTTTGGCTGCGGGTCGTGGGAACATATATATTCTTCGTACCCTTGGGTTTTCTTGATGTGTTGATAGTCCTTCAGTCTTTAATTATTCTATCTAACTATTATTAATAAATTGTGGAAGCTGAAGGCAGTTCTATATCCCTCGGTTTTTAACTCCTTAGATCACGTCGGTTTTTAACTCCTTAGAATTTCCTTGACTTTTTATTCTATTGGATTTTAATAAATGATAATTTATATATAAAAACGCCTTTTTATTAGACTAATAAAGATAAATTTACTGTGTCTGAATTGGTCTTAGCTTATTCAATGAGATGGTATTTATCAGGCGGGAAGCTTTTCACAATATCTCCAATGGGATTTGTTGATTCTTAGTAGTTTCGTGAGGAATGGGGTCTTTCGGTTTGCTATCTAGAGAAGTTCGCTACATCTACTATAGAAAAAGAAACAAAATTTTGTATGTTTTTACAATTAATATGTGACCATGAAGTTCGTGGAATTTGAATTGAATCAGAAATATAGGTTGCTTTGTTTATTTGTTTTTCTTTTGTTATAAAAATGAATTTAATTTTAGTTATCATTACAAAAATAAAATGCATAAGATCATTAGAACAAAAGACAAAATAATTTGAAGGAGCATTTGTCAGAAATAATTCTTAATTATTACAATGATTAAACCTACATAAAATAATTTGGTTATATTATTTGAGATTAATACATCTTTATTCTGTGTTATAATGATAATAATAACTATTGCATTATTTCCTATTGTAATTCTTATTGTCCGTTGTTTGTTTCATGAAATATTCGCGAAAAAAGAACTTTTTTTATAGCAATGTAAATAGTTGAGACCCAGTGACAGAAAAGAAGTAGGAGAGAGAAATGGCGTTCCGAAGTAAAAGAATATTAAGCAATAATAAATAAACCACAGAAAAAGATTAAGAGAGTTAACCCAATACTAAGTTGTTGATCACTTGGGAAAGAGTAGAAAATTCGTTCAGAATAAAATCGGAAGAATCATTAGTAATATTTTGAAATATTTGAATAAATTGAATTAATTGAAATGAATCAATCCCAATATATGAAGGTTCCACCTCGTAACAAGGTTGAATTTGAAAACTTCTTCAATGCCATAATACTTACACGACTTTAAATATTACATAAAAAAAAACCAACATAATCATCTCATGGCAATATTTCGTCTTTTCTCATAGACTTCAACGGGCCATTTTACAGAAATTCTTAAAGGAAAGGAGAACAACCTCCTTTATGAGAAAAGACGAAATACTGCCATGAGATGATTACGTTGTTGTTTTTTATGTAGTATTTAAAGTTGTATAAGGTTAGATTTGTTTTGTTTGGTGCCAGTTTTCTGTAATTCTCTGTTGATGAAGTAATATAGCAAAGACATGTTGTTTCTTTCGAATACAAGGTAATCGAAGCAACGATTAAAGGATTTATTTTTTGATTGCTTTGTAATTTAGTCAATAATTTAATTTAGTCAATGATTCTGCGAATCATTATGAAAACAGTCGAAAACTGAGTTCTTGCTGTTAAGTCCGTTATTGTATACAAACAAAATGAATGACTTATTACAAGGATTGCTACTTTGTTTTTGGTCTCCGTAAATCTACTTGGAAGTGTTTGTATATTTCAACATATTATAGATTCTATAAATTAATGTTGACTCAAGTATGAAAATAGTCAATATACAATATCTTTACTACAGTTGACTCGCGACTATCCGACAGTTACGGGACCGAGGGGTGTCGGATTATCAAAAATGTCGGATTATCAAAGGTTGATTTTTTTTAAAACTGAATTTTGACTTCTAAGGCAAGAAAATTTAAGTTGTTATGTATATACAGTACTGTACGTACTACAGTATATATAGGCTATTGTTACAATACATATTGAGTACATATTTTACGGCCATTGAGGATAAAAAAAAACAAAAAAAAACTCATTAGGCATAGTTTTACACAAATGAATACGGTACGTATGTATGTAATACTAATTTATTATTGTATTTATGTCTTAAAAAATAAAATTATAGTATATAATGTAAAATATAATTTTATGTCTTAAAATAAAAAATAAATTTCATACATATGTATTTACGGTTTAAAAAAAAATCTGTAATCGTTTTTTGTTTCTTCTAACGTAAAGAGTCTGTCATGGCTTTTTCTTGAATACCTTTTAACATTAAAGTGTTCTCGTAGTCGTGTTCCCTCTCCTCACACCAATGTATCAAAGTGTTTGCAGCCGACATAACTTCATCGCAAGTGAATGTGCATTTCATCTCCGTGACCGCCTCAATCGGGTCGGTTTTCGAACCAACCTGCGTCGGACTACCGAGCGTGTCGGACTGTCAAATGTCGGATTATCGCGAGTCAACTGTACTTAACATCTCCAAACTTCTTTTAAAGTTTAGTAAATTTTAATCATTACAAAATGGAGAATTTAGATTAAAATCGATGTTATTAATGAAATGTATAATTTATATTAGTAATTTGAGAAATCTGTGGTTTTTTACTTATTAATTAGTCTCATTCAATCTCGTTCACTATTCAAATAATATTGACACGAGTTATCAGAAGAGTCACGCAAACTTTTTTTAAAAATAAAATAAAAGTCGATCTGATTTTTATTTTCTGCTAATGCGAAAACACCAGCACTCGCAGTCCAAAGATACGAGTAAGGATGGAATTGTCAAACCTGAAAAGCAGTTTTTTTATATCATTTAAAGTTATTTACGTACTTAATTTCTTCCAAATGTTGCATGTTTAAAAACAAAATAATAATAATAATAATAATAATAATGTATTAGTCCCCTATGGAAACACATTGCATAAATGCTTCTTCAATGATTCAAAGTACAGTAGAACCCCTCTAATCCGTCACCTTTGGGACTGGGAGTATGGTCGGAACGCAAAAAAAGGTCGATTATCAGAAAACACAGAAAAATACGGATTAAAATATATGGATTTATTGCGTGGTCAAGCAGTTCAAGTTTAGGCTTTTTCAATGTTTTGCGATTCTTAAGAGCGTTTTCACCATCTACCGTCACTGTATATATCTGCCCGTCATGCCAAATTCTACAAAAATAGTTGACAGCATTTTATTAAAAACTAATAAATGTTTCAAAAATTGCAAGTTTTATTAACGAAATGTTACTAACAGATTTTATTCGTAGACATTTTAATATCGTCATCAGTCGGGCATCAACGTCAAGGAGGACATAATGTAGAATTAATATAATGATAAAAAAGAATTGGATTTGTATAACTTCAATCATTGATGAAATTAACAGATTTAAGAAAAAATATTATGGGACATGAATTAAGAAATTATTTCGTTAAAATTTATCTTTCCCTATGAATCTTATCATTTCTTTTCGTTAACAAAAGAAAACCAAACAATTTAAGAATAACCATCTTTTTCTCATTGAGATCTATTTTAGCAACATTCAAGTTTCGTTCAATACAGTATGTTGTGAAGATCATTGTTACTCCAAATGAAATAAAACCAAACGTTCTTTTTGGTCTGTATATATTTGTTACCTTTTTAGTATTTGATTCTTTATGAATGTTCTTCTCTTAGGGTAAATCCTTCAAGAGAAATTCTAGAACAATTTAAAACCAGTCACATTTAGCCTTTGTCATTATTAATATTAAACAATGTTTAATAAAAAGAAACTTACGGTTTTATTTTTTAGTAACAATGAACGATCATTTTTTTCATTATAATCTAGTTTGTTAAACACAAAATCTTATAATAAATCTGATAAGTAAAGGAAATGTAATTTTAAGATTCTTTTTTTGGTCTATTCCTTTGAAATTCCGATGATTGTATCAATATCAGCAATATTTTAATATTGAATGTAAGTGAAATTATTCAATCTGAATTTGGTTAGTTTCTAAGAAATCAATGCTTCTAACTTCTTTACTTACCTCCCAATCCCTTGGTCTCGTCCACTGTTGTCGGTCGATGCAGGCGCTTCTCAGATTTTCAAGAAATCGGAAGACGGTGGGGGTGGGGAGGGGGAGAATTTTCCAGGTAATAGATTTCAACGATAGACTTACACTCACTAAAGTGAAAGCTCATTGTTTTAATACAAAAAGTTCTCTTCATTCACTTTTTCAAGGTATTATTTTTTTTAAAAGACATAAATTAACAGGGCGAGAAAAAGATGTTTTCTTAGTGAAGAATAAATAGTGAACTATTATATCTTGGAGCAACTTTTCAGGTTTTGTTCTGTTTTTTTTTATTCCTTTCCAAATTAAAAAGCGAACAGTATAGGTTTTGTTTAACATTTACCAGACGAAATATACTACACTACTAACTATAAAGTTGAAATCACCCTGTCTGTTCATCTGTCTGATAACCCTGCTGACTAGGAGGCTATCCAATGGATTTCTGAATAGATTTTTATTTAAAAAATGTTACAATTATTTTTTAAAACAGTTAAGTGTTTTTTTTTTACCTGTGCTCTTTGGCTCTTACGACTTTATTAGTTCAACATAAATACTGGGAACTAATTAGAAGGCGGTTCATTACATTCACACATCCCTACATCCGGGATTCGAATCCACGTATCATGGTAGATGACCACAAGGCTATGCGTGAACTGTTCAATTGAAAATACAAATATAATACAATTCTCTCAAGATATTTTAAAAATGCTGTTGAAATTTATGCCTCTTTTAAATTATTTCTTTTTTTTTTTTAATTACAATTCTTTAGAAGCGAAACGAAGAAAATAAAAATTAAATATAACAATGGGGGGGGGGGGGTGAGACCAAATTATTTACAAGTGACATCCTGGAACAACTGTTTCACGCTCATTGGCGATCATCAGCCAGGAGAAGTCACATTAAATAACAAGGTCTCCATACTGAGGCTAGTATGAACAATAAATTTAAAAATTTAAATGTTGAATGTTTTTCAAGTGATTGAAAATTGTTACTTGATGTTTGTTGGCATCAGTGTTTTTTAAGAATAGAAATGAATTTATGTTATAATAGTATTTGTAGCTAATTATTATTCATTGCGTAGGAGTGAAAGAGAATAATGATAGAGGAGATAATTGAAAAGTCGTTTAGAAGTACAAACAAAAGGAGGATTCATGTAATATTGAAAAAAATAGTCATTGTCTACAAAATAAAAAATTAAAATTATTACTAAATAAACTTAATAAATATATTTACTCTAAATACTTTAAACTCAAGAAAAAAAAGAAAAAAATAGAGAAGGATAATACAATATGAGAAAATAAAACAAATCTAAGTGACGGTTGAAATCCATTAATCCAACGACTGCTTTTTAATCCTACGCATTATTTTGTTCCTTATTTTCAAAGTGATTTCCATCCTTCGTGAAATGATAAATAATAGTTTTTATGTTATAAATCATTATCTAATATTTTTTATTATCATTTACCAATCTTATCCTGTGGCAAATCCATTTATTCAGTTGTAATAAGCTATTATCTCACCTTTTTTTATTATTATTATTTTTTCTGCGGGATGGAACAATTCCATTTTGTTCAGTGTAATAACAGGAATTCCTCTGTGTTGATTTGTTTTGGAATTAGTGAAGGTTGTGGAGTTTGGATTTTATCCGCTTCGTATTCAGTGAAATGGATAATGCGTACGTGGATCTTGTAATGACCAAAATTTATTCCATTTCTTTATCAAACTGAAGGAGATAAGTTCAGTTATTTTTATTTTCTTTAAATAATAATCTTGCCATTAAACGAACTTACATTATTATTAATTTATAAGTCAGAATGAAGAAGTTCAACATCCTGCTTTTTTCAACTCTTGTTATTAGGTGTATTTTAAAGGAGGTAATTTTGAAATAATGAAGAGGATCTGATTTATTAACGAATTATTTCATTGTTACAGTAATATTTCAAACAATATATTCTTTTACTGTTACAATTTAGGATATTTTAACATCTATAAAATTATCGAATTCTGAAATATTAATAAATTTTCTTTTCACTAATTTATCTTGGACAAATTGTTAAATAACTTTAGGGTTGATAAAACATCCATTGATTTCTGTTTATTTAGTATCCCTTCAGTTATTCGAGATTATTTTTTTCTTTCTGTATTAATAAAATGGAACAATTCCTTGACATAAACACCAGAATAATCGTCATCTTTCGTTTTAAGGCTTATTTAATTAATTGAAATGATTTTTTCTCATTAATCTTATTTTTAATATTTCCAAATTTACTTAAATTATATGGTAAAAAATTATTTGAACGAAGAGAATTCACCAATGGTCTTGTTATTTTTTGTCATAACGAAAAAAAAATACTGTATCTATAAACGCTTGTTGTAATTTCTGTTTTTCAGTTTTTTTTTGAACAATTCTCTTTAATTCCATGAAATTCTCCTTTCTTCTTATTCGAATTACTTCCAAGATTTTATTCAGTGATTGTTTTCGATTTCTTATTTTGAGAAATCATATTTTTTTACCCACAAAAAGAAGACAACTTTGGTCTTACAGAGAAAAAAAAACAAATAAAGGTGTTCAAGTGTGTTCGGCCTTAATTTAAACAAACAAATAAAGGCTTTATACATAAATTTCTAAACATTTAAGTTTTTAATAGATCTTTTAGGGAAAAGAATTACAAAGTAGATTTCCATAGTAAAGTCATATGAAAAAAATGTTACAATCACATTAGTTACATTCAGTTGTATTTATAAGTTTTATAAGTAAACAGAATATAAAGTTTCGTATTTAAGTTTATGTAAATTTTAAGTTTATAAATTAAGTTTAAATTAACATAAAAAAAGGTCTGAAAAGTCCTCATATGTCTTAAATATTTTGATATCAGTTATGAATGCAATGATTTAATCACATAAAATAGACAGATAACTTAAATCAAACGACTTAATTTATTAAATTAATATTTCTTGATTAAAACTATAAAACAAAGAAGAGCAAATGATGTCAGGAAAAATAATTTCACTCAAGCGTAAAGTTTGAAAAGTAACCTACAGTTTAGTTAACTGTAGGTCAACTAACAATATAGTACAAAGGCATCATAATTAATCTTGATATATTCAGAGACCTCTGTAGCTATAACCAATAAGCGAATTGACACCAAAATTTGTAAACAGACTATGCGGAAAAAGGATTAAGCAAAAAAAAAAAAAAAGTTCAAAAAAGTTTCCCTAGCTTTACAGCAAAATACACAAAAAAAACAACAAGAAATAAACAATAATCAATAAAAACACAATCAAAAAGCATTTATTCGTACGGGAAATGTCTACTGCACAGACTGTTTAGTGATGTAAGTAATATTGCTAGATGTGTTTCCCCATCGTGAAATTGTAAAATTTGCAAGCGATGAACAGTGTATTCAACGGCTGACCTCAACTGATTCCCCGAGATGCTTCGCAATGTAGCCTAGTACATTTCCACGATAAACGACATTCTGTACATTGTCCCCACAACTAGAAATCACATGGATTCCGTTCCGGAGAACGTGATGGCCAGGCATTACAACTGATCGACTAATCATCTGGCGATCGGTGTAATGTTGGCGCAAAGAATGCTGCACGGTGAATCCAATATGTATTACATTCAGTATCCAGTATCTTGCATAAACGTTGTAGATGAAAGGCTTTGTTGCTGTTGAAGTTGGGCACGACAAAATTCTGGAGCCTATCATGACATCACAAGCAGCTTCTTCCAAAAAAAATGGTCCGATGATAAATGTGTAAGTGAATCCACACCAGACTGTCACTTTAGGAAGTTCCTACAGTGTAAGGGAAGTTCCTGTAAAACGCATGGATTTTCCATGGCACAAATGCGACAATTCTGTTCCACTAAGGTAAAAATGTGCCTCGTCGCTCCATAAGATGTTCATTGCCACGACACATCAACTTCCATTCTGGCAACAGCGTTCAAAGGTGAGTCAATGGACATTGTCGGCAGCAAGCAGCTGATGTTAGTAGCTGATCTTGTATGGAAAAAAATGCACTATCTGGGGCAGTACCTTCTGCACTGCGCTATACGATATGTCTGAATGCCGGGACATTGCACGTGCACTATTGGCGCCAAAAATATGAGTCATTGACTGTTCGACAACAACCGTCGCAACTTCTTCAACGACTTCTTCAGTGATAGGCTTGCACTCTCTGAATTCCTAATGATCCAGTTTTCTCGAATCGACGTATCATGTTCCTCACAGCGCTTGTGCAGACGTTGATCTGCGCGGTAAGATCTTATGACGGTGAAATTCACGAACAGCAGCCACAGCATTACCATAATGTTCATAAAAAAGCTTCACAATTAAAGCACGTTACGGTAAAGTGATAGACATCGTAGCTGATAAGAATGGCATTCACTAGTTGTAATCATTTTTATACCCATAACTCTTCTGCAATGTGGGCGCTAATGGAAATGAGATTGCGTTTTCGTTGATTGCAGCGCCAAACGTGCCTTTGTTTTCACTAAGTTCACTAATGTTGATAAATGCAAAATTAAAAGTTTAAAATGTCATTTTAGGTTAGTCTTAGTGATTCACCGTGCTTTTTTTTTCGTATATTTTGCTGTAAAGCGTCCCCTAGGGAAACTTTTTTTGAACTTTTTTGTTTGCATAATCCTTTTCCGCATCCTTTGAATAGTCTGTCTACAAATTTTGGAGCCAATCCGCTTATTGGTTACCGCTACAGAGCTTTCTGAACAGACCAAGTTTAATTACGATCACTTTGTACTTTATAGTTATCTCTTATTCCGGAAGGGAAACAAAAATATTTGTAATAAATATTGTTATTGTATTATACTACTTTTTTACTGAGGGTGGATCTGTCATTGAGTCCTATTATTACTGAATTGATTTTAAGTATCCCAAATACAAAGATCTCACATTACGCTTTTTTCGGTTTGATGTGATTTGAAAAAAAAAATAGAAAAGAAATTTGTAAATAGTTCAGTTTATTTGTTTCGATTTCACCTTAGAGGAACTTACCAATGGAATTGGAGAAATTCTTAAATGACGAAATTGATGCTCCCTCTGTTCAACATCTTCAACAAAGGATTGTCTGGGTTTTTTTTAAAAGCCATTAGTCAAGTGAACGACAATTACCTCAATAAAGACACTAAATTTCTAGAAGGATTCAGGAGCTTTTGGTTTGATTAAAAAAAAACTCTACAGTTAGAAAATGCTTTCAATCAGTTCTTCTTTTCTTCAAAAGAGCTGAGATCATCTTCTAGAACATTCAAAGAACCACAATTCACTTTGTATCAATGGGTTTAGTTCTAATGGCTGAACGCAGGGTATTTGTAGTTTTGCTTCTTTTCAAAAAATCTCTGGTCATGAGTTGATGGCATTAATAGGTCGTGTCTATTTTGAAGAAGGGAACTTGTGAGCGATGGCTGCTCCTCCATTACATTTCACATTGCAATGAAAACACAAAATGACGACAATCCCAAGAGACAGGAGTGTTGTTTCTAATTGATTCGCTGGAGGATTATCAAAGGTTCTTATTCAGAATAGACATTATACAATATATCTTTCCACTTAGGAAGTTTCTTCAAATGATATTTTGAACGATGTCCTTACCTAAGAAAATTGCAGACTATCCTCTTAAGAAATTCAAAAGAGAGATAAATGATTCTTTGGAATGACCCCCCCCCCCCATCATAACCCACAAGTTGAACCGATTACAGAAAGATTTCAATTTACTTAAAGTGAATTAACACTAGAATCTATTCTATTTAAAGATAATCGTATTTTAAAACCAAGTATTCTGAATTTCTAGTATTAATAATCGATTGTTTTTTTCCTCTTTTAATACACAAGAGTAGTTTGTTGTGTTATTATC
>JAFIDM010000007.1:32598689-32631319 GCA_023159025.1 Thereuonema tuberculata | reverse complement strand
TTTTTTTCCTCTTTTAATACACAAGAGTAGTTTGTTGTGTTATTATCCCTTATTCTGATATTGTTGCCAAATCCATTCACTTGTAAACTTTTATGATGGAAATATTATATCAAAATGTACAGTGAATGATGATTGACATGGAATTATTTTAAGCCGTATTATGGAACTATCCTGTTGGAAATAAAATATGCAAACCAGTTTTATTTTTAATTTTTTTAGTTGTAGGATGTTAATTTACAATAATAAGTGATACTTGGTGATATAATACTTAAAATGAAAATCAAACTAAGCTATAAATTATTTTGGCAGAGATGTAGTCTTAAAATAAGACTAACAACGATCCAGTGGACTTCTATTCAATAAACCAACAAACATGATATATTTTCTTCTTTAACTTTACAGGATAAACATTTATCTGCTATTTCGATTCGGTTAAACTGCAGAACATACTACCCCCAATCAGTGGCGTAGCAAGGGGGTGGGGATGGGGGGACGGTCCGCCCCGGGCCCCCGCCTGAGAGGGGCCCCACCAGCCAGCCTAGGGGGCCCCACCAGCCAGCCTAGGGGGCCCCACCAGTCAGTCTTTACAACGTTGTTTTTTTTTTTTGGTTGTGGGATTGGAGATTCCGTTATTATTTTTTTTTTTTTTGGTTATGGAATAATGAACTCCCATCCCGGGCCCCCAAAGGCGTTGCTACGCCACTGTCCCCAATAGCTGGCGGTCGTGGTACTGTTTTGAAGATGGCGAAAACTGTGAAACGAACAATTAATAAAAAGTAGAATGCTTATTTCAAAAAGGTTTTGCACGATCTTTTCCTAAAAAAAAATAACAGTCGTTTGGCTATCAGCGATCTTGAGATAACAGTTTGTACCAAGTCACCAAGGCCGCGTGCCACTGGGTCTGCAGTCTAGCCTTCGATTCCTATCTTGATATAAATGTCTAACCCGAGAGTTTACATTCACGCTCAGTTCATACAGTGCTAACATTTTAATCTTCTTCCCGCGAAGATATAAGTCCTATTACTTTGATCTTGAAACTATCTAGGAGAAATTTACTTGAATCAAATGAAGACTTGTAATTATACTACCATTATCGAACAACATTCATTTCTAAGGTCGGATTCGGAACATAATATGATATGCGTCGTATACGGATTTTCTTCCAGTTTTCGTAGATTTAGCGAACAAGTCATGTATTATCTGTATAGAATGAATCCACTGTGAATTCCCAATTGTAGCTAAGAACAGATAAATAATATATCACAAACTTTTATGGAAGATAGCTAACTTCTCTAAACGAAGACATTTGTTTACATTCAATTGGTTATGGTTTCTCAACACAAACATCTGTTTTCATATCATTCATTGTTATTTCGTGCGTTTTGCATTTTTACATGGTTTACATGGACATTATCACTTTGAATTATTTACTCCCTTTTTTATTTAATTTGTTTTTTGAGGAAAAAAAAATCAGGGTAAATAAGATAAGCTAAAAAAAGTCACTACTTCCTCCATAAGTATTGAAGTGGGTAATTTCATATTTGGCAAATTTCTTTACGGAGACTCTATTGTCAATATTAAGTAAACTAAATAATACATGTCTCTTATTTTGAAACTTACTTTGTTAAGAAATCAGACAGTCTGTGTGTGGGTTCCACAACAGCTTTTGAACCATTCTAAGGATCATCTTGAAACTTAGTATACATATTTGAGATCTAACTAACTTTCATATTTGAAATCTTTGTAAGTGGGTCCTAGTTGATATAAGAATCAACCTTCCTTAAGACAAGGGAAATGGATTCATGATTTAAGAAAATTATTATTAAATAAAGAAATTGTGAAAAATAACGTTTTAAGAAAAAAACTTAACAAACTACTCTCATGACTCAACAACAAAGACTTTTAAGTCTTTTGGGACTTGTTGTCGAGAGCAGTTCTTCAAAAGAATTGAAACTAATTAATCTTTAAAGGAGATTCACACTTGAACTCATTCAGAAATCAGTCTTCTAATATTAAACTGAAGATGACTTCATTTTATCCGTGATTTAAATCGCAACATTAACCAGCGTATTAATCTAAAGTAACAATTCATCAGTTGATCGTTTTCTTTGGTCGAAATCTGAAACGCTTTCAGTTCCACTTTGAATGACTAATTGAAACATCATTATTAGTGGATTACAGTCAATGCTAAAATCAAACAATGTCTTAATAAAATAAACGGAATTACTTCATCTGTCAACTGCAATTTTTTTTTTTTTCTATCTAACTAGATAGAGTTTTTAGACCACCCGGATGCTTATTAACATTTTATTTATTTGCTTATTTGCTTTCTTACATGCAATTCTGTCTTTGTCTCGATTTATTTAACTACAAGAGAATTGTTATATATAAAATGAGGAAGATAAAAAAAAATACTTTTAAAAAGCCAAAAATATTTTGACTCCAGTTTCTAATAGGTAGCAGTGATGGAATAATAATAGTTGAGAGTTATTAGTTAGCGTTGTCCCATAATATTATTGATCATAATGTTGTCCCGTGATCAATCAGAACGTAATTTTAGTGAAATTAAAAAAAAAAGCAGAAACCAATCAGAAGTAATTTAAAATAATAATAAAAAAAAAACTTTGAATTTATAAATCCTATTTTAATATTTTTTTTTCAATATCTGAGCAGAAACCTTTGTTATTAAAAGTAATAATAAAAATCCTATTTACAATCCACTGACGATTAAAAAAAAAGGGAATTATTTTCAATGCTTTCAAAAATATGGATTTATTAAATTAAAAATGAAGATTAAATTAACGTTCTTTTAATGTGTTTTGGGACTTCAATTTTACTAATACATTAAAAAAAAGACAATTTTTAAATTTACAGTTGTGTTTAAGTGATTGTAAAAATTTAACAAATTAAAGAAAAGTTTTCAAATAAATCATCAAATTCCAAGCATTTAATCAAACGATGATCTGACATTTCCTATTTTGTCTCTCCCTTTCTTCCTCCGTCCAAGTTTTTTTCCGAATGTTCCTCTCAACCTATTTGACACCTGTTCAAATCGTCCCTAGGATGACTTCGTTCAAATTGTACAGTGAGGGACAAGCGTCACTGGTGTACAAAGTCTTTGTCTCAAAGTCAGTGCAACAAAATAGTAGAAATCCATTCTTCCCCAAACAAGACACCCTGGAATCCTTTTCTCCTTTTCAGAGAAGCGCAGATGAAAATCGTTCTCCACATCCACTCCACACTTTTCCTGATATCGGCTGACCTGAGGCAAATTCATCAGTGAACAGGATCCTGTGTAGGATATTGTACAAAGCATCGAGGAACAAGAGTCGATCAAATTTAAAACGGAGAGAAAAGTTTCGTGTCATATCAATCAACGCAGTGGTTGAATTTGCTTAGGATAGGAGGAGCAAACGTCAAATACTCAGACATTGTCAATAATTTCCTATGACTTTCAAAGCTATTTTAACATGTACATAGAATTACAAAACCAAAAACATTTTGCCTTATTTTATAATTCAAGTTTTTCTATTTTTTTTTCAATCTCTTCATTATCCAGTAAAATAAAAATTTACGAGAAAAGATAAAGATTCAAAAAAAAAAAAAATTAATTTGACGAAAGAGTTTTTGAGAAAAAAATGATTTACAAAAGTCGTTAAAGTTGACTCATCGCGAAAATGACGTGAGACGTCACAAGATCCTTGCTTCGTTACACGAAGCTATGACGTTGCTTAGTTTGTTAAGTTTATAGTTTTCCAAAATTCAGAGAACAATCATTGATTAGTCAAATAACTCCAAAATTTCTTGGAGTCATCAATTGAATATAATTTAAAATTTTGCATTTTTTATTCTAGGTTTAGTAACCGAGTAAATAAATTTATTTTCAAAAATATTTGAAAGTGTTGTTTTCTGTTGCTTTTTTAGTCCAATGATTACAAAATAAAGAATGAAACAATTCCTATAAACCACGGTTTTTGATTCTTAATATTAGGAAAAATAAAAATCCAACTTAAAAGATTAGCTTCAGATGAGAAACACAACGAATCAAAACAAATTGTCCTGATTCAGCGAAAGTCCGTATTTGTTATATAAATTAGAAAGTAGGATTTGAAAAGGAATTAAGCTTAAAAATCAAAATATTCAAATTTTTTAAATTGTTTTTAATGATAGTTTTTAAGTAAAATGAACTTCGTCAAATGAACGAATGACGTCGTAGACGAATCATTTCTCGGCTTGAACAACTTCTTTGAACAACTTCTAAAAGGAATCGCGAAGTCAAGTCTTTATCTACCAATTACTTTTGGTGTCAAATGTTAGATAGAATATTGAGGATGGCTGTATGGACGTGGGTCAACCTGAAGTCACGTGGCGTAAGGTCAACTTCTCAACCGATCATTTTAGATGTCCAAAATGTAAAGATGTTGTTCCTCTCATTGAGATGAACTTTTTAAAGGTAGTCGGGTCGAGATCAAAGGTCATGTGACTGAGAAAAATGACCTCAGAATCCAAGGTCACGTGATCACTAAAATTTCATTTGACAGGTTTGCTAGTATACAGTTTAAATAAATGGAAAATTTTGGAAACTCCCATTAACAGTTATTAAACTTAAATTAGCAGTTTATTAATAAAGAAAAGAAAATTAATAATAAAGTAAATAAGTAAGTATAAATTTTAAGTAACACGAATTATCCAAAAACTACATAATCTAAAGAAAAGATACAATTATTTCTCAATGCGTACAGCGAAAGAAAGTTTTTGACGTTAAAAAAAAAGTAATACAGTGCAACTTGGATAATTCGAAGCTGAAGGGACCACTACAAAACTTCGAATTATCGAAGACTTCGAATTAAACAAGTTACATCTTTTAACTTTAATTTCAGGTCCACTGAATGCTTGAAAAGATTATTGTGTCAATAAGTAAATATTTATTCAGAAAGATCATGGTATGAAAGACTTAAACACTATATGTATATAAACAAAATAAGATTTATATTACGTAAGCTACAGTACATATTACATTCAATAAAGAAAATTACAGTTTTTCAAAAAATTGTGCAATGTCTGATTGTTTATAGAATTCAGTCGCTTAAGGTTAGCAAAATCATCAAGCATGTTTAGTGAACGGAAAACAGCTTCACTTATGTTGGTTTGTCCTTCAATGTACCGACGAAATTCGGCGCTATCCCGTACTCTTTGGCGATTTGGCATTTCTTCTTCACACCCTTTTCCATCTCGCGAATGACGGCGACCTTTTCAGCGAACGTAAACACGCGTGGTTTACTGAAAGACATGGTGACACTGACAGCAGGAAGCTCGAATTGCGTCTGAAGCGTCACGTGTCGAACGGTGGAGGGAAGGGGTTTTCAGTTGTCACGTGTCGAATTTCTTAACGATGAAACGCCGAAAAGTCGTTATGGTTCAAAATTTTTTATAAAAAAACTTCGAATTATCCACGATTTTTTAACATTGATTTAATAAGAAATTCAAGGGACTAAGAGAAATCTTCGAATTAACCACGATTTCGAATTAAAGACGTTCGAATTATCCAAGTTGCACTGTATTTTAAAAGAAAAACAAAACATCTGATTTGCTTTTATTGGATTTCTTCTAATTTTGCCTAAAATATAGCCTCCATCGTAGGTTTTTTTTTTTGCAAATTGTATTTGTTTATTTATGTTCTTTGCGATTCCTCACACAAAAGAGTTCTTAAGACAGTTCTGTCCGTTCGTCTACAAATAGGACAGACATATCTTAGGACTTTGTAGAGGTTGCGGTCACTTCCCGTAGGGTCACTACAATATAAAACCAGTTTATCTGCCTTCTTTATGATATTAATTTATTACAAAAAAAATAACGATTTATGATTAAATGTTGAGTTTCTTTTATATTTTTTATTTTATTGGATTATTCTCACCAGTCGCTAAAAATCGAATTGCATCCTAATCTTGAATTGATTTTAAATATTCGAAGATTTAAAGCCAATTCTCTCTGGTTTAATCATTTTTTTTTCTTTTTAATGACTAAAATAATGATTTGATTAATAATATTTAATGATTTAATAAAGAAAGACATTCATCGACGAATTAATAAACTAAAAACTTTTTTAAATTCTTGTTTGATTAAAATAATTTTAACTAGAAATTAAATTTGTTTTGTTTGAATTAAAAATAGAAGCAGTTTTACGTCGATTTGCTTTTAAATCTTAAAAGAAAAGTTATTATCAATTTCTTTTAAGAAAATAAGCAATAAGTAATGAATTTTTTCCATTATTTATTAAATTAATAATTTTCCTTATTTGATTTAATGAAAACATGATTCATAAAAATCACTTGTCTTACTGTATTATAAGTTTTTTCTTTGTATTCTTTTCATTGAACGTTTGTTTACTTTATTTGGTATTTTTCGAAAAACATTTATTTTCAATACATTTTGAATTTCTTTCATTTTCATATTCAATAGTTTGTTTTAATGTTAGACCCTTTTTTGTTTTGTTTTTTTACCTATTTGATTAGTGTGTCTTTTGATTTTTTATTAATTAACCTATTGCTGTATAGACTGCTTTTATTTTTTAGTTCTGCTGTTGTTAAATTACTAATTTTTTAATGGTCACACTCTTAGAAGCCAGAGAATTCTTGTCAGTATTAGCGTGATTTTTCTCATTCCCATTGACCTGAGCATCATCGTGACGTTGGCTTCAATTACAATAATTATCTAAAACAAACATTTTGCTGCTCTCTGTGGTTTGCAGCTATGAACTTTAACCTTGGCTCTGAGCTGTGGGGGTGGGTGTGAGGCGAAAGAGAACAAATTGGATTGTTAAATAATTGATTACCAAGAACTTGTTGTCTTACTCGTAATGAAAGTAGATAGATTTAAATGATGTCAGTTATTTGATACAAATACCGCCTTCCAACTAATGTCGTTGCGTCATTAAATTACAAAACACGAAGAAAAGACGCACAATATTTATGGCTAAAACGGAGAAGAATGAAACAACAATGTAAACTCTTGGAAATTTAATCTGAAATTATTCCTCAACGAAGTAGTTCTTAACTCTTTAGTGTTTTGATTGCTTTGGTTGAAACTGCATTGAAAGAAAAGCTAGATACGAGTATTTGTCATTTTCTAAAACCAAATCCAACTGATGCTTCCAATAGATCTCTTAATTTCTATCTGAGATCTGGCTTTGATCCATTCCCAACCAATTTCTTTGTTTGTATAAAAGGCTTTATTTCCTTATTTTTATTCCGAAATGTTTTGTTTTTCATTTGATTCATCTGAAATGTCATTGGATCTCAAAGGCACTCGTGAATTTTTGAAATTGAAACAATTCATTTGGTTTGATGAGAAAATCACCTGAAGTCTCTTCTAATTGTTTTGATTTTCAATAAACAATGGATAGAGAATGTTTCTTTTATGGATTCTTTGTAGATTGAAGTAGTTTTTACGTTAATCGTTTTCTTTTCTGTTAAAAATGTTAAAGCATCTAATTTTCTGGTTACAATAAAGTATCCAATTCTGATCCAATGGTGATAAAATACACCGATCATTAAATAATTTCTTCATTTGTTTTTTTCTTCCCCATATTTCACTTATTCATGATTTTGCTCCGCAGCGTCGATGGCCTTGAGAAAAGTCAATTCACTTCCTTGATAAAAGGAAGGCAATGGTTTGGTCGATTGGCAACGGTGACAGTGGTTTAAACATTTTAAAATTATAATGATTTCAAAACGAGCAGTGATTCAAAGCAATCACAGTCTGTTTCTCTTTTGTTTTTTTACAATTAGAATTCTTTTTACAGTTTTTACTTCCGACACAATTCGTATCTCCTGCAACTGATTCCAATGTATCTTTGAGAAGAAAGTTGTTCTGACGATGTTTTGATAATATTCTAGATTATCTAGAACATTCCATAGTCTATTTCTACAATGAACAAACGATGTCATTCCAAAATCACAAGATTGAAGGAAGTCAGTTGTCAATATTGGTATAAACGACTTAAAAGAATTACTGCTGTCTTTTCTATTTTTCCAAAACAGTTTATAATAGAACTAGCTTTTATTACTTATTAATTACCCTCTCCTATTTATACCCTCTTTGAAGTTGCGCCGTCGTCTCCTTCGTGAATAGTACAGAATCATTTTGTTATTTTTTTTTTTGTAAAACTTACTAAAAATTATTAAAAAACTAGAAAGTAAAGAGAATTAGTTCAATTATAATAAGGTCTAAAAGATAATCATCTCTGTCTGATTAAGACAGTGAATAAGATAAAATTGGTCATTCGTTAGTTTAAGATGGACAAAAGTCACAGTTCTTAAGAGTTGATTAAACAAATGAGAAAAACCTAATTTTTGAATTTTATCTTTACTTATTGAGCTCTTAAAATAAAACCAATATTATTTTGGAAATAGTTAAGTTGGGTTGAACATTTATGTTTATTTAAAATTCAGTAATTACAAATGACTTTTAAAATCACGTTCCAAGTAACTGTTCAATTTCCACTTCGTAATCTAATTAGAATGGAAAAAGCAATTTCTTAATTTTTTCATTTTATTTTATTTTTATTATTTCGATTCAATCATCATTATATTAAGAATAAAGGAAATAAAAGTTAAAGTTAAAGTTGCGATCAGGCCCAGAGGACCGCGCAATGCTGCTGGAGGGTAGGCTCCAGAGAGCAGGACCTACGGGACAAAGTTGAGGACGGGGGGTCGGCCCGTCGCTCGCCCGCCTTTAACTCCCGGGAAAGAAACCCGGTACCTATTCTATAGAGGGCTGGGTAGACCCTAGGGCCCGTTTGGAGGAGAAAGAAGCATGGAAAAATTCCCGTCACCTCCAACCCGCAGCCAAGCGCCCTTACCCACTCGGCTACCGGGCCCACAAAGGAAATAAAACAAAATTAAATTTAAAAAATGAAATCTAATGAAATTTAAACACTTTTGAATATGAGAATTTTTTTAGTGACCATTTGTTACTTAATGGTGTATTTTATCTCTGAAGTAGAGGGATAGGTGTGTAGGAGTTTCTGGTGCAAAACTCGAACAAGAGGAGAGAGGAGGGAAACGGTGTTTAATAGGGTTTCATCTTCCCCATTCCATCAGTCAACACTTAAAACAAAAAAATAAAGAAATTAGCAGCTAATGATAGCCTTTTATTTTTATGTTTTTATTTATCTCTTTAATATTTTTTTTTTTTGGAAAGTTCAAATTAAGTCTTCCTACTGATATTGGCGCCACTCTGCAGGAATTCCTCTTCAATATGATTAGAACGTTTCTTGTCGAGAGGATCATTCTAACCATTTGTTTTTCTTTATCTATGATTTAACTCATTCTTAGATTTCGCAGTCAACGAAGTCACCGTTCGAATTAAATGGGTTCTTAATTGGAACGAGATTGTTACTAAATCTTGTAGGAAAATACACAGAAAGTTCTACAATGGAGTGAATTTATCCCTTCTTTTATCCAGAAGCTAATTAACTTCGGCTTCTTTGAAAAATTAAAAGCTTTTCAGTTTATACAATAGCTTTTCAGTTGAGTAATTCTACAAAATGAATAATATTCAAACCGTGTTGGGGTTTTTTTTCATTAAAAACATTAATTGACTCAAATTCATTGAAGATTTGACATCCCTTGAAAGAAGAGCAATGGCTTATTTTGAAGTTCTCACTAAATCAACTATTTTAGTCTAAACAAAAGACATTTCAAATTACTATCATATCTTGTTGTGAAATAGTAACTTATAAACAGATATTTTTAATTTAATCCAAAGGCTTCATCTCCTTCGTCTAAATCAGGGTTTCTCAACCTTTTTTTACCCATGGACCCCTTTCCCCCCCCCTTTTTTTTTGGTGGACCCCCTCAAAGCTATTCGATAAAACTAATTTAATGCAAATAAATTATTCTCAGTTAAAATATGTGATTCAATGAGACCCTGTAGTTGATGCCGCTCTGCGAGTTTCTTTATATCTGGTTCCATCGATGTTAACGATAGTCGAAGATCACCTCTTTTCACAATGTCAAATCTATTGCGAACTTTTGATAAGTGACAAACACGACTAAATCCTGATTCAACAAGGTAAGATGATGGAAAAGCAAATAACGTAGAGCTGTGCTTTATCCCAGAGTAATGGGTACTTTTGGCAATATCATTTGTTTTCCATATATTATACTTCCCATCTTTGAATTTTGCACGCATTATTTCATCACTTTGTAATTCAATGAGTGGCTCTTGCAAAGAAATGTCTATATCGGCAACATTAACTTCGAAAGGAATTGTCACCCAAGTTGGTATATCCATCATGAATAGGTCACTAAACCGAGTTTGCATACCTTCGTGCATATTTTCCAAATAGTAGCTATATAATACAAGGTTTTCATCGTGCAAGTCGCTGCTAATCGAAGCCAAACAAGGAAACTGTTGAAATGCACAACGGCTGATATTATTTTTGTACAACTGTAATTTTCTCAGAAAAACAGTAACAGCACCTTTACTTGATATGAAATCAGAATCTTTTCCTTGAAGCTATTTATTAAGTAAATTTAATTTTTCAAATATATCTGATAAGCAGAGCCGTCGCGGCAACGGCAAAAATAATTTTTTTTTTTATTTTTTTTGGTTGTTGAATTGGAAATTCCTGGGCGCCGCGGCAAAAAAATTAAAAAAATTTGGAACTTCGGTTTTTTTTTTTTGGTTGTTGAATTGGAGATTCCGTTTTTTTTTTTTTGGTTCTAGATTTTTGGTATGGTGGGGGAGGCGCAAATATCAAATGTAGGGCGTCTGACGAAATCTTGCCGTGGGCGCCAACAAACCACGCGACGGCCCTGCTGATAAGTACTGACCGATGGTTGAGTAGATAGGCGAAAAAGAAATATAAAATAAATAAAGTTAGAAAAAATCATTCATATATATTCTCTACTTATTTCAATATGGGGTAAATTACAGTAAAAATTTTATTTTGAGCAATAACAACCGTTCTGAAGTGGAATTGCCCCATGGACCACCAAAATATCACTATGGACCCCCAATTTGTTATTTTTTGCCTGTGGACCCCGAAGATATTACATGGACCCCGGTTGAGAACTCCTGGTCTAAATGGACTGTTTGTAACTTATTGTTTGAGAAAGAAGTCTATCACTGTTCTCTAAGAAGTAGAGAGGGTTGATTATTAAATCTCAAAGTAGTTGATTAATGGTAAGAGAAACACTTACATCGGTCTGATTCACTTTCGTAGCCTACTGGAGTGGTTTTATTACATTAAAAACGCCGACTAACTCGACACTTACAATATTAAAAATGTGCTAATAAAATAACCCCTTAATAAAACCGTGACGCACGTTTCATAACCTCTGCAGAACGGTTAAACAATATAAAATACCTCCTTCAATCCTCCCCTATTGGGAATCTTCAAGCAAATAACTAAGAACTACGAGACCGGACTCTTACACTGATCTCCCCTTGGTGTTAATATGTGTAATTAATTTTGTTTTGTTTGGTGAGTCACACGCTGTATTCCAATATGTTTTTGGTGGATAAATCTTGATTATAGCTGCCAAGAATCCTAATTGTACCTGATTCTAAAAATTTTCTAAGGTAAGTGTCTTGGTTGGATCCGAATATGATAACATTATCTTCACTTATCTTGTGTCCCTTAGTATTACAATGCTCCGCGGTGTGATATGCGTGATTTCCTGTTTTTACGGCATTTATGTATTCTTTTACCCGGACCCCAACTCTCTTTTGGTTTGGCCCATGTAGAGATATTCTTTTTCATGTGTTTTATTTGAATCGCAAATTGCAATAAATTCCATAAACGGTTCCCCGTTTTTTCAATATTCGTTCTTGATTATCGGTCTTCTTTTTAATTCGATTAAGCATATTACCGATCGTATTACTAGGTTTACATGCCACGACAATATCGACAGTGTTTAGGATCGGTTGTAATTTTTTTAATAATCCTTGATCATATATAATCGAAATATACCGTTTTTTGGCCCCAGACGATTTTTGTTCCCTTATTCCATTAGGTATGCTGACATTTGTGTCGCGCTGCAATCTTATTTTCTTGAAATGTTGATGAATGTATTTTTTCAATACTTCAATGGGAAAACCATTACATTGGAATATTCTAACAATCTCATTGATCTCGTGTAGCAGAATTACATTAATAATGCAAATTTTTTGGGCTCTATTTAATGCCATCATGACTGCATTTTTTTTATAACTATTAGGGACTGCACTATTGTAATTGATGGTTATGCGTGCATCCGTTTTTTTGCGGTGCACCGAGGTTTCAAACATAGAGTGTCTTTTTTTAATTCCCAAGTCCAAGAACGGCAAGAAATCATTTTTTTCCTCTTCTAGTGTATATTGAATAAGTTTATTAATGCTATTAAATGTGTCAAGAATATTATCTTTAAAATGGTTGTTTACAATAATGAACGTATCATCTATATACCGCGCCAAATAATGTACATTGTGATAGACATTGTCGATAGAGGTGGCCTGGTGCTCTATGAACGCCATTACACATTCTGCGAGGGTTGCAGAAGATGGGAGCCCCATAAACGTTCCCGAAGTTTGCAGGTAGAAGCGATCATTAAATGTGAAAAATTGTATGTGGAATAACACATCAATAAGGGTAGTGATCTGCTGCAAATTGATCAAAACTCTACCTTCATTGATGTTCTTATCCATATCCACCATATAATGTAGGGCCTGTACTACCAAAGATGGTGTGAGGGAGGTGTACAACCCGATGACATCCAAGGATATCATACATGTGTTGGGGATAACTCCATTTTCCCTCAAGTATTGTAATACTGGGTCACGATTTACGATTGCATAATGAGACCTAAAATTAATGTCCTTCATCTTGATGTCAATCAATTTTGAGAGCGACATGATGACCTTATTCTTACAATTGATTATGGGCCTTATTTTGTATAATGAATTCTCTTTTTGTTTATGCACTTTTGGCAGCCGTCTGAAATTTGGTAATGCTACATTGCCTTTAATGATACTTTTTGTTTTTCCCCGTGTTAATTATTCCCAAACCATGCATTTTTTCAATTTTGTGATTTATTTCCTCAATAAATTATTAGGTTTACTACACTTGTTTGTTTTTCTCTTACTACGTCTTCAGTCACTGGATGGATCTTTTAGTCTATTTAAGAAGGATCGAACTTATTATATTGGAAATCCTTCCTCTGTGTCTTTGTCGAAAATTCCTAGCCAACAATGGATACGACTTTGATAAATAAAACATTAATAACAACTCTTTTGATACAAGGATTGAAATCATCTTAAGTTAAGAACATTTATTTATTTATTTTTTCAGAGAATGGAAAATTTCTACAAAGGCAGATATTATAATTTAAAAACGTTCTTTTATTTATATCGTTTTAACGACTAGTAAAAAAAAAAATAACTAATAACAAAATAAAGGAAATAGACTTTATGCTCCTTCAGGAACTTCTTGGTCTTTTTTCTGTTCTCTCTTATCATATTAGTTGGAAATTCTAATATCTCTGCTTCTACAGAATCTAAATAGATTAAAAATTCAAGAAGAAATTTCAAACAAGACATTCCAAAGGAGTCCGTCGCTTCTTTTAAAAAACATTATTTAAACTTTGTGCAAAGACGTTTCTAGTTGAGCCAGAAATACAAGTCATTGTGGAGAAACAAACGTTTCATTGAAATCAAACACAGAGTCAAAGAAACATTTCTTAAGCCATCTTGGGAATATCTTTATCATGAACTATTTTAAGTTATATAAAAGACTTTAAAAATGCTTTAAAATGGAAATTTCAATTGTTTTTCTCCTTTGTTCTAAAATATTCTTGCCCCGAAAAAAACTATACATAAACTTTATTTTAAATGTGGTGGCCTGATTATAGTAGATGAAGAATATGTGTCTTTTAATTCTTATAAAACAATGTCATCTAATTCCCTGTACTAATGATTTCAATCCTCCAATAAAAGAATTCATACAAAACACTGATCAGATTCTAATCACTATTAATCTTTTAACTCAATCAATATTAAATGACATTTGATTTATTTTTATTTAATGTAACGTAATTTTGATAAGGGAAAGACTGTTTCGTGTATTTACAATTCCTAGAATTGTTGTAGATTCGTGGCTTTTAGTGGATGGCAGTTCCTTAAAATATGGTTTTGAGACGAGGTTTTGAAGAACCTTCGTTTCCTGTCGATATAATTTTTAAGCTGAAGAAGAAACCATTCCTTCATAGGGTTAAGGTCGTTTCATGATTTTAGTGGCAACTTGAAAATCTATTTTGTTGTTGTTAAGTGAAAACGTGGAGTGAATTGTTTTAGTGTTGAAATTCCCTTGGGTCACTCCAATAACCTGAAAAGGGAATAATATTCATGTGTCTCAAGTGGATACCTTCCATTGTTGACGTAGCCTCTGGCTGTAAAGGAGACAAAAAACACAACCACCCTGATTTCCCTGATGGATTGTCGACGACCGATTGTTTTCGCCGTTGATTCTCTGTTTTTTGTTGCGTGGACGCTGGCGGGTGAACGAGCGGTTCTGCCTCCCTCCCTGGCGGCAACCATGAGGCTGGGCCGGGCAGAACCTACTTAGGCAGCAGCGGTAGAAGGCAGCTTCCAAAGCCAAAACGGATTGCAAGTGTTGAAGCTAATATTTGATTAGGGAAAGGGAAGGAGAAAACGAATTTTCAAAATTAAATAAATTATTTTAAATCGTTAAAAGAATACATCAAAGTAAATATAAGATGAAATATTGGCGGGTTTTGAAACAATATTTGGTTAATTCCACAATATACTTCAAAATCCATATCTTTCAAAATCCAAACACGAAATTTCGAATGCATCTTCTCGAACATTCTTCATCAGGTGAAAATTAATATGAAAGGGTAAAACTATTTAAGTTATTCCTCCTTTTACATAATGAAAAATTATGCGAAATATCGTGTTTGGATTTTGAAAGGTATGGATTTTGAAGTACATTGTGGAATTTATATCGATAGATAAGTATTTTTTAAATATTTGGTTAGTTTTATGGAAAAAAAAATATACAGAAATATTATCAATCTTAAGAAAAATGATTTAAAAAGCAGCTCTATCCAACGCAGAAGCTTCTGACTCTACATCTTTGATGCTTTGAGAAATAGGTACTTACCAAGGAAACCGCCCCCTGCGAAAAAGACAAATCAAAACAGTTTTGTCACCCATATGCTGTTCAGTTTTGTTTACGAGAGCCTTCAACGCTTTTGCGCATGCGTCAGGTCTCCTTCAATTTCTTCAAAATAGGGCGAGGAGAAACAAAGATGGGATGTTTACTTTTTATAGTGTTAGTTTACTAGTAGCTGCGTTCTATTTGCGCTTTTCGGGAAAAAATTATGGAAAGAATAAATTGCAAAAATGCTGCTCGTTATTTTTTTTCTTAAAAGCGAAAATGTCCAAAAGAATTTCTTAGGAAAGTATCCATCTCAGCGTATCACCCCTCTGCGGAGTAAAATCGTCCGCCAGTGGTAGCTCTGTCTTTCTAAAACGCACAGTATGTATGACCCCAGTGGAAATCAATGTTGCTTACTAATGTTTAGTTCAAACCAAAACAAGATAAAGATTAACACAAAGATTTGTATTCACAGAACCGCTTTTAATTTTACTTCGTTGCTTTTCTGTCTACAAAAGAAAGAATTTGAATGAAAATATTAATGAATCACTATTTGAATCTCGAACCCTTTTAGAATTTGTTTCTTATTTAGTTACAATGAAAATGGGGGAAAAAAAGAGAAGTAATCCCTTATCTAATAAGAAGACAGATTAAAGATTAGAGGTAGATTTACATAATAATAAAATCTAAGTTCAAAATATGTTAGAATATTATTGATTGACGTGATTGTTGTTGATTAATATTATTTTATTTTTTATTTTCAATTTGATTTCCAGTGTCTTAGTTGGAATGAAACAGAATTTCTATTAAGAGTCAAAATCCATCTAAGTAATTATTAGATATTTTAAGTCTTTCGTTTTTCAGAATAATTCTATTTCATTTATTTGGGATGATTGAAGAACACATCCTTTCCAATGGAAAAAGCGTTTTGTTTAACTGATTCCAAAACTATTCGAGTTAAGAATTATGGCCACTATTTTAGTAAATTCTCGTTGATCAACGACAGGAAAGAATTTTTTCAGCTATAAAATGAGAAGACGTTCTATTGCTTAAAACTTGTTTCATGTTGTTAATAAACATCAGATAAAACCACTCGATAACAGTCATTTTCGAAAGAGTTTGAAACACGCTTTTCTTCATCAGATAGAATTACATTTACTGTGAAAAATAAACAGTATATCTGTCGCTTCATCAGAGGAAGTGCATGGAGTGGTGCAATTAATAAATTACGGGAAATGGATGTTTTAAAAGGACATTATTTAATAAGATATCTGCTGATTGGGACTCGTATGATTTAGGTGTCGTAGTTTATCTAGAAACGTATTGGTTTGAGTTAAAAGATCAATTCAAACTGGGTGTTTACAATTACAGGATTAAGCTCCATATTTCCTTAGACTTTAGTAGAATGGCTCAATTTGTTCGATGTGAGATTAATTCAAATAATCTCCTCCTTCGAATTACAATAATACGAGATACAGTTGGTGGCATTTCTAAACCTAAATTCATAAGAATCCTCTTTTCATTATTGTAGAGTTGACCTTTTGGGTTTCTTAATGCAATCGTCGTTTGACTTCATTGATTTCCTTTTCTATTTAATTTTACTAGCGGTATTTCTGCAACAGGCATCTTCGTAGAAAAAGTAAGAAGTACAGTATGATTTATCAAGCACACTATTACCAAGAAATACAAGGATGTGCCTCTTGTTTTGTTCGCATTCATTCGGATGGCATCTGAAACTTCGATCGCCTGTTTCCGTAGATGCTTCCGATAAACATCTTTTGGGATCTTCTCCTTCTCGTGCAGATTCGATTATTTTCAACTAATGTTGTCAATGAAAGATTCGATTGCAGTGACCCCTTAATAACTGATTGGTATCCAAACCTCTTCCCATTGCTTCTTTAGTGAATCTATTTATTCCTTAGTTACATAAATTGTTTCCTGTTTTTCAGTTGTATCCGAATACTTTTGAAAAGGTAGTGTAAATCAATTAATTTAAAAAAAATAGTGAAAATCTAGCATTTCCACGTGATTATCAGATTTTTGTCAAGAATAAAAGATCAATTAAATTTAAAAAAAAATTCAAAAAAATTATCAAAAAAAAAAAAAACATAAAAAAAATTGTAACCAGCTGCTTAGTATTAATGATTTGTTTAGTAAATTGCTTATATCTATTAACTATAACTAGTAATTTACTTAGTCTTAACAATTAATAAACAGAAATAGGGAATAATTATTCAGTTAATAAAGTTTGGATAAGATTGGTTTGGAAATTGGAACGTTAATAAAGGAATTTGATTTGTCATTCAGTGTCTAAGTCTCCATCATAAATGAGCAGCGGAAGGATAACCATCAATAACTAAACGATAAAAACACCAATAAATACAAAGAATAAAACCAACGTTTCTTCCATTTCCTTCCCCATCGTCGCTTAACTTTGGAAATGGATATCAATTGATGTCCGAAACATCGGCTTTTATTCTTTTTATTCATTAACTTATTCACAAATTGGTTCAAAAATTATGAACCGTTAGTTGCTTTATTTTTCACGTTAAACTTCACCAAATGTTTTGGTTAAACCAATAATAAACTTCGTATCTTAGGCTTCTGTTGATGCATACATGGTAAAAACAAATAGATTCAAATGAGAGATAAATAAAAATCTAATAATTACAACAGTTTCGACTATAAGTTATTAAAGTAAAGATTATCAAAAAATGATAAAAGTCCTGATTAAGATTCTGTATCTGTTAAACTAACATCAAAATTAGAGCCACGAGTAGCGAAAGGAAAAAAAAATCAATTCAATACTTTTACACAATATTTGTTTTGCACAAACCAGTTGTATATTTGTAGAAAATCAATGTCATACAACAAACTTTATTATCGTTTAGAATTATTATTATGCTTTCTATCGATAAACTTGTACTTGTTTGCATTCAAAGATGTTGATGCGAAGTTTTAGATCCTATAGTGTAATGTTAATAATTAAGAATTAATCTTTTAAAACACAAAATAAATCATTGACTTCACGCACGTTAATTTCATTACTATGTACAGGGTGACGCAGAATATGCATTTCTTTTTTTATTGTATTATTTTGGGGCCGGTTTTATGTGCGCCACCTTTGTCTTACTATAAAATAAAAATATTCATACAAAAATATTTGAAAGATTCGAACTATACGAAATCCCATGATCAGTTTCTGCGTCGAAGGAGTCCATGTCACGTGATAGCTATTATTAGATCCGTTTATTATTCATTGTTGATTAATAGAAAGAAAGAATTTTACATAAATATCTTCATCTAAAAAAATAGTCCACAGAAGTTTGAAGCTTTATTTCGTACGAATTTATTGCTCTTTTCATTGCTTAATTTTGAGACTCACCGATGACAGCTTGCTAGCAAGCAGAAACTAGTTTGAGCTCATTTTATATTTTTAAAGTTCTTTTTAAAATAATGTTTTTAAATAATTTTAATGCTCTTTTAACTCAACAAGTTTTTTAGTTTTTGTAAATAATTTAAGCCGTGTGTAGGCTGAACCAGGACTCATTAACAATTTTCACACACACCAAAGAATTTTACTGAAAGACCTTCTCCTTTTTATTCATATTTAATCAGAATTTTTCTTTGTAAGATTTTCAAGAACTAACCCAGTTGAAACATTAAAATCACAGATGTTGACGCGTGAACGCCATATTTTACATTAAATGTCTTTATCGGAAGGTTTTTGTAAATCGCTATCGACCCCTTTAGAAAACACGTTTCAGATAAAGAATGTTGTAACAATCACTTGTTTATTTATTTATTATTTTTATTATTTATTATTTTTACAAATCCTTAGTTTCTTGGGTTCATGGATTCTGTTTTTGTCTCCGGATTAATTGTATCAAAAACATAGGTATTTCCTCTACAAATGATTCGAATAAATTCAATTGTTTGAATTAAACAGATATGAAAGGAAGATTTTGTTAATTACCACTGGAATTTCACGAAATGATTCAAATTTGTACTCTTTAGCATCAGAAGTTAATAAAAAAAAAAAAGTTAATAAATAAATAGAGTAATTTCTGGGATTGTTGTTGTTCCTGAAGTGGGAATTCAACAAAATTAAGAAAAGAGCTGACTTATCTTCTTTCCTTTCTGAGTATTTACTTAAAAGTTGTTTTAGGCTTCTGAAAGACGCCTTATATTCCCGGTTTGTCTTATCTGTGGATACACAATGCTTCGCAACGGCGTCTGTTAGCTCAGTTGTAGGTGACCTGTTAGCTCAGTTGGTTACAGCGTCGTGCTAATAACGCGAAGGTCGTGGGTTCGATCCCCTCATCAACTTAAGTTGTTGTTTTTTTTAAATCATTATTAGGAATTCACTGTATTAACAAGATTTGAGTTAAGAATGACGATTATTGCATATAAATAGGAGTAGGTAAGATAGCATGGGATCGCAAACAGACTCGCATTTTCTAGACACCCCGGCGCAGTCTATTCTAAAGTAAAGGTGACTCAGAAGCCGTTGAGAAGCACTAATCACTATCCCTACCTTGTTTTATTATTTATTAAGGACAAAAATTGTTTCTATCTTTCGAAAAAAGAGCGAAATTAGTCAATTTTGGTAGAGATTCAATTCAAAAGTATTTTAAAAGAATAATTGAACTTTGAATTTATATACATAACTTTTCACTGCGCCCCATGCTGAAAAATACGGCTACGGCGCTCTCTCTTTCTCTCTCTGACAGGCGGAAGATTCTTTTTCATTTATTCTGAGCATGTCTTTGAATAGTTTATTTACGATTTCATTTCATTATTTCATTAAATATTTAATTAATTCAAAGGTTTAAGGGTTAAGGGTTATAGGAAGTTATCATTTGAACCGTGATACTATTCCTGATAATTTCTGATAGATGTGGATTTCATGTTGTTCGTTCTGTTCAGCTTCAACAGACAAATCTAGATCTACATAAAAAGCTAAGTCTTACGTCATCTTTTCAATTAAGCGCAATTACCCCCCCCCCCTAGTAAATGATCTGTTAATCAACAGATTATATCTGCATCTAAACGTATGCGCTACTGAAAATGTAATAAATTTGACGTCACCTGAAACTATAATAAAAAAAATGAAAAAAATTAACTGATCCCAATACAAACCACCTGTTCGAAGAAAATTAATTCAGAAACTTCATCTAACAAAGATTCAAAATGAGTCGAGCGTCGATTGGGAGATTGAATAGGAAGAGGATTAGATAAAGAACCGTAATTTTAACTTCAATTTGTTTATTTTTATCACAAATCACAATATATTCACTAGTTGATTATACAAAGGAAATACGAAGAGACTTTTTTAAAATTTGGGAAATTTGGACTTTTTTTAAGTTAGAAGTACAATTATTACTTACAAGTACTATTGTTAGTACAATACTCAAAGGAATAAATTTAAATAACAAGAAAAACATCAAATAAAACGATTTTCATGTTTAGTTGTTTAATTAATACTGTTTTTCTGTTTAATGGACAATTAGACAAACAGATGTTTGATTGTCCAATGGGGATCTTCCATTAGTCTTATATTGGTGAATATCTATCTATTGGACAAACTACTGAAACTCTTTTATTATTTCTCAATATATAGGAAGTGATTTCTTTATACATGAGATAGAAAGAGTTCTTGTCTGGTCTTAATAAAAGAAATGATTAAATAGAAATGGACATAAACGAAATCTTACTTATAACAAAATTAAAAATACTGTGGAATACAGAAGACCCACTTTTCCCGGTCGTTTATTAGATTTCCATTCATGTCACTCTTTGAACCATAAGAAAAGGGTAATTAAAGGTTTATATATTTTATAATTCTATAAAATTAAGTTCTTCCATTCCAATTCAATGTAATCAAATACAAAGATTCTATCAAATGATTATTATTAAACAGTATCCGATTAATTTGATTGTAGGTATTTCGAAAAATCTTGGAAACAAAAATATACTTTCATGTAATAATGTACCTTATTATAGTAATGATTCTGAAATTCTTGAGAAAATGTTAAACAGACATAATTTTCATGTAATTTTCAAGCCTATTGAAAAGGTATTCAATTTATTATCTCCTTTAAAGGATAAAATTGATAATTTGTAAATAACAAATTTTATATTGTAATAAATATTATATTGGACAAACCAATCAAAAGTTATCTCAACGATTAAAACAACATATTTCTTATAACTCAGCAATTACTGAGCCTATCGGAAACTTTTCTAAACATGTGTTATTGATTGTCGGTGGAGGTAGTCTGTTTGGGAGAGAAGGGGACAGCCTGATATTACGAGGTCGATCGACTCATGCGTAGTGTGGCATTTCCTGCATCTGTCGTCATGTGTGTTTGCATCGTGTAGAATGTGTTTCTTGTAGTTGGGTGTGGGGATGACTTGGTCCTGTATCGCAATCATGAGCCTTTCGGTCTCCCCAAACAGCTCACCACTCTTCAGCCATCTGTTCGACGCTTCCATGCTGACATGAGGCTGGCTGAGTTCGTGGTGATGTCTGCCATGGAGTTCCATGGTTCTTTACGAGCCCATGATTCATGCAGTTGCTGTGTGTGGGGATGATGAGTGTTGGATAAGGGTTTGCGAGGTCCAGGGGTGTGAGTGTGTGTGTCAGCCTTAATTGGAGTGAGGAGTGTGGTCCTCTTAGGTGGAAGTGTTCCCTAAGTGTACTGTTTTTCGTGTAGGGTATTCCTCGGTCTCCCTCATTGCGGGGAAGAGTCATCCTTTCCGTAACGGACTTGGGGTGGTGCCTGTTGTGTTTCGCGAATGTAGTGCATGCTGTGCACGATGAGTCTCCCTGGAAAATATCTCTCCTTATGGGGATGGGGACTGAAGTGATGGAGGTGTTGGAGGTGCGTAGGTGTAATGTTGTGCTCCAACTCTTTATCGTGGCATCCAAGAATGCCGTGATCTTGGGATGTATTTTATAGAGATGAATTATTATTATTATTCTTATCTAAGACTGTTACCTTATTATTAAATTCTGTTAGGCGTTTGAAAATATAACACAAAGTTATGAAACATGTAAAACCGTTTTTAATTTCAAGTTAAATCCTTGTTCGTGTTAGTATTTTTATAGAATAGATCGCAGTATAGGAAGGAGTTTATATTTTTTTCTTTTTGCAACAGAACGGCTTTTTAGGCTTCTATATAGCTCATAGTAGCTCATAGCAAAGAAGTTTTCTATCCCCGCTCTGTCCATCGCGATAAATTCATATCTCAGGAACGATATATGGTAGAGACATAATCTATACTTCGTTAAAAAGGTCTTATCAAGACTAGGTCATAACCCTTGAGAACTCGTTTCTAGCTTGTGTCATTCTCAAGTTATAAGTTTCCTCTAGAATTTGATCTTAATTTATAAGTTTTCTTGAAATCCGTTATATTATAGAAATTTATTCCTTCATATTTTTTTATATTGACTTCAACTAGAATTATTATTATATGAATTAGTTATAGGAAGCCAATTTTCCTTTTCTCTTCTTGAAATAAATCTTATAATGATTGGTCGACTTTCTATTATAATGGGATCTACTAACAAAGTTAAGGGTTTTGAAGTTGTAAAGTTTCCGACATTTTAACATTCGCTCTGCCGTTTTATCGAAAGGTCCTGGGATTGCTTCTCCTACCTTGTTTATATAAACCAAAGAAAACTTCCTTCAAGAAAAAAACTAATGTTGCCTTTAAAAAAAAAAAAATTCTTAAGAAATAAATTTGATTTTTTTTTAATTTTGCAAAATTTTATATAACAAGAACATGAAAAAAATTAAGATCAGTTTTAATTAATCATAATAATAATTCAAATAATGCTTAAAAATTCCCTTCAAAATAAAAAAAATACAAAAACAAAAACAATAAACATGAGTTTTGGTTATACAGTCGGACCTCTATTTAACGAACCTCTATTTTGCGAATTTCTCTATTTTGCGAACTTTTCTTTGGAACCAAGAACATTTTGCTAATTTCTTCGTAAAATAACCTCCAAATAGCGAAGTGCATTTTCTATTTAACGAACTTTTTCGTGGTATCTATTTTTTTTTTCTATTAATAATAATGTTTTTATTATTAATATTCTCCTAGAGGAAATGAAAGAAATGTGGATACAGCTGAGGGAAACAGAAGAAATTAGCGATGATGTGCTGATTGATGATTATCTTTCACTTGATTTTGAAGTTGAGACTTCGGAAACACTAACTGAATGGATATTTTGGACAGTGTGAAAAATAAAAACAATACAACTATGAATTGCGATGAAGATGATGAAAATGGAAATGATCATCATGCAGAAATAAAAAAAAAACCTTCGTATGATGAAATGCTAAAATCATTTGAAACAATCCGATGCGGATTACAATTTGAAGAAAATACGCCTGAAGGGGTTTTGATGCATTGTAAAGATATGAGACGTATTATGAGCGAAAACACTTTTTCAAAAAAAAAAAACTAAGACAAAATTAACAGTCTTTATTAGTAAAATTCAAGTATGCATGTGGTAATGTATGCTTTATGTCATTAAAATTATTACTTTTTTCAATAATATTGAATAATAAAAAGTGAATCTCTATTTAATGAATTTTCCATTTTTTTGGGGGGGGATTTAGCGACTTCGTTAAATAGAGTCCGACTGTATTTTGCAAATTTATTCCTTTGTAGGTAACTCCTCATTATGCTTTAATTGAAGAGCATTGTAAGTAGAAGGGTTGAGAACAATGTCGAGAAGAGACGAAAACAAACAAAAAATTAAAAGACATTTTTATTTCGAAAAACTATTTTCTTTAATTGAAACTCAGATGAGCAGAATAAATTTCTATCATTGAAAAGCAATTGATTTAACACAGACAGAACGAACTGGAGGTGAAACCCAGGCAGCTTTAAAAGTGATGAAGATTTTTGAAATATAAGATTAATTTTTGATTGTTATGAAATAGAAACTTCATGACACGATGATGTTGTCACTAGTTATTCAACATTAGATTTCGTAGAAGTTAATGACAGCCTCAAAGCTGATTTAGTCTTTGTACATAAAGAGCAAAATCAAATCACTTAACACCACAATCGCAGCCTGATAATGCGTCGGGAACCACTGATCAACACGATTTGGAATAGGAGCAAGAATATTTCCTAGACCTTAACATTCTATCAACTTACAAAGTAATCTTTGTTAAACCTTTGTAGAACGAACAAAAAAGAAACGATCAAACCTCGCTTCATCAATTCCATAAATATTAATTCCATGGAATTGCGTCTATTGATAGAATTGAACAATGGTTGTAATTTCTCCCTCGTTTCCTCCAAGTACTCAATGGTTTGATCGCCATTTGAAACATGTTTTACAATTGTAATGAACTTTGAATCGGAGTTAATTTACTTTTTTTTGTCTGTTCTTATATTTTTTACTTGTAAAATTTGTCATTACTTACTGCATTCTTTTTTTTTCTTTACAATTCAAATAATGATTCCATTCAAAAAACTAGTAACGCAAACATTGAGAGATTTTTTTTTCATAATTAAAGTAATCGCGGAATTTTATTTACAAGGAATTTGAAACCTTAAAGAAAAGGAAGGGTTGGTGATGTTATCAGTGTGTGCAAAACATCATTTTGTTATCAATTATTTCGTATTAACAAAAGCAAACTCAAACGTCTTGAAAATATTCTAAGTGGATAAATAGTTAAGGATTATTATCATTTATTTATTTATTTTAGGCAAATGAATATTACAGTGTATTGTTTCATCTCTTTTAATTTTTATCTCCTGAAGTGAAGTTTTGCTTTTTTTAATTGGTGGAAAAAGAAAACTTTGTTATATCTGAGTGAAAGTTAGAATGTTGTCTCAGATTGAACCAAACTATTTAAAAATAAGAAGGAGAATGAGATGGTTTTAGGTATCATCAATGGAAGGCTTCTGATAAGAATTTGGCGTTTTCATGAATTCCATTGTTTGTTTAATTGGAATAGAGGAGTCAATGATGTAGACTTAATAAACCAAGCTTTACAAGTCGACACAAGTTACTTTAGGCCTCCCAAAATCTAAAATGATTTCTAGATGGAAGAAATCCACTGTATCCTTTCTACTGTCTTTGCCTGATACTATATTATTACTCAGTCATATTCTTATAGCAACGTAAGTGTAGGATAAAGTTTACCCTCACATTCATCGATATAAAAAGAAGTTTTTGTCATAAGTATCATTGTTAATCCTGGGCATAAAGTTATTGTCTAAAAGTACTTGCCATTACTGAGTTTTAACTTTAATACTATTTTTCTCGAATTCTAGATTTGTCTCGCAGTCCTCCTTATACCTAAAATCGAATTGAAACCATCCTTAATTCTTATTACTTCAGAAAATTTCAATCCTTTTAGAAGGTCATTCCAGATATTCATTTTCCAAGTCTTAATACTCAAGTATAAGGAATTCTAGAATCAGTGGTTTTCTGCTCAGTATTCAATAGAAATGGGAGAAGATCACTTCAAGTTATCACATCTAATCCGCAAACCATTACAGTGATTGATTCAGCTTAGAACCTAGCCTTTAGGAGAAAGAACATGTGATCAGAGCTAAGATATCTTCTTCGTCCTAAAGGAGTAATTTCGAAAAATAGATATCGAAGTTTTGTACCAAACGTAACTGAAATAGTTGAAAAGGCAGTCAATGTGAAGATTATTGCTAGGAAAACAATAATGATGTCTCTGTTTGTATCACTGGCATAGACACGAGTTAGAACCTTACTCCATATTGCATCCGCAACTGGAAAAAAATCAAGATTTTTGGACCTTTTTTTTTTTATGTTGGAAAGTTCATCGTGTTTATGTTGTAAACCCAATCCGAGGATGGATAAGCCTTTTTTTTTATTTGTGTTTTAACGATCATTCACGACCATGTAACCCTCTCAGTCTAAAGTCCTGAATATATATTTATATATATTATCACGGGTATAAATAACAGGAACATTTCCCCCCCCCCCCGATATCTTAAAATGTTTAGATTAGTCCCATTTTCTTTTTTTTGGGAGGGGGTTCAGTGGCAAGTTGAAAGGATCTTGCCTCTCCCCTCCCCGACATTTTGAAAAAGAAGGTTTGGATTTTGTTTTATTTATTGTTAATCAGTTTCCTAACTTCCTTCCACCTGCCCCTAAAATGAAATCTTAAATTCTCCTCTGTACATTATTATCTTTCATTTCCTTTCAAATTGGTGTGAGCTGCAAATGTTTCTCCTTCCTTGATTTATGAAAATTAGGGAAAATCTTGCAAATAAATCCGGATATTCAAGATCAAAGCCGTTGGTCAAAGTAAAAGTAATCTTAGAGATGTAAATCACGTGTCAATTAAGAATAACAGAAGAAAAGTTAAATATGTCTAATTGGGTTAACTATTTGTATTTATTGCATCCTTAGTCTTTAATTGATTCAATGCATAAGGACTTGTGGCAACAAAGAAGCTGCTACTGATTCTGTGGACGTGTTTGTAGCATTGATTATTCATCAATAGAGTTTCTTTGGAGTGCGTTATCGAGAGGCGGTTCTGGTGGAAGACAGGCATCCTTCAGCTATGACGCATTGGGAAGACGTTGATCGGTTACTTCTGGTTTGATCGGATGGTTGTGCCCGGTGGGATTCCCCTTCTTCGGCCACTGCCTAAATAGCAACCCTAAAAATAAGTTATATTCACTTGGTGCGCTGTCATTAGAGATAATGCTGTCAAATTGATTTGAAACGGAATTTGTGTTAATGTATAGTAAAAAAAAAAAAAATAAAACGTTTTCAAACTTTTTCCAGTAACTTTAATTGAGTTCAATTAAATTTCAGTATTAAAAACTATTTCATCGGAAAAAATAAAAAAAACATTAATCAGTCTGTTTTTATTACTTAAAAACGTAAATGAAAGCAATTTATTATTATATTTAATTTTTAATGGAAATGAAGTTAGATTTTTCTTGATTAAAAAAATCAAATGTTGATTTCAAATAATAAAATAAACTGAAATTTCTTTCAAAAGAAAATGGAGGGAGAAGTATTTGAAAGAATTCTCAGAAAAAAATAAAAACAATTTTCCAAATTCCTGTTGTTGTTTTTTCTTAAAGATAAATTTAGATTAGAAATTTTGATTTTAAAAAAAGAAAAACAAAAATGGAGCAAACTTTAAATTCATTTACTCCCACTACGTATTCATTGAGATGAATTTTCGCCGTCCACTATCCAGCTTCCCTGTGAAGCCTTAGGTCCGGTCTACACGAGCATTGAAAATGCCCCGCTGCCAAGGCTTCAAAAATTTCGCTGTCTACACGAGAGCGTTAAAAAAACTTCTTTGGCAACGCTAAATGCGGTCTAGCAGAAAATTAGGAACTCTGCGTTGCTTTAGCCCCCAGTTGTTCCTAATGGGGTAAAATTAAGAAAAGTGCACCTTCGAGGACTTAAGCGTTGCTAACCAGAGCCCCGTGGAGACTGACCCAAGGAAAATAATCAACCATCAATATATTAATTATTCAAATTCGTTATTCGTGTGCCAATAAGTTTTGTTGAAAAGGTAATAAATGATTCAGTGAAATATATTAATATAAAAACTATACGTGTTCAATGGTGGCACTTGTTTAAAATTCCTTCATTCATTCATTCATTGACTCAAAATCGATTTTTTTTTTATTTATTTGCATTAAACTAATTATTTACTTTTTTACAACAAAAAAAATTCCAAGGTTTTGAAATTGCTTGTCATACTCGGTATTATGGTATAAATTTACTAATTTTAGCCAATAGAGATGTTGAATCGTGCTATCATTTACTTCTGTCTTCACTCAGTGGTTCATAAATATTCTGAATAATTGGAATTTCCATTCTTTCTATTCTTTGAGATTTGACGACTGACTTAAGGAAACAATACTGGTATTTGAAAGCAATAGACTTGGGTGACTTGATATTGGGTTCTTTGCTGGGAATATCCATCTGACAAAATGTCATCTGATGTTTGAAAATACACATCTGATTCACTCAGATAATCACTGAATTTACCATTGAAAATCCATTGACAATGTCTAAGATTTTACTTGATCTCTTGTTTCATTGCATCTTTTCCCCTTTCATATGTTCAGTGATTGTCATAATCTTTGTTTTAAAACTTGGTATCCGCGTAACTTGTGAGATGTCAGTTTAGCAAACTGTCAGTTATCGATTGTTTCTCTGTTCGTTCGTTCGTATAAGATTATTGCATTAATGTTCATAAAAGTTGGTATGTAGCTAGATCAATGAAATTCCAAATTTACTGAGATTGAATTAATGTTTAATTTTAAGGCCGTTTTCGACGTGCCATTTCAGTAGGCAATCTGCACGCCATTGGATAGCCATTGGGTGATGGCCAATAGATTGTCTCCGCTACTTTAATATAGAGCAGGTTATAATTTCAATGAAGATTGTCATCCATCTGCTGACACCAGCCCACCATCTGCTGTCGAATTGTATAACTTGTAATCCAATCGCATTTATATCTGTTTAACCCCTTAACTACTGACTAAAAAAAATTGATTGTCACGATCATTTCACAATGTTTTCATGGATGCTTTCAGAAAAAATCTGCTTTATTAACCAAAATCTGAAGCGGCAGGCCGACTGAATTCTCGAAAACATATCGTTGTTGGTCGAGATTTAATGAAAATATTCAAACTGAGAATACAAAAAGATAAAAAATGAAATGCATATTTCCTGTTTTAATTAATTAGAAACATTCTCTCCTATTGGTGCATTGAATAAATGATTTTTATATAAATTAATGTTTATTTTCGTAGTAAAACCGACCTAGACGGCAATTGGCAAGTGTAAATTTTCCGCCTTATGTTTGTCGATAGGGAAGCGTTTTAAAGCTTTTTATTCATTGACAATCTAATCTCACATATCTAATGAAATGGCCCGTCTAAAATGACCTTTAGATATGTAATGTTATCGTGTCTCTTTCTAGTGACTGTTTTCTGAATTTACTTTTGAGGTAGTACATCCTGCTACAGTCAATCCACAAGACACCAATGGCGCGTTCAGGGGGGAATGTTTGTAAACCTTCAATACCACCACTGCAGCTTCCCTGAAAATGGAAGAAATCTACTTCTTCGACCTGTGTGTGTGGGTTGTTGGAAAGTTCATTAGTTTGTTTGTAAACCACCTCTCCTTACCCGGAAAAGGACGCGATGTTTTGTTGTGATTGGTTGAACAACTTTGGCCATCCTCATTCCAAAATCCTAGGTACGCCAATGAAAGACACTTTATATTTATTTATTTATTTGTTATTATTCCAATTCGCTCAGAATGATATACATGACCTTGCAGAGGCACTCGTGACATCACTGCATTTGAAAGGTTCAGTGGTTTATAACAAGGAGTTGGTTTTTTTTTCCTCCTATTACAGCATTTTTAGTTTAATTAAGTGCAAAGCCATAAGGTCTTAAACCATAAAATTAAGCGTAATCATATCGAGAAAGTTATTTCCCATTTTCTATAAGAAAATAGCTCATTAACCTTTTTTTTTAATTCTTCGTTTATTATTGTCAGTGGACTAACTTAGAAGGCACTGTGTTTATTTTGTTTTCTTCTGTATCATCTTCATCATCAGTGTTCTGTCGTAGACAGGTCCAATGGCAAGCAGCAAATAAGGTCTTTCTCCAAGTTGTTCTATCTCTTGCCTCCTCCTTCAGGCCTTGATATCCACTTGTAGTCAACAGGTCATCCAGGATCATTTTTTCTCTTTCTTCCTCTTGGTCTCTTTCCCTCAATCTTCCCCTCCAATACTTTCTTGATGAGATTTTTCTATATATATGTATATATTCTGTATATATTCACAATGTAGGTTGTTTCTTGAAAGTAAATTATTTCTTTATGAGTAATTACTGGTTTTCATTGGCTCTTGTAAATGTTTAGCCCAAAATAATGTTTCAGAATTCCGTGTTGAAAGGTAGAGAGAATTTTGTTGATTATTTAATTGTAAAATTAAAATATGAAAATCATCTCAACATAAATTGGAAAAAGTGTCGTTGAAATAAATTAGTTTTATTTCCTTTAAGTTTAAGAAAGTGAATCTCAGTTCTTAAAGTAATAAGACGACTTAAGTGTAACTATTTCAGTCAATCCTTATTTAAATAAGTTGTTAGTTTTATTTTACGTTTAAGGAAATGATAAAACTGGCAAACATTAGAAGGAGGTGCTATCTTGAGATGATCAGACAAATCCCTGCTGAAACAGCAACTTGCAAGATGTTGTTTGCCCTTGTTATATGCTGAGGCATTTGAAAGATTGATGACTTGTGTGCTCCTGAATGCAAGATATGTGGGTGGGTGAAACAAGCCAAGGTCCTCCACCCAATCATCCAAAAGAAGTAGCTCCCTACAACCATCAGAATAGTTTTGGAATTCATTCCGTTTTAAAGCTCAGTGATAGGAAAAAGATTTGTACAAATATATTGAACGATGTGTAATGAGAAAGTATAAGAAGAGAAATCTTTAGTAATATTTTCCCTGTAAGACAATTGATTTAAGCTTATCCAAAGAGCCCTTTGAGATTATCAATTTTCTTTTTATTTAAAATAAAATCCATTTATTTTAAGTAGTGCTAAATTTGTGTTTAAATTTTCTCCTGATAGAATCGTAAAAGTCATTTATTCTTAAAAGCCTTTAATCTTATCTTTTTTATTTCAGAATTACTAAAGAGACACAACTAATAATATAGTTTAAAAAGTAACTTATTCATTCAGTAATCGGATAATAAATTTAACACATTTTAAAAAAAATATATTTCCACCATTGTGTCTGATAATGATCTCATTCCTATTCGTTGCATTACAAACAGTAACATATTTTAGTAGCATTGTCTTATTTATTATTTGATTGTGGTGATAACTTTCTGATAAGGTTCAATACCAAGCACCATTGGCTCAGTGGGGGTGGACGAGGAGCAAGGTTCAATCTCCTACGGAGGCCATTCCACCTCTAGCTGCGGTCGAAGGTTTCCTCAGCTTTCTATAGAAAGATAACCAGGATTATCTCCTGGAGATTAAAGGCTGGTGAACATTGTCCTGACCGCTGCCCTCCAGAGACATCTACCTATCTATAGAATTACTCAGTTTGGTTAAAAATAGTAAACGGAAATTTTTAAAAAATAACTAAAATTACAAAATAGATAAGAAGAATTATTAGAAATGAAACCTAGTGAAAAGAATAAGAGTTTTACGCAAAATGGGAAACAGAATTTCAAACACGAATAAAATTACAAAATTGCCTGTTTGTTAAACATTATATCTATTAACTGAAATAGTTATTTTATTACCTTTAAAAAGCTTTACAAAAAATGTTTGCAGGAATACATCGTTTCTTCTTTACATAAACATCGGGATAATTACAATAATCAGATTGATTACAAAAATTCGGTAAGAGTTTACCGCTATTGGTGTTATGTTTTTTCGCGTCGTCAAACATGGCCGTTGTCGAACTATTTTCAGAAACTGGAAGCGGAAGTTGATGTCGGATGTTTCAACTTCCGGAGAACGACCGTACAGCGAATACAGGAAAGCCACCTCTTGCTAAAAGGGGCTATCACTGGGAACTATCGGACCTCAAACTTTGAAACCGGAAAAATTATAAAATACACGTAATTTCCTTATGTGACGTAGTCGCAGTTTTGAGGCAGAAACACTTCGACTATAACCATCATTTACATCCTTCCTATCAACCAACGATATGCTCTTTCCACACTTTGGACACTTCTATTCTTTCGCAATTAATCCAAGACTCATACAAAAATCAAGTACATCCTTCTTACATCCATCTCGCATTCTCACAAAAAAACTAAAATCACACAAACCATCCTGTAATGTTCCCGGACCTATCAATTGCGCCACCCCTGAAACACCTACAGCAACGCCGTGTTGGAACACACGTGCGCAGTGCAGTAAACACGTCGATAACTATGACGTCATGTATCCCTACGCGCCGGAGCACGCCGCAAGCTGTAAACACACCCATAACCGATATATCCTTACGAGGTGTGCCGTATTTTACACTCTAGCCAAAAATTCATAAAAAAATGAAAACAAATACTATTATTCATGAACTTAAATGATATAATGAGAATAAAAACAAAAAAACGTCGGAATCAATGTGGAACCCGAAAAGCTAAAATAAGCAATAAAAAACTCTCCAAAAGAATTAATTGCTAGAAATCTCATGTGCACGCTACACGCGGTTGCTATGGTTTTTTTTACCGCAATTCGCGGTAGCGCGTGTAGCGTGCACATGAGTTTTTTCGCAATTTGGCGAGTTTTTTATTGCTTATTTTAGCTTTCGGGTTCCACATTGAATCCGACGTTTTCTCCTTTAGGCCCATGTACCGAGACCTGATTGTATACTGATGACTGCTTCTAGCTCATGATCGCCATATTAGCGTGAAACAGCTGTACCAGGATGT
>JAFIDM010000007.1:32580183-32598679 GCA_023159025.1 Thereuonema tuberculata | reverse complement strand
GTACCGAGACCTGGTTGTATAATGATGACTGCTCCTAGCTCATGATCAATCACCATTAGAGTGAAACAGCTGCTCCAGGATTTCATTTAATATACAACTTGGTCTCACTCTTTATTTTAAAAACAATAAAACATTTGCTATAATAGAAACCTAATTAAATAAAATAAAGGGTAGTTACTTATAAATAAATAAAAAATTACGGTTCTTTGAAATTTTATTACATGTTATTTATTCTTCCGTAGAATTCTTTCTTTATAGAGTCCCAAATGTCCCAAATCAATATCAGAATAACTTAGTTATTGAAGAAATCTGGAACTTGGTTTCATTTATCATTGTTTATGACTTCATTTGCACCACGAACATCTAACAAATGTCTCACAATGTTTTTAATAGTAATTGTTTTATAATATCATGTAATTTACTAAAGGTTACAGTAGAATATTTATTTTGTATTCTTTAAACTTCGTTGAATGATACATAATGTAAATATATTAATCAATTAGGTTATTTATTCATCTTTGCTGTTGATGAAGGATGTTTTTCTTTCAATGGACGCTTGGGACTAATAAACGTTTTCAAAGAAAGAAAATTTCAGATTAATAGTTACAAAAATGTTTTCATTGCATTATTAAAAGTCGTTCAATCGTGATATTAAAGAGAAAATATTTTTCGTTTTCCCCTATTAGTTTCCTGAAGAATTTAGAAAAATCCTATAAACATTCAAATAGTTTATTTTTTTCAAGATTTTCAAGTTCCATTAAAGCCTTCTCCTATATTTCCTTCAGTTTTTTTTCAAAAATATATAAAAAAATGTCGGATGTTAAACATTTGATATATAAAATATTAGGTTTCTATTTAATAAAGACTTAAGTTCCAAGAGATCAAGATTTTGATAAGGATTTTTATCCCTTGTTAATCTCTTATTAACTAAAAAAATTAAATAAATACTGTATCATTAAACTTGGATTAATAGAAAAGCTCATAAAATATTCTCATTTCTTGTAACTGTTGATTACATTTTGGCTTTATTCATAATCTGTTTTTTTTTTTTTTTTTTAAATAATGGAAAATTGAAAATTGAACTCTAAAATAAATCACAATTTCCTTATTGGAGAATAGTTTATAAATTCAATGTTACTAATGAATTAACTATCAAAGAAGATACTGTAACGTTGGCGTAAGTAAAGATAATCTATGGATTATTGATTTCCGAAATCCTTATTTCCTAAGTTCGTTTAATTTCTGAATAATAACGACTTTTAAGTTATTTTTCAGTAGTTTGTTGCTCATACAGTAGAACCTCGATTAACCGAAATGGTCAGGACCGGACCTCCGTCGGTAAATCGAAAATTCCGGATAAAAGAGAGCACTTAAAAATGGCCGTCAGGAGACCACAAAAAATTTAACATTGGATTTTAAACATGTACACATGTACAAAATAACTAAATGTGATGTTTTTAATTATATTACTATAATTGTAACGAATAAATTTCTTTAGATGTCACACAAGTCAGAAAATGCAATGTAAATGTTTATATGACATGCGATACATACTTTACATTGGCTTAAACGGAAGTTTGCTCTGCCGTAAGCACGACTGACGCTCTGTCCCGAAGTTGTTTCAGTAGCTTAAGTTCTGTAGAATCAAAGTAAGTCTATTGTTTCAGCAAAACATTCAAAAGCATGGGAATTGCTTATTTTAGAAGTTTCACCTGCTTCAATTCTGCTCACAATTTGGAACTTCTGTTTCACTGTTAACAAAACACGTTTTCGTTTAGTGGGCTCCATGGCTTAAATGAAAGTTCTACATTTCGGTAAAGCCAACGCTTCTGAGTTGGACAGAAAGTAGCCAATAGAAAGGCAGAAGGCAGATGGTCTTGGAGACTAATGGAATTTCCGGCAAAGGGGGACAATAGAATGGAATTTCTGACAGGAGGGGAGAAATTGTTTATTAAAAAAAAAAAAAAAAAAAAAAAAACTTAAGGAAACCGACATCGGTTAAACGAGGTTCCGGTTAAAAGAGTTTTGGATAATCGACGTTCTACTGTATTGACATTTCATTATCGTTTTAGAATAGAAGAAGAAATACCTGAGAATAACAGAAAGAAGCCATTGAATCTAATCACGAAAAGTTCAAACAAAGGTACATTGGCATCGGCAGTGACCCCCTGCGAGGATTGAATTAATTGAATTAGATGCTTTAATCTCAGAGAAGAAAACACCCTCAACAATGATTAATATCAAGCATAGAACAAACGATGGAATCAAGATTAGATCTACACAATCCAAATAGAATATTAAAACTAATAATCATTGTAGAATACTTGTTACAATTAATTATGTTCAGGAGAATATCGGCAATTATTAGTAAAGATACAAAACCTTAAATAATAATTGTCATAAGCTTAGAAAGGAAAATGAAATCTCATAACGAAACTGTCACTGATTTTCCTACGCAGTCTAAGCATCTTAAACAAATAGAAGTGAATGACTAGTGTTCCTCCAAAGTAAGAAACAGATGAAAGCCATAGATGGGTTTTATGTTGGTGTAGGAATTTCCAAATGCGTTTCTTACCAGCAAAGATCACTTATTGCAGTAGATCGTCTGATTAAACGGAAAACAAAACTCAAGGGAATAACTTCTTTTCTGATCGAGTTTCTTTGAGGTGATAAAACAAGTGTTGTTACTTATATTCAGTCAATTGCTACTTGTATTTGGTAGACACTGAATCCCATCATTTTTTTTTACCAAGAATCATCTCTAAATTTTTGCGTGATCTAATAGTGAACATCGAAAGTGTAGTGTAATCAGAAAAAGCCCCTGTAATGATTGAGAAGATCAGTGGAATTAGTGAACTATAGACAAGGCACTAACGTCTTTACGATGTAGGAAGATTACGTATCCTATTATGTTTGACAGCATAATATTGTTATTTTTTTTTATTACAATATATAAAGTTGCGTTTCTAGTAAGAATGCTGAGTTATATTTCTATATCTATAATGTGGTTTTACTTCCCTATTTCATTTAACGCTTGTAGGTTATAACATTATTTGTTGGACTCCAACATTATCCAAATTTTAGTAAATACTTCCCTGGAAGGATTTCAAAAAAATAGAAATAGGCTCTAAATTGACCATTAACATCTACATTATTATTATTATTATTATTATATCGAAAAAGCTTCAAAAAGCTACGACAACATGGCGGGTCAAGCACCAAAGCACATATTGCCAATTGTAAAAAGAAAAAAGAAAAAAAAATATTTGGAAGAATAGTTAGGGATGTGTGGTTGTGTCAATAAATTTCCTAACTATGCGTGTTGTGTTGAGAATCACAGCCTTCTGCAGTTGTACATAAGTGTTTTTGTGAAGTCATAGTGTGCTGAGGCTGTGGTGTAATGTGTGAGGCACCAGACTAGTGGCGGACAGGACGATGGATACAACGCGTACTCGGTCCTGCCTCCACTGCTTCTGGAGCTCGTGAAATAGATCGATGTATTTATTGATCTTGTCTGCGTGAGTTTTCTGCATGTTCTTGCTGATAGGCACTGCAATATCAATGAGGTAGGTCTGTTTGTTGACCTTATCAACAAGTCTATTGTGATGTATAATTTTGTCTGTGTGAATGGGGCGATCCCAGTACAGCATATGTGAGGGTGACTCTAGTATGCTTTGTGGTGTGTACTTGTAGTATGGGACCGTATTCTTAATAAGTGAGTGTTTGTGTGCTAGCTGTTGATGAACGATCGACGCTATCTGATTATGTCGGTGGAGGTAGTCTGTTTGGGAGAGAAGGGAACAGCCTGATATTATGTGGTCGATCGTCTCATGCGTAGTGTGGCATTTCCTGCATCTGTCTTCATGTGTGTAGAATGTGTTTCTTGTAGTTGCATAAGAGGATGATTTGGTCCTGTATCGCGATCATGAACCCTTCGGTCTCCCCAAACAGCTCACCACTCGTCAGCCATCTGTTCGACGTTATTATTATTATTATTATTACTATTATTATTATACTTAGTTAACTTTTTACGTCAACTTCCCTTATTCAAGAAAAAAAAAATAAAAAATAAATTAATCCTAATTTATTAATTAACATACTGTATAATCGGCAATTTTAGTCTTTTTACTTTTCTTTAAAATGTATAATATGTAACTAATAACTCAAATATATCAATATGAATGTACTCAACGGTAGCACCTGTTAATAGGAAGCACTACAAATGCTTCCTAACAGGACTATGATAAAATGTAACGGAAATAAAATGAATGAATGAATGAATGAATGAATGAATGAATGATTATATCGTAAAGTTTCAAACGTTGGGTTTTCCCAACAAACACAACATGGCAGGTCAAGGATCAAAGCACATATTGCCAAGTGTAAAGACGTGTGCACGAATGATTAGGGATTTGTGGTAGTGTCCATAAATAATTTCCAAACTACGCATGATGTGTTGAGAACCACAGTCTTCTGCAGTTGTGCATAAGTGTTTTTGTGAAGTCCTAGTGTGCTAAGGCTGTGATGCAATGTGTTAGGCACCAGACCAGTGGCAGATAGAACGAAGGGTACAACACGTACTCGGTCCTGCCTCCACTGCTTCTGGAGTATTCACTTATCTTGTCTGTGTGAGTTTTCTGCATATTCTTGCTGACAGGCACTGCAATATCAATGAGAGAGGTCTGTTTGTGTTTATTATTATTATTATTATTATTGTTGTTGTTGTTGTTATTAATGTAAAAGATTCAAACCTTGGGTTTCCAAGCAAAGACAACATGGCGGGTCAAGGACCAAAGCACATATTGCCAAGTGTAAAGAAGTGTGCAAGGATGGTTAGGGATGTATGGTTGTATCTATAAATTTTCTAACTATTCGTGTTGTGTTGAGTATCACAGCCTTCTGGAGCTGTGCATAAGTGTTTTTGTGAAGTTCTAGTGTGCTCAGGCTGTGGTGCAATGTGTGAGGCACCAGACCAGTGGCGGACAGGACGATGGGTACAATCTACATTACTAAAATGTTTTATTTCTCTTGTCTGTCTGTCCGGCGCAATTGTTAATTTCCTGTGAAAAATTTCTGCAATGAAACGTTCGCGACGGGAATCGAACCTGCAACCTTTTGAAACTACCTTCAAATTATTGTTTCTTATCACTCCCTTTGTGTGTGTGTGGCGCAATGAGAGAAGAGCCAGAGAAAAAAGAAAATAACTCATTAATTGTAGCCTACTAGATTAAAATTTTAAATTTCAGTTTTCATTTTTTACACGGGGGATGGTCTAGTTATTATTATTATTATGTTAGTATGTTTCAAACCTGGTTTCCCCAGTAAAAACAATATGGCGGGTCAAGGACCAAAGCATATATTGCCAAGTGTAAAAAAAAAAAATGTTGAAGAATGATTAGGGATGTGTGGCTATTATTATTATTCACGATAATTCCCATTTAAAGAGAGCATTTGAACTTGAATTCCTCTATGATGACTGTTTGTGTTTTCTCTGTGCCCAAATTTTCTTCATGTGTTCACTGTGTTGTTTCTTATGCTCCGCTGTCCATTTACATCCCCGCCTCTTCTGTGTTGTGGTGTCAACTGTATGTTTTTTGATAGTGTTCCTGAATTTCTTTCTATCTTCTATTGTCATGTGTGCCTGTCTGAGATCCTCCTAGACTTCTTTTATCCATTTCGTTTTTTCCCCTGCCTGAGTTGATGACCTCAAGAATCTGTCTTGAAATTCTGTCTTCATTCATCCTGTGAATATGTCCATAGAACTGCATTCTTCTTTTCCTGAATGTATCCATAATCCTATTAGTGTGTTTATAAATTTCTGATGCTGGTCTCTTCATCCAGATTCCCTGTTCCTGCACCGGTCCCAAGATTTTCCTGAGAATTTTCCTTTCTTGTTTCTCTATTTCTTTGATTTTCGCTTGTCCACCAATTTGTGTCGTTTCAACAGCATATAGTGTCTAGTTGCAATAACATAAGCCTAGCAATAACAATGCATATAGTTTTCTCATACGAAATTTGCAGGCCAGTTTTTCGTGCAATTTCGTGTAGTTTTTCTACGGCGTTTGTGGCCTCTTTTCTATTATTTGTGAGGATTGCGAGGTCATCCGCAAATGCTAAGCACTTCACATGGAATCTGTTCTCTTTTTTTATGCCAATTTGGATTCCTTTGACTTCTTTTTCCCACGTTCTGATAATTTTCTCAAGAAGGATATTAAAGAGCAACGGCGGGAGCCCGTCACCCTGTCGCACTCCAGTATGGATTTCAAATGGATCGGAGATTTCCCCTAAGTATTTAACCTTGGAGGTTGTGTTAGTTAACGTCTGTTGGATGATTGCTCTTGTTTTTCTGTCGATGCCGAATTCTTCCAATGTGTTGAAGAGGATCTCTCTGTCTATGGAGTCGTAGGCTTTCTTAAAGTCCACAAAAGTGACCACCTGTGTTTCTGGTGTTTCTCATCTGGAGAATCGTTTTAAGATTCCAGATCTGTTCTATGCAGGAGCGTCCCTTGCGGAAACCAGCCTGGTATTCCCCTATCTGTGGGTCAGCTTGTTCTTCTAGTCTATTCAAGAGGACTTTTGAGAGAATTTTGTAAGTGACCGGCAAGAGTGAGATACCCCTGTAGTTATTCGGATCCGCTTTGTCCCCTTTCTTGTAGAGTGGGTGGATGATGTGTGGCTATTATTATTATTATTATTATTATTAGAGAATGAATATCAGCTCATTCCTAGTTTGAACAACGAATGAAATGCAGGTCTTTTAAAGAATCAAGAAAATTTAGAACATTTAAATGAGGTTAATGTAAATAAAATATTTGTCTTCTATTAAATTAACTAAAAAAATAATAAGACGACTTAAGATTTGGCAGCGCATTAGACTTTGATTATTGAATTAGTTTTAAACAGTTCATCGCTACTAATTCCCTCTTTACGACAGAACTCATGAGATAAGTGAACATCATCTATTCTTATCATCTCATTCAAAGAAATTGAATCTATTGTTATTCTTACTTCGCCCAAAGAACGATCTTAGAATGCAATGATTCTTAGTGTATTTATCCCTTGGGAATGGGAGTGAATACTATTTCAAGCGACTGCAAATACAAACTACTTGTGTTTAAAATAAGCCTTAATCGTTTTGTAAATATGAATGTCCCGCTTTTAATGGAAATTGAATGGAAAGTTTCGTACAACACTGTTGTCTCCGTGCGTGTGTCTATTACGTGGATATCTGTTATTGAGAATCCTGTAATAAATCTAGAACTAAGATCTAAAGCAAACTTCCTATTTAAGAGTTTAGTGCTATTATTTTGATATGATTAGATTGTGGACCCTTATTAAGGTCTGATCTATAAGTAACGTAAAGAAGGAAAAAAAAAAAAACAGTGATCAACATTAAACTTTAAAATTGAGAGTTGTTTATTCTGTTTTATTTTTGTTACATTTTTCCATTTTTGTTTTTACGATTTTTTTTTTTTTACTTATTTGTTAAAACTGGGTCTTTTTAAAATCTTGGATCTATAAGAATTTCTAAGCTAAGGAAAAAAAAAAAGAGAGGATGGAGATCCTGGATGGAGCAATTTTTTGTTGGGTAATGAAGAGAAGCAAGATATAAAAGTCAATGAGGGAGAGCCCAGTTTCTGGCTTCGTTGGTCGGAAATTCGTAGCCAAGGTCGAGTCCGACCATTATGACGTCATAGGCGCAGCATCAGACAAGTAGATGAAGGAAGTATTTAAAGCGAAATATCCGACTGTCATATACAAGCCGAAATAAGAATATAGAGCCAAAGACTGCTGCCAACTACAGACATAACAAAGCAATGGAGAAGTTTTCTAATTCATTTCAACAAGAGGAGTTGAACTAAATGTGAGATGACGTAATTACCCTTCTATTATGTAGGGTTCTTATAAAAAAAAAAATCGGTGAGATGTTAACGGGATTAAAATAATGAAGTTATTTCTTCAGTTGATCCTTAAGTTGGATAATCCATTTCATCTTTTTAAATCTCGTTGATTTCTGTAAATTCTAATCAAAACTGCCCTCCACTCGTCATTTGAACTCATCCTCTTCATTGAGTCTGTTTTGAAAAATTTCTGCATTTTTATTTTCGAAAAAAAAATCGTCATTATCTATTAGGAAACCTTTTTTTAATAGTTTTAGCAATTGATAAATCACTTGTGAATCTTATAATGAATCTAAAGTCAGTGTTTCTCCATTTCATGATATTCGGGCCCATTTCGAGAATTAGGGGGAGAAGGGATCAAAATAATTGAGCTATATTTTAAGTAATTGGACTAAATATACATCGCATTGTATCCAATTTTAAAGAAAATCTGTCTAGCGAGGGAGTCAGTTTTGAATGACAGAAGGGAGGAAACACAAGAACAAGTCTTTAAGTCATAAATAAATTAAAATACTACATTTAATGGAAACCTTTTAACCTGATGTACAAACATATTTAAGTGAAATAATGATAATTACTCAGTTGGTGAATTACCTTTTTATTATTAATAAACTGCAACAAAAATTAAAGCATTTAAGGAGACAAGTTCGAAAACACACAAATGCAGTTTGTTTGTTTGTTTTTTGTTTTAAAAGATAAATTCGATTTTATTTATTTATCTTTTTTTTGCTTTACCATATAATGTTTAAAGTTTTATTGTAGGTTAATTAACAAGCAGTTTAATAATTATTACATATTTCTAGAGAATCAGATGAGGAATAAGAGACAACCTTTGTTTTCTTTGTAGACTGTGAAAGTAGAAATTTGGAATGAATACATTAAGCCACTTTTATGGTTCTTCAATAGAAATCGTGTAGTATCTAATGCGCATCATTGGAAACATTGTTCAATTTAAACATTGTTTAACTGAAATAGGGATTTTGCTATAAAAGACAATACAGCATTTGTCATGTTAAGTTATTACATTTTTACATGCTACAAAGTATAATTAATTTTTACTTTGTTTGTTGTTATGTCACTGTATGTTAGTATAGTGAAATGTATATATATGTATTATGTTTAAGTCAATGAAATATAAAATAGTCAATTCCTTCCTCTGTCTTTTTAATTGAGATATTGTAAATTGTACTTGATTTCTAAACAATATAGAGAATGTAACTACATTAGCGCAAAAGAATATAATTACGGATGCAACTAAATATATAAAGTGATGATAATATATCTAATAAGGTAAAGAATATAGATTGACAAAATAAAGAATACCTGTAGGAGAGAGAGAGAGAGGACAGTTTTGTAAGAACTGACCAGACTAATATGTTGACTTAAGATTGTTGCCGTCCCTCCTTCCACGTGTTTGTAGCCCAGGGGCGGTCCTTCGCAAACAAGCCCGTCTTCCACTCATGAATTTGTTTCCATAGCACATTGTTAGTGGAAATAGTAATTTTGGTTTTTGATCAGAATAAACATTTTTTAATATGATTTTAAACATATTTTTTCTTATTCTCCTTCCAACAGCAATATTAATAAGATTATTAGAGAGATATAAATACAATATCATATTAATGGAAGAAATATAATTGTAAAAGTAAATCCTTCTTTAAATACAAAGAAAAAGGAATCTAGAGGAAACAAACTGAAATGGAAGTTACTGACTAAGTGACTAAATGCAGTGTTACTTATTGTTTCAAATTCGTAGAATGTTAAGGAATTAGTAGCGAACGCCCTTTGTCGTCATAATGAAAGATGGGAATGGGAATAGCATTGTATTCAATACAATTAAAATCCAGAAATCAAAAAAAAAGAGAAAATCAATGTAATTTTCATTATATTAATAGAATCCAGGGCTTCCTATAGGAATCCATGATTATTGATAAGAATGGTTAGAAAATGTCTAAAGTTTCATTTGAATTTTTTACCCCATTCTCAATTCTCATTTGAAAACATCTTTGTTTCCTTAACAATATTTAAGTATTGAAGTATAACAGAATTATTGTAATATAGTGCATTAAACTCTCTATTAAAAATATGTGATGCTTGAATTGTTCCATATTTATAATTTATAGATTGTCTTCTAGGAACACAAATTGGAAAATCTAAACCTAAGGATGAGAAATAGCTTCTTAAGATAAATAAATAAGGAGTTTGTAGTAATATATCTGTTCCTGTTTTTCTTACTTTTCCGAAAACATTTTCTTATTTCAAATATTCCGAAATGTAAAAGCAAAACAATACCTAAATAAACCTATGTTCTGTTCTCCATCGCATTCTCACTATTTAGTTAGTGCTGATCAAACTAATACGCTTGTATGTTAAGTTTTGGTTCATAAATAAACATCGTATTAAATTTTAAAGAAATCGTTGCAGTCATTTGAACGAGGGGTTTCAGGAGTCGTTTTTTGAGGGTTGGGGCATATTTTTTTTTACCCATCATTTGAGATTGCTCGATATCATTATTTATACTGAAAATGTTCTTATTTTAGAGCCCTGTAGAAAATTATTTTTTTTTTAATCATTTTCGCTGATATTTGGAGGAGATAAATAACTTCTTATTTTTGTCTTAATTTTACTAGAAAACCTTATAATTAATTTCTTAAAATAGATCTTGTTGTTGTTAGTTGAGTAATTATTAGGCAAATTGTAATAGTCAGAAATTAAATTTTTATAAGAACGATTGTAAGAATTTGAAATTCATAGATTTTTTGGGTTTCCTATAATTGCGGTGGCGTAAGTGGTTGATATCAACAAAGGATTGAATCAAAGCTTGTGAAAACTTATCTAGTCAATAGGGTGCTGTTGGTTAATTGAAATATTATTAATCGGCTCACTTGCTGCTGCCTTCCCTCCTGGGAGTCTCTGAACCATTGGGATCTCCCGGCGCTGGAAGATCCGATTGAAACGGAGCACGCGGGGTAGGAGGTGCTGTAGCTACCAGCCTATGTTTAGAATGGAACAGACTAAGAACTTTTCAATCCATCAGTTGCCTTTTGTTGCCAGAAGTGATTGAGGGATTAACCAGTTAATGTTAAGCCAATCAAACAAGGCCATGAGTTTTTAATTCTGGTTTTTCATTTCCTTCCCTTTCATTTCACTCGAAAACACCTCAGTATTGTCTACATTTCAGGGCTAATTTCGAACTACGGACTGAATTACCACAGAGAAATCTCATGAAAAATTATAAAATAAAACTGAGGATTAGTAAAATCTATTGCATATTATTAAAGAAAAGTTGATTTTTTTCTGACCCTAATCATCTCTGAAACCATAAGACACAGAAATACAAATAAGATGGCAAATGTTAGGGATAGTATTGAGGATTCTACCATTTTCATTTTTCTCTACATGGGTCAACCGGACGTCCCGAGTTACCATGTTTTCTATTTGAGTCAATTGGATGTCACGTGACTTACGATCAAGCATGAGAACTCCTAGACTGTTTGTGAGAAAGCGGTCTTGGTCACGGGTGGTGAGAAAATTTCTTTGGTTCTTGGATTCTAATTTCAGAATCCAAGATCACGTGATCACAGGTTTGCTTGTATAATTGTAAACAAAAATCTCTATAATATTTGAAGAATCAAACGGTACAAATCAAATACTTTTGAAATGTTTTAATATTACAGTGAATTTAATGCAGTAAATGAACACATTGATTATTTTAAAATAAAGCAAATAAAAAAAGGAAGTAAAGAAATTTATTGGAAGTTCAGAAAAAAAAAGGAGAAACAACATTTAACACGGAATTTGATTGCACCCATCAATGCAGCGTCGATACATGCTGTGAATAGGATACGTTCTTCTATTCATCCTCTTAATCAACCCAAATATTGGATTCAGATATTGCATCCGAGGAATGTCTTCTCTTTCAAGGTTAGCTCTACGTAGATGGACATTTTTATCCATAAACCAACTGCATCCCTAAAAAGCCGAAGCTCTCATTCGTACCCCTAACTATCAGAGACTAGTCTCAAAGACATGGATGATACCATCTGATATTAAGACTTCGCAAATCATTCTTCACAATGATTTCTTTCCCTAGTGTTAGAAGAGTGGTATCATGTTCCAGGATCTCTCCAGTCCAGTGTGTTAACTAAATCTTGACTCATCTGAAAAGAGAACTTTAGATCTTGAGTCCTGTCATGATATTGGTGATTCCATTTAGACTTTGAATTATTGTCTTCTTGTATAAAGGGATCTCTGATGAAGCCTTCGGTGTCGTTGTGTAAAGCTCGAATGATAAAATGGGATATCACTTGGCTGTAACATAACAGGCTGCTTGTTATTTTTGGTTTGGTTTTTCTGTCTTTTGGAATTGTTTCCATAATCTTAATAAGTATAATTTCATGGCTTTATTTTCTACCAATGATAAAGAAAGGTTTGAAAATTGTCTCATAAAATTGTCTTATAAAATATAAGTCTTTATTGTCTTACAAAATATAAGTCTTTATTGTCTTACAAAATATAAGTCTTTATTGTCTTATAAAATATAAGTAAAGCAAACAGAGAAAGAATCTGGGATGCATCCACCAATGAACAATGGGAAGAAAGAATGGTGTTCGCCTGTGAATTTCTGGAGTTTTCTCTGTCTCTCGTTTTATTTGCTTATGTAAACTTTTTAATTGCATGCCCTAAGTACATTTTTAAGTCGTCGTACTTTTAAGCGACAAAAATAAAAAATAAAACATTTGTTCCCTTAATTTTGCTGCTTAATGCATAGACCTACATGTTTTCAGAAAGGTAAATAAAGGGAACAGTATTTTATGGCAAAAAGAAAACCATCGCAGAAATCCTTTTTCCCCACTTCTTATTTTTTTTTAAAAATTACAAGTTAAAAGAGTTTATAATCTATTTTATAATATATGAGTGACAAAGAATAGAGCTCGAAAACAAACCTTCATAATCTCTACAATCCGAATATTTGGCAATCCGATCAGCAGTGGTGTCGCAATATAGGTTTTATATCTGAATTTCTATAGAATTAGACTAGATAATGGCAACTATTTTTTAAAAACGGGTTATAAACTTTGATATTGGCGAAGTATGAGATATTAGCGAGCAGAGCGCGCATAGGAGCAGTTTCTCAGAAAGCTTTGGATGTTAAAAAATTACGTTTAATATTTATTGTAAAGTATTGTAGGTGGGAGCATAATGTATACAACCTCTTAGTTGACAGCATTTGCTGATGACAATCAAAAGAGGAAAAAAATCAGTAATAAAGGGTCGAGTTTTAAAGAGTTTTTAAAAGGAACAGAAAATTATCTTTAAATTAGAAAAAACTGTCAAAACGTAAGCGTAATATTGCAAACTATATTAATTTCTTACTAATTCTGAAATATCTGAAGACCGGGAAATATATTGGAAACAGAAATTTATAATGGTTGGAATCTAATGCGTTTCTTTTGATCCATTGGCTCAGATATTATTGTATGTTATGTAAACAATATGAATAGTAAAGGTATTATCCTCCATTTAATTGGCAAATGAATTAGCTTCGTCTACCATATGTAACGGTACGAGAGAGAGAGAGAGAGAGACGACGCTTAGCGCCATCTGTTATTCAAGTAGACAACCTTCGCCTGGAATAAAAATGAATCCAATTTCGTTTCACTGTAAATCAGGATTGAACTCGCCTTCTGCTATAAATAAATAAATGCTTTCAGATTCATTTTACGAGGAAATTTATTCGTAGATCGTTTCACCTCTGATTATTCCATCTTCATATTTGCACAGTTTATGTCAACGACAACTGAAAATGTAAATCACTAACTGTTGAGAGATTGAACAAAACAGGAAAAATTAATAGGAAAAAACAAACAAAAAAACTAATATTTTTCGGTATGGAATTATTTTCGGTAGTATTGTTGATGATTGTTTTGATAGTTCTTTTATATGATAACAATTTAGGTTCTTCTGAATGTTACAAAATGAAAGGTTTGTTAGAGAAAGTTACGAAACAAACCATTGTTTTTAAATTTTAAATTACTTAAAAAGTCAGTTCGTTTAATATTACCTATTAACAAAAGCCGTGTTCCAGAGAAGTAGAATGTAAGCATTTCTAATAAAGAATTGAATGTTCCATTGTGTGACTTCACATTAATTAACATTTGAGAAGAGGGGAATCTGTTTAAGAATCATTTGACTTTAATCACAAACCACCTTTTCTTGTTTTGTTTTTCCAACTTTCAGAATATGTTTGAAGTTTCCAAGTTTGTTGATAATCATTATGTGCCTATTGCAGTCCCTCCAACATGACGTAGCCCACGGGGTTGTTAAGTCTCTCCCCTATTTCACTTCGAATAAAATCGTGGCTGCATTCTTTGACAATCTAATTATATTTAAGAAAAGAAAAAAAGATCTTCTCTTAAAAACAAAAAGAACAGATGAAAAAACAAAAAAGGACCGTTTTAAAATACAGAAGATTAATTGTGATAATCATTCTAATTGATATCTTGTATGGAATTATAATTCACTTCTCCCCCAACCCCCTGTCACTTTGAGAATCAGTTGATGTCCATTTTTATTCTTTTTTTACTTCTTATTTACTAACTGAAACCCAAATAGGTGGAAACATTTTTACTTTTTCCTCACTGACTTTTTACGCTCAACTCCACTATTCTAGTGAATTCCCCGAATTCCTGAAACGGAATGAAACCAACAAGATTTCTTCTCTCGTTCGTTGGACGAAACAGATAAAAGGAATTGTAACTAGTGATTACCAAGTCTTTCTTTATCAGTTGTGCAAAGAGGTTTCCGTGTCTGAACTAATTATTTTGTTAATCTTCTCAATTAAATCTCGATCCCAATCTTCCAAGGGATTAGTTATTGGTGCTAGGCTATAAAGTTTAATCAGGAAAGGTGTTAGGGATTTCATTAAAAACGAAATTAAAGAAGAACTACAGCCAACATTAATCATTTTTAATGGCTACCAGATAATCTTCCCTTTAATCTCAAGAGACTAACTCATTCGTTCATAATTGTAAAATGACTGTAAATGAATGCTTCAAATTTGTTGAAATTAATCTTACTATAGGTTTATTTGTTGATTAAAATTATCCAGACATGATTTTAATAACGGATGCTACTTAAACTAAATGATCAGTTCAAATAAAATAGGAAGAATTGTACGTTTTTTTTTTTCTCTTAATGCTTAGTAAAGATAACGGTTCATCCGATGCTTCTTACAATGATGCTAACAAAGTCATTCTCCTACTTATTGATTCGAATTTGATTTTCAAATAAACTAAATAAAATAAATAGGTTTTCGGATTCCTGATAAGATTGAATCCAGTTAGGACAGCCATTAATAATAAGTAGTAGAGATTAATTTAGATAACAATTAACGACTGAAAGGAATCACTTTCAATTTCTTTTTCCTTGATGGTGAATCATTTATTCAGCAACAACTTCCCACACATTCATAGAAAGACCAACATTTTCAATCTCAAAAAATTTATTACCAATGATGGAAAATGAAATTCTTTCAAACTGTCTTCTGGAGAAAAATCGAAGGCAAATAAATGTTGATTGGATTCCAGAGATCTTTCAAATTGATTTAATTCCATTTAATTTGTAAAAATTTCTACTGAAGAAATAAGACTTCGCTTAACAGTGTCACTTACGATGTCCTCCGGAGGAAGAGATGGACTAGGATGGTCGTTCTCAGGCAAAAGAAAACAAGGCTATTGGGTTTTTTATTAATAGATGCATAAAAAAAAAAATGTTTCTGAAAACAAAGAATTTTAAGATTATATCATAAATATTTTAAACTATTAGTTCTATTCAAGAAAACTTTGGTTAACAATAACTCTCCTCTAAAGAGATGATGGACTTGCAAATGATGGAGTTGTCAAATATTAGACTAGAGACAGAAAAATTAAACTTCAAAATAGAACTTGATCTCGATGCTATTTCTTATTTATTTCTGCTTTGAAAGTGAGGCTTAGTAGATCAGCCAGTCTGTGTGTACGTATGTCCTCCCTTAAAAATTTTCGAACCGGTGCATGGATGAATTAAAAGATTTAAGAACAAGGCTCGATTTTCAAGGTTTCCATGGAGGTGTTTGTCAAGAAATTAGCCCACGAAGAAGACAACAATTCCCATGCGCTGTGGATATCTTAAACAATGAATAGTAATCTGATATTTATTAAAATGCATTCAAACTATTTAAATAACTCATGAGATTTAATTATTCATTTTCAGAAAAAAAATAATAAGTCTCTATTCTTTGTATTTACCAATTATTTTAATTTCAGAAAAAGAAGAAGAACCTTCCTTTGTAATTATTTTTATTTCTTAAAAAAGAATTAAAAAAACAAAAACAAAACAAGATTTGCAGAAGAGTGGGTGTGAAGTTGGTTTCTTCTAATATTATTCATCCAATGCTAAGGGATGTCCTACTCCATTTCCTCTTCTGTTTACCATACATTTAGCTAATCTGTAGGATATTTATATTTGGGACAGTTCCTTTTGGAATAAATTTTGAAGATTTAATTCAATCCATAAAATGTTAATGGACAGTGTTGGAAGCGGAGATGGTTTACCTGAGATATTTGGAAGCAGAGATGTTGTCTGTTTCATTTTCTGTATGGAAATATTCACAGACGTATTCTCTAATAATTTACGTAATTATCTGCGTGTCTTTTTTTTCCCAGGAAGAAGTTTGACTTGGAATTAATAATATATTCGTAGTGAGTTTCTAGAGTTATAAAGATCGGATTAAAAACTCTTGATCAACTGTTTCTTAGCCATTATTATTGAAGAACTGTGACATTGCTATAAAATTCCCTACAAGTGGAGGCAGAGGCTTCAGCGATATGAGGAGGAAGTCAGAAGACGTTTAACAAACCTCGGGATGTTTTATTCAAATAAGTCGAAGTTCTTTTGTTAAAAGCGAATCATTTAGCAAAATAAAGACTGTAAAAGATCTCTCTACATCTATCTCTATCTCTGAGAAATAGGAAAAAAAAAAGACTCTGCCAGAGAGAGAGAGAGAATTAAGCTTCAATATTTCATTACAACCAAGTAAAACATGGTTTAATCTCTTTCTATTCATTGACTGATTCTGCTAAATTGACTTATGTTTTTTAAATGTTAAATAAATAAATGTAAGAGCAAATATATGAAGAGCTCTGTACCTAACAATATTTGCGCCAAATTAAGAAAATTGAATTGTTTCAAAAATCCTACAAAATAGAATAATAATAAAAAAAAATTCTTTAATCACACATTTCAATAATTTCTTTGATGTCAAAAAAATATAATAAATAATGTATAAATAATGTATATATATAATTTATTTTATATGATAAAATTCACATTCAGAAATTAAGAGAAATAGCAAGGTCTTTTCTTTGGAATTTCTTCCATTTGTTACCTGTAATTCTTTTATTCTTTATTAGCGAGTGATCCCAGAATCCATACAACAGCCGATGCTGTGTAATATTGAAGAAAAGAAAATGCCCTCTGATATATTCTGTCGAGTAGAATTAATGTATTCAAGTGTAAATTTTAATTCTTTTCGAAAAATAAGATTAAATTAAATGGTAATAATTTTGGTAATTTTGGATTAACTGGTAATAATTTTGGAATTGCTCTTTCGTTTAAAGTGAAGACAGTCGTGCCATGAGATCATATGTTTGAAATCCCCAGTGGGGCTTGCGCGTTTCTATCTTCTTCTTCTTCAGTGTTTTTGTTTCTCTTCCAACTAAAATCCGTCACCTTAGGGTGTCGCCGGGATAAGTTATCCAAAGGACAATAGCATTAGTTATCCAATCGTTAGTGTACCGGGAAAATGGATCTGGGGGTAAGTCATAACAACAACAATTAAGTAAAAGCAAAAATCGGTATGGATTGAACTTTGAGAAAGTACGTGACATCACGACTGCCGTGTTCCAATGCTTCATTACAATTGCTTGTCGGGATCAACAGTCTGTCGGCAATAGAACATTCACAACTGACCAGACCTGGCCGATACGTCTCGTGCGACTTTGGCTTGTGTTGTCTGATCGTGTTCCCGGGGCTTTAATTCTATTGATCAATCATTTGGCAGAGACCTGTGTCTGCTTTGACAGTTTTAGTATCAGTTGATCTAATTTATTTCTAATTCTATGATTATTAATTCTCATTAGGAACATAATTCCATTTCTAGATCCATAGATAATTACAGGAACCAATAAACTTCAGTTAAATGACAGTTTTGAACAAAACTAGGAATCCTTCTGAATAAATAAATATATAAATTTCTTTAGATTACTTCGGAGTTAAAGCGATGATCAAAACTAATTTTTTAACATCTGATCTACTTTCAGATTTTGTATCTCTTGTAAATAGAGCATTCAGTATATATTTAAAAAAGTTATTTCCTCCAATTAGTTAATATGATTTAATTCATTTATTTTTTTCTGTTTAAAGTATTTTTTGTGGTTTATCGGGTCCTTTATAGATAGCAAATTAACAGTTTGATCTTCATTGACAATAGTTTCTAATAGAGGTAACACGGATCTAATAGTTTCTAATAAAGGTAACACGGATCTAATAGTTTC
>JAFIDM010000007.1:32545667-32574864 GCA_023159025.1 Thereuonema tuberculata | reverse complement strand
TTTTGCAGAACTAACGATCTCAAGATTACAAATGGTTTTTATAAACATAAGGATATTCATAAATACACATGGTATCAGCATACTAGACAACTTAAAACAATTATTGATTATATAATTATTAAACAAAGGGCTCAATTAAAATTATTAGACATCAGAGTACAGAGAGGAGCAGAATGTGGCTCAGATCATTTTATGGTGCGAGCAAGACTTGCATTTCCTTATTCGGCTAATATAATTAGAGAGAATCCCACAGAGATGGACGATATTGATATCCCAGAATATATGTTGGAAGGATTAACAGAAGAGAGTACAAAAGGACTTTTTCAAGTAAGATTAGATGAAAAATTAGTAGAAAGGAATTATACTAATACAACCGAACTATATCAACATATTAAATCATCTTTACACCAGGCTGCAAAGGAAGCACTAGGACAAAAAAGAAAAGGCAAAAATTCCCCAAAAAACTTTTGGTGGGTTAAGGACAGTGCAAAGATTGTACAACAGAAAAAAGAAGCCTATTTGAGGTGGATGAGTTCAAAATAGGAAGAGGATAGACAAATTTATAGAACTTTTAGAAATGACACTAAGAAATTAGTAATAGACAAAAAAAGAACATCCTGGGATAAAAAATGCAGAGAAATTGAGACATATATAGGAGGAAGACGATGTACAGAGGCATGGAAATTTTTAAGGAATATTAGAAAAGAAGGTAATAATTCATGGCAAGGAATATCGGTTGAGAAATGGGAAGAATATTGTAAGACTTTGCTTACAGAAACTAGAAATGAATTTCAAGTAAAAAATACACATATTGATACCATACAACAACCTATACTATTGGAACTTGAGAGAGTTAAAACAGCAATTAAAAAATTAAAGAATCAAAGAGCAAGTGGTCCAGGTGGAATATCAGCAAAACTGATCAAAAATGGAACAGATAAATTACTAAGATTAATTACACAATTATTCGAAAGATGCTTAAACGGAGAAGAAACACCAGAGGAGTGGAGAATTGGATATTTAACATCAATTTATAAGAAAGGAGACAGACAAAAATGTGAAAATTACCGTGGCATTACTGTAACAGCAACGTTTAGTAGACTGTACGGACGAATTTTAAAAGATTTTCTTGAAGAAGAAATAAGAATGAAAGAAAGTGAAGAACAAAGTGGATTTAGAGCAGGAAGATCATGTATGGATAATATATTTTGTCTTAAACAAATTATTGAAAAGGAAATGATGGTGGGAAATCAAATTCATCTTCTGTTTATTGATCTAACGAAGGCATATGATAATGTTCCAATCGCAAAATTATGGAATGTATTAAAGGAAATAAACATAAATTTAAATATTATTAGAGCAATTCAAGAACTTTACAGACAATCAAAAACAAAGATTAAAGTAGGTCAAAGATTATCAAAAGGCTTTATAACACATAAAGGACTTAGACAGGGATGTTGTATCTCCCCAACACTTTTTAAAATTTATGTTGAAGCAGCATTAAAAGTTTGGAAAGAAAACTGCAGAGGATTGGGACTTAAGGTGAAAGGAACGTCAAAGTTCGCCGATGACCAAGTCATAATTGCAAAGAGTAAAAATGATTTAGAGAGAATGACGATAACAATTAAGGAAGAATATGAGAAATGGGGACTATACATGAACGTTAGCAAGACCAAATATCTATGTATAGGAGGAAATGAGACGGACCTAAATCTAAATAATAACATGAGAAAGCTGTGAGCATTATAGGTATCTCGGAGTCGACATTAATAGAGAAGGCAGAGACTCACAAGAAATTAAAAACAGAATTTGTCAAGGAAGGAAGGCTATAAAACTATTAAATTCTATTTGGTGGAGTGAAGAGGTCTCTAGGAAAAGAAAGTATAATATATACAATTCTATTGTAAACAGCATCTTGTTAAACGGGGCAGAGGGATGGAGAATTACGGAGACAGAAAAAAAGAAATTAGCGGCAGTGGAAATGGATGCCCTAAGAAGATCATGCAGGATATCAAGAATAGAAAGAATAAGAAATGAAAGAATCAAAGAAATGATGAAAATAAAAGGAAACATTTTGGATGATCTTCAAAGAAAACAATTAATTTGGTTTGGTCATATTAAAAGAATGAGTGACGAAAGACTGCCCAAAATCGCTTTCGATTACAAAACAAATCAAAAAAGGAAACGAGGAAGACCACGAAAGGCTTGGATGGACGATATTAAAAAAGCAATGAAGATTAGAAGTCTGGAAGAGGAATGGACACTTGATCGGAAGACCTGAAATAGACTTCTTGCAGATTCTTTCGGAAGGCGACACCTGACGCCATGAACCGAGTTTATATATATATAAAAACAATGTTTCTTTTCAAAAGACATCCTTAATAAGAAATCGAAAAAAATTTTGTAACAGAAATCCTATCACAACGCGATATCCAATAAGATCTCACCGACAACGAGAGCTCCACGTGAGTTTTGGAGATGGATGGACGTGTAAACCATTATTTTCAAATAAATTAATGGCTATCTCTTTTTCATCGGTTTCTCAACAAATTTCCATCCAAAATTCTGCGCGAAACCTATCAAAATTTCACTTTTGAAAACTTATTAACGAAAATCTAAATAAAAGTAATTTTCTCTCTTATCAGTTGATTTGAGTAAAGCTTTTGATTGAATAAATCATGAGTTTTTTTTTCAACAAATTTGAAAAAAATAGATATTAGAGGAATCAAGAAAAAGTTATTTTCAAAATGAGAAATATGTAAAGTAGTTAAATGAAAACATGACTTTGTTGCTTTATTTAATGCCCCTATTTAATGCTTTTGTGCCTAGCGGAATGCAGGACAAGAAACAATTGTATTTTTTCATTTTGTTAATTTTTTATTTTGGATTTCTTCGGGGGTAGGTCCGGGATCCTTAACCTTTCGCACCTTCTGAGTCTGTCATCGGTGAAGTTTGGCTGGCTGATGAGTCCTAAAAAGGACGAAACGGTCCGTCCCAGTCTCTTCCCGGTGACAGCTCAGGGTGCGAATTCCTTTCTCTTTTAGCGTTGTGCCTCACTTCATTAGTTTTTTTTTTTTTATGTATAGTAGTTGGAAAAGTTTTTAATAACAAAAACGAAAAAAAAAAATGTCAATCGGAGGCTCGAATCGAGGTCGAACTCTTTTTATAATAATAATAAATAAAACTTCTTCTACACTTCATAATAACTTACATTATTATTTAATACTAAACGAATTTTCGGAAGAATGTTACTTACTTCCTTTTTCAAGTTTGTTTAACATATTGTTTCCAGGTGATATCTTTTCACATCTTAGACCTAGTTATCAACAACCCTATTACACCATTAACATTTACAATCATTCATTATTATTACAATAAACGTTATTTCAATGTTATTTCATAATTGTTTAAATTTTTCAATTACAGTGTTACCTCCTTTAACGGACACCCTGAATAGCGGACACCTCTAATTAGCGGACATTATTGCGGGTCCCAGTCCTTTACAATAGGACATTCCATGTTATCCACTCCGAATAGCGGACGGTTATTAACATTTCGACAAACACATCATGGTTGTATTTACATCGGTGTCCCATACATTGATACATTGTATCGGTGCCCCCCCCCCCCAATACATTGATACATTGTATCGGTGTCCTATGATTCAATGCACGAATCTGAGGCCCTTTTTTTCACTGCAGTTTCTTTGTAAATATCAATCCCTCGTAAAGCTATCCTATAAACGTATTGATTAAATTTAGTGCGAATTAAAATGGCGTCAAAAAGGAAGAGATTGGCACTGAAAGAAAAAAATTGATGTTCTTGAAATTGCTCAAAAAGAAAATCTGAGTGTGCGTTGTCTTGCTGATTGTTTTAAAGTTGGAAAAACTCAGATAAGTGAACTTTTGAAGGACAAAGATGAGATTAGAAAAATGTGGATGGTGAATTCAAACGAAAATTCGAAGAATTTGAAGTTTCGTAAAACTGAAACAAGCAAAATCGACGAAGTGGTAATAAAATGGTTCCACTCTGCTCACGCAAAGAACATTACTATAAGCGGTGTTTTGCTTCAAGAAAAAGCCAAAGAAGTCGGTCAAACTTTAGAATTGGACACGTTTAAGGCATCAAATGGATGACTAGAAATTAATTTTCTACATACTGTAATTAATTTTGTCATTATTTTAAGTAAGAGAAACGATTAGCACTCTGTTAAAAAGGAATATAGTAAATAATTTGCAATTGTTCATATTCTCTCATATCGCAATGATAATTTTAGAAATTTAATTAAGATTGAACGTAATTTTTCATTAAATGATATGCTATCAGCTAAAAAAATGAATAAAAGATAGTCCTCCCCAATAACGGACACCTCCCAATAACGGACGAAACTTCGGGTCCCGTAACTGTCCGTTATTCGGAGGCAACACTGCATTATAATTTTGTTGTTGTTATTCATGCATTTTTCCACCATTTCTTTAGCCAATTTTACCAGAGTATTTTCAATCTCCAAACCACTACTTCTATTAAATTTATGTTCTTAGTGTTTCTTATAATTAAACTCTCTAATAATTTTCTAGTTTTACTGTCTTTTTCCAACATTAAAATTAAAAATTTATTTAAAATTATGTTAAGAAGAAGTGGAGATCTAAAGAAGAAATATGGATTTGTAACATCTTTTTATAATACACATGATACGTGATTTATTTAATTACATTAAGAATTCCACAGTGTACATAAAGACTACATAATTCTCTGAAATCTGTAAAGAAATCTTCACAGAGTGGTATTGGTTTGCAAAAAAAAAAAGTTGCCTAACTAATGGATTCATGACAAGTAGTGATAAGTAAAAATAAAATAAAATTCATGGTCTACTCCCTAAAAAACAAAACCATAAATTTATTTTCATAATCATTATGTTCACATAATGTCGCAAGAAATTCCTAAAATTATGTTCCACACGTTAATCTCCATTACTATTATATCGGTCAGTTTATTGAAATACTAACCATTAATGACATTTCAATGACATATTAGTCAACAGTTTACAAAACAGAATTACTAAATTAACTTTTTATAACAAATCATAAGAAAGATAAGACAATTAATGAAAATAAAATAATGTAAAATACACAACCATAACAAAAAATTCCTTGATACTTTAATAATTAGAAACTATTGTAATGTTTTATGTTAAATTCCAATAAATTAACAAATACTACATACAATCTTAGAAAATTAAAAACTTTAAATCTAGAATACTTAGAATATTTATTAAGTTACGGAAGAAATGGAGCTAATCACAAATAAAGAAACCGACAATCAATAATGCTAACGAATACAAGTCAAAGAAAAGAAAATAGGAAATTATAAAACGGAAAATATACTTGAAAAAAATAAAAAAAAAGAAGAAGCAGAAATAGGAAAACATATCTTTTCTTTACTGGTTACATAAAGATTGCTTTCATTTTATCTTGCTAAAATAAAGGGAAAATAAGAAAAATAAAATTAACATTTTTGCAATGGATTTGTTTTGTATGTTGATAGGAGCTTTTTATTGTTCCTGACAGGATTTTTTTTTTTTTTTTAATTTGAATGTTTTTGTTAAAATATTAGAGGAAAAGGTGTAAAAACGGGCACTGGTGTAAATATGGGCACCCCCTCCCCAAGGGGCTATGGGAGGTGTTGCAGTGTTGCGGCCAGGACTAGACGGTGTCTTTTATTGATATAAGATAGCAGAGAGCAGTTGGAACCTTTAATTTCAAGTAGTGTGGATGCAGCGTCAGTTATTGTGCGAATTGGTGTTTGTTCTGGACAGCAAACCTTTGACAGATATGTGAAATCGTTTTCTTTTCATGTCCTTGTGGTTAGTTTAAAATAATTTCATAGTGATATCCGGAAAGCGGAGATCCTAAGCTACTTTTAGAAGCACGCCTTTAGGTTACATACGATAGTGGCCATCTCGCTTGGTGGGTTTTGGTGTAAATATGGGCCCCCATTCAAAGGGGGCTGCTGAAACACCGCAATGTTCCTGGGGAACTTCAAATGCAGTTTCTCCGTTCGTTATATCTCCTGTCCCCAACATTAGGAAGAGAACCACTACTCGAGGTCTCAAAGCAGCAAGGGCCAGCCTCATCACTGGAACGCCATACAAGGATCAGTTGACCAAGTCGCTTGACAAAAGTGCTCTCAAGAAGAGGTCGTTGAATTTTCCCAGGATTAGAGACAGGGTTGGAAGGACCAAAGACCTTCAGAAAAAGAAAATTCAACCCATGAAACGAGTCTACGATTCACCATCAGACTCATCAGACTCTTGCGACCCTCCCTTTGTGGACAGCGATGATGACCTGGATATCAACGATGGAAATAAACCAGAATCGAATGATGCACCTTGCATCTTTTGTTAGGAAAATTTCTCTCAAGACACTCGCGGAGAAGTGTGGGTTAAATGTGCCAAATGTGGGCACAGATTGTGCCGGGTCTGAACGAGCCATTTATGTTTGCGATTTCTGTAAATAATTTTTGATTTGATGTTCATTTAAAATTCTCCAATATACAACTTGCTCATTGTATCGTTTTGTATTGTTTTATCCTGTTTTAAGACATTTTAAACTATTTTTTTTTTTTACTTTTTTGGAGAGGGTCCATATTTGCACCCCATTTTTTCTGATGCTTTTTTAGAAGCTTTTTGTAAATCTTCATTTTCGAATTGAAATAATTGATATTAATCATTGTTTTGCCTCCTCTCATTTAGTAAACTTGTTATAGTTTTTAACGAAGGTCAAAAACCTAGAATTTTTCCAAAAGAAAAAGTAACTTTAAGTCACTAAAAGAGGGTGCCCATATTTACACCTTTTCCTCTACTTCTAGTTCAAATGGGTTCGATTGGCGGAGGTGATCATCTGTCTCGTCCAGATGTGAGTGGGCGTTGGGTTGACGTCTCGACCTCAACTCACTCTTATAATTATCTCCCGCGACCCCAAGAGTGGGCTGAAAATTTATTGAACACTATACAAAGTTTGCCTTAAAGACCATTAGGAATTATCAATAAAAAAAAAATTTAATCACCTGTCTTCACTGAACGTGAGGAAAGGTTAAACTGGTCGGTGGTAGCGTGATTTTGTCCAATCAATGAAGATTTACTTACAGTTCGAAGACTTCAAATGACGGATGTGTTGAGAAATACTAACCAGTAGCACATCGTTAGTTCATCACTAGATACATTTTGTAGTTGATTCGTAAATTGACTGGAACCATATCAAGAGCTCGAACGAAAAACTTCCTATCTTCACTCATGTAACTCTCTGTATCCACTACATGTATCTTTGTAGAATACATCGTAATCCAGTATGAAGAATATAAGCTTACTGTCTGTGTGAGACGTAGCACGCAAATGTGTAGAAGGTAGGAACACAAATGTGATTATGACGCTACGCTTACAATCATTCACATGACACAGCCTTTTCGGCCGATTATTATTAGTTTGTCGAGAACAGAAATTGAAGTCTTTGGATTAAAATTTGCGTAATTCAGTGTTAACTAAGTTCATCAAACAAAAGGGTTTCAAGAACGTTGTTATGACAGTGACAGTTAAGGCTGTACTAGGATCGAAAAAAATATCTCTTCCATAGAATTAACACAGATTCCCATTTACACCAAGAGATCAAATGCTCTCGAAGGCATCACTTGGGAAATGATTAGTCAAGGTCACGGCCCTCAGAACCCCCCACTTTTTAAATACCGTCCCTTATTTAAAATAATTCACTCAACGGGGAAGTCAATCTCTCCCTCCTCCCATTCATTTGAAATCAGGTATTGTGAATCTTCTTTTTGGTAAAAAGCCATCGTTTTATTTATACCCTCCCCCTATCCGGAAGAAGATCACTTCCTGCTTTTTTATTTTATTTATTTTTTTGTTTGAAGGGCTAAGATCATAGGTTCCTTCCATTCTGGGCAGCTTCTGTCTTTCTATGATATGTTAAACCATCGATTTTTTGTTGTTGTTTTATTCGTAAATGTAATTAACAAAGAATTTTACAAAACTATCCTTTGAATAGATTGTGTCCAAGATAGCAGAGGCACTTTATTTCTGTGTTTATTTACTTGCTGTTTCTATTAGAACAAAGCAAAAAGAAAAAAAAGAAATATTAGTCAAACAAAGAGTTTCCGAAACTAATTTTCCATTTAACTTGTTCTTTGTGTGGTTCATTTTAGGCTGTAATCGAGGTCTCCCTTTAGGCCTGCATTGTGGTCCAAGGTAAATTTACGATCGAAGGGAAGATGAAAGGGTCCACCCTCTCCGGTGTCAATTATCCCCTTTGCGAGGGAGGCTACTGGCGTTGTGCCATGTGGCAAGAGCCCCTCTAGGTTCTCACCGAACGAACCTTTAATTCGCAACTTTTTACATCTCACGGTCAAAAGAGATCGTCCCAATTGTGTCATCTGTGCTTTCAATTGTTGTCTTAATTTCTAAAACTTAGTCTTGTAAATAATGTAACTCCCTAAGTCAGAATAACTTTCTTAAAAAGAAACTATAACGATTTCAAATGTAAAGTGTTTTAGGTTTACAATCTTTTCGCTACTTAAGAAAAAAAAAAAAAACTTCATTGAATAATCAACAATAAACAACACAAATGAAAATTAAAAATTACAATTGTCATAGAAAAGTGTTTATTTTTCAGGAGAAATTGTTTACAAGATCGAATTAGTAAATCACTTGAAAAATCAATTAAATTTCAGAAATTAAACAAACAAACATGATTTTATTTCGTTTTGTGATTATTATCCTGTCCTTAACTATTTTGGGAATTTATTTAATTTCTACATTCATCAAAAATAGCTTAACAATGATTCGTTATAAGCTGTTATGAAAAGCAATAGAATAAAATCTTCTGGTATATTTATTTCTAATAATAAGATGGCTATTAAGATTCTCAATTAAGTATTGAGGTTTAAAAATAAAAATAAAAAAATTATTTTTATCTTTATATCTCCATATCATGTCTAAAAAAATGATCACTCACTCAGTGGACTTTTCATTAATTCAGGGCGCATGCGCCAGCAGAAAACTCAAAGTATTTACTGATTGTCTGCATGAGTTTTCTGCCATGGAGTTTCTTATGAGCCCATGATTCACGCAGCTGCTGGGTTTACTACTATTATTATTGTTGTTGTTTGTTTGTTTCGTTTCGGCCTCGCGGCTAGCCTGTCCCTACGACATCAGGAGGAGGCTAGAACAGTCAAGCGGGGACGAGATTCTCATCTCGACGAGAATTATTATTATTATTATTATAAATGTTTCTAAACTTGGGTTTCCCCAGCAAAGACAACATAGCAGGTCAAGGACCAAAGCACATATTGCCAAGTGTAAAAAAATGTGGGGGGGGGGGGGGGAATAATGGATGTTAGGGATGTGGGGTTTGTGTCCATAAATTTCCTAACTAAGCGTGTTGTATTGAGTATCACAGTCTTCTGGAGTTGTGCATAAGTGTTTTGTGAAGTCCTGAGGCTATGGTGCAATGTGTCAGTGTTTGTGTGCTAGCTGTTGATGAACGATTGACGCTACCTGATTGTGTCGGTGGAGGTAGTCTGTTTGGGAGAGAAGGGAACAGCCTGATATTACGTGGTCGATCGTCTCATGCGTAGTGTGGCATTTCCTGCATCTGTCATCATGTGTGTTTGCGTCGTATAGAATGTGTTTCTTGTAGTTGCGTATGGGGATGACTTGGTCCTGTAACGCGATCATGAACCCTTCGGTCTCCACAAACAGCTCACCACTCTTCAGCCATCTGTTCGACGCTTATTATTATTATTATTAGTAGTAGTAGTATTACTTAACAAAAATAATTTCATTTTACTTCTTAGTAAAGCCTTTGTAGATCTTTATAGGTCTTAGTAAAGCCTTTGACTTAATAAATCATGAATTGTGTCGTTGGTTTCTGAAGCTGGTTTGGTTGTTTCTCTTTCGTTTTTCTGTGTTTGTCTCAATAAGTTTTTTACTGATAAAAATAGTTAATGCTTCTTTGATAGATCGAAGTCAAAGACCTCATATTAGAGAAAATACATTTAAAAATAGGATAATTCATTAATCATAATCTTTCTGATTTCTTGGAGCCATAAAATCACTTCTAGTAATGACTTCTGCTACGTGTGCATGGTTTAATGTACAAGAGAGAATTCTTCTTTCTACTAATTTTCATTAAACAGATGTTAATTATTCCATTCATTTGTTAAGATATTTTTATTCAACACAATTTTGAGTTGAAAGTTATTTCAAATATTTTAAACATCCCAGGACTTTCGTCAAATGGCTTTACCATAAATATTGATAATCCATTATTATTAAATGTTCTTTAACGTGCGGAGTGAACTAATCAAGAAACACAATGAACACGCACACATTACGCGAAGGTCCTTTCGCACCTTCTGAGCTTGTTATCGGTGGAGTTTGGCTGGCTGATGAGTCCTAATAAGGACGAAACGATCCGTCCCAGTCTCTTCACGATGACAGCTCGGGGATGCGAATCCTTTGCGTAATGTGTGCGTGTTCATTGTGTTTCTTGATTGACAATCCTTGTTCGTTTATATTAGTTATAATATAAAAAGTCTTACTGATGTTTTATTTTTTTCTAATTAATTAACTTAATAACATTTCACACAAATGGAATAACGAAGTAGTTTTTACATTTTTTTTTTTTTTCATTTCTTTTCAATTCTCTTTTTTTAACTTTATTTTCTATAAGCATTAATTTAATAAATAAATAAAATGTAATTTTGAGCCTAAATACTACTTTTTTTTCTTAATTTCTTCGTTGAATCAAATATTAAAGACTCAGAAACCACTTTTTTTTTTGTTTTTTGTGGGGGGGGGGGGAGACAAATAACAAAAAAAAACAAATTTACAAAAAACACAAATTTTTATATTGTATTGGGAAGATGTATTGTATTGTTTTGTATTTCTGCTATGCCCTAACGGGTAAGCAGTAAATGACTTATGTATAATTGTTTTGTATTGTATTGTATTGTATAATTTTGTAATTATATTGTATAATTTGTTTTGTATTGTTTTGGGAAGACAAATTTACAAAAAACACACAAAAAAAAGGAACACTATTACAATTTATTTCCAGAATCTTTGACAAGTCTCAACAGACTTACATACAATTTCTCGTTCCGCAGTCGATTCTTACTTCTTACTCGACAAACTTAGCTTTGAAATAAATAAATAAAAAAAATAAATCAGGCAAATTACAAAGCACCGATAATAAAACAAATTAAAAACCAACTAACCTATTAGAAATGAAATATTTTTTAGTAAACATTACTTTTCACCTGCTTGGAGGCTTTCGACAGTAGTGGTTAACAGGGTGTCCTAAAATGATTGAAGACCCGATGCAAGGTAGCAAAATTGTTGGAAGTAACTTACTTATGATAAATATGTTACTTAAATAGTGTTGACTTCCCCAACAATACGAAATGTTTACTTGTAGCAACCGAAGAATAATATATATGGACATCCCCCAAAGAATATGGTAATAATACTAGATATTGAACAGGACAATAATAAAATAAAAATAAAAGAGTATTGTTTATTAACAATACTGAATGATGTAATAGAAATAAAGGAAAAACAGTGGATAGTTTTACTATACGACTAGCGTCTATTCTAGAGAATAAGAATTATGGAAAAATCGATTTTTCATTTCAATAATTGTCTATTATCATTTTTATATTCATTATTCGTGTAATTATTACATTATTTTGCATTTATTTAATGGAAGTAAAAAGAAAGGCTTGAAAAAGGGCTACAGGCAACAGACCCCGAAAATTCGCTATAATATGTGTTTTGAAGTGTTTTAGTGTATTTCATTATTTATGATGGAGAAAGAAAGAATAACAAGAAAGTGTCATTGCAAGAACGAGACATTGAAATAAATTCAATAAAATCCTTATCTTTTCGACTAAAAGAAATAATATATTCTATTAATTACAGAATTCTACTTGAAACTAAACTATTAACTTGATTTGCTTTTCTTAAAAATTAAAAAAAATGTTTCTTCTTTAAGATTTAAATATTAATCTGAACATTAAATTAAAGAATCTCTTTCTTTAATAATTAATCGAAATATTTGTTATTTCTTTTTCTATTGATAAACATTCCGGGATTGGAGATATGATCCAATTTTCCTTCAAATTCCTTCCCTTGGTAAATATCCTTGTATCTTTGTGGGTGTTTAATTTGTCCGCTCATCGTTCTTGAAACATCTTTGTTATGTTGCTTAGCAACGGACTTAGTTCATTCACTGCATACATTTGTGGATAATAACTGCTTATTTACTGATATCTTCTTTGGAAACATTCTATCTCTCCGTCGACATCCTTATTTCTCTGTTATTTTTAGTAGCTTTCAAAGAAATTTACTTTGGTTTCAGAACTGATCGGATTCTGTTGATCAGAACTTCGTTTAGTTGTGATAATAACAAAGGATCACTCACTTGAGATTTCCTATTGATTTAATAATAATAATGCCTTTTGCTATCAGTCACATTTGAATAATGTTAAATAGTTGAAATTAGGATGCCTTTGGAGTCATGCTGAGACCCTGGGACGGCCGTTTCGAGCTTGTTGAGCTCTCCTCAGCCAGTGTTAAACTCAAAAGGCAAACGAGGGGAAGAAATATTCATTCAAGATGTAAACAGTGACCCCTCAAAGACTAAAAACAACAACAAATTGTGGAATTCAAAACCTTGGGTAGCAAGTAAGACTACCTCAAACGGTATTTGACCACAAGAACAGAAATCATAAAGAAAAAATAAAATGAAGTAAAAATAATTAATAAACCCTTTAGAGGGTAAAAAAGACCTTTTCTATTTACCTACTAATGGTTTGTTATTTGTTTTATTTATTTATTTTTTCTTTGTTTATGATATCTGTTTTTTGTGATCAAATATCTTTTGAGGTAGTCTAGTGCTACCCTAGGTTTTGCATTCCACAATTTGCTCTGAATTTTTATTTTCTTTGAGAGTTTTATTTAGTCTTTGAGGGGGTCACTATTTACATCTTGAATATTAAATAGTTGTGTAAATAGTTTACGCACGTTAATTTTATGCTTTATATAGTTGTTTTCTTTCAATCACTTTGATGATTTACATATTTTGTTTCACATTACTTGATTCGCTACTAATGCTTCAATCATTATTTGTGACGAATATTTTTATGTAATATGTTTCCATTCACTTTCACTTTTAAGAAATAAAAAAAACGAAAAAAGCCCATGTGAACATCTGCAAATGCTTTATTCAGATGTTACAGAAGCGTTTAAAAACGTACGTAGGCTATAGTGTAGTCGATCCTACACCATCGTCGTGAAGACAAGCTCAAACATGCCTACCCTGAAACACATGCACAACGTTTGCACTTATTAGGTGTTTCATTAGGATTTGTATTAAAATGTTTTCACATAACCCAGAGAAAAACGTCCAGACGTTTGGGGAGTGTGCAGGTCAAGCTTTTGGTCCTCCGCCTATCCAACACCTTTTCTAACAGTGGCTACACATGAGCTTACGTCAATTATTCTGTAACATCATTGAATAAAGCATTTTCAGATGTTCCTATGCATCATGATGAGCCCTATTTTCTTTCTTTATTATTTTTTTTAGTTCGATTGGAAATCGAAGGATCTTGAGCCCCTCCCTCCCCAAAATTTTAAAAAACGACTCGAGCACTGCTTGGCTCCTCTCAAACTAAAATCCTCTATACGCTCCTGCTTTTGACTGACCATGGTGTCTAGAAACAACTGAGACACTTAATCACCTGTGGAAAAAGATGTCCTTGGGAAGCCATTGTGGAAATGACTTCAGACAAAGAAAAAGTGAAGAAAAGGCTGACAAACACAAGAAATTGAAACATCCATGCAGCTGCCAGGATTCAAAACCAGGTTCCGACATCGTTAGAGGCCGCTTCCTAAACCACTAGGCCATACTGTGAGGTATACTGTTCAAGGTAATTGGTTGAATGGCATTCGAAACATGCGCAGGATATAGCTATATGCATCCCTTGTCTCAAATGGTTGCCTTAGACTTCTGAGTAAATTTCGGGGAATTCGAAATTTTATTTTTAATTTCTAGGGTTTTTACGTAGTTCCAGATCTACGTGAAGAAATAAATTAAGATATTTTAATTTCTTATTCAATTATTTAATGAAATATTTCTCATTTAACAACGTATTCTCATTTGGATAATGTTGCTTTAAACAATTATTAGCGGCCCCAAGGTTACAGCTTGCCTGTAAAACCGCTAGGGGAACGCTCTTGCTTTTATCCTAACACACTCTGTTACATTCTATAGTGGCCAAACGATTAGATATTCAAATGAAACTTTCACCATTGTGTTCAGCATCAAAAAGTAGGTGACCACGTGAAAAATAAAATCAGATCTCTAGGACCACTCCCTGACCCTCCAAGGCGTTTTCTGTCTTTTAAAGGCGTTTTTTCCTTTTTATATTAGGAACTCTTACTTTAGCTCCGATTATTTTCCCATTTCTGAAAAAATGTTGAAATTTGAAATTGTTGTAGGCTACTCTGTTTGATACGAGTTCATTTATTTCTTCTTTTGATGTTGCCGCTAATATTAAAAAAAAAAAAATCACAGTAATCAATCCAATTCAAACAAAACGAAAATGTCACTGATATGTAGAGCAATGATAGAATAGAAAATTTATAATAACATCTTAGTTCTCGTTTTACTCTGAATTCTAATAGAAACTGATTTTAAGACAATATGGCGCCTGCAACTGCAGAATAAATTCGAAGGTCGAATGAAAGGTTTACAAATCATGTGAATTTCATTTCACTTATTTCTGGACTATGGCCAGAATTTCAATTTTCACTTTCTTTTTCATTCTTTTTCTTTAAACCTCGAAACCTTTGAAGCTAAAATAGTAAATAAACCTAATAAGAATTGATTAATTGGATAGAAATTAAACAACAATTCAAAACAGGTGAATCAATTGCTAAAACATTGTTTAGAAAATTGCATTTGAATTAATTGGTAAAAAAAACCGGATAATTGAATAACAAGAAATAACAAGGATTTGCCGTTCGGGCATGGCCTGGTGGTTTAGAAAGCGACCTCTAACGATGTCGGAATCTGGGTTCGAATCCCGGCAGCGGCATGGATGTTTCAATTTCTTGTGTTTGTCAGCCTTTTCTTCACTTTTTCTTTGAGTCTGAAGTTATTTCCACAATAGCTTCCTAACGCCATCTTTTTCCACAGGTGATTCGTACTTCAGTGCTCGAAGATCGCATTTGAGGAAGAACAAGGATTTAATTAATATCTACAAAAGGCTTGAATTATTTAATCATGAGAAGTTGTTTTTAAACGAATTCTGAGGAAGTTTTCTTGTTAAAAGCGTTATATTATTTTCTGGAAAGTCATTTTAGAAAAACTTTGATTTTTTTTTTATTTTAACATTAATTTTACGGAAATTCAAGAACGAAGATGGTTTTAATCTTTCGAATTTTTCTCCTAACATTTCTAATGAAGAATTTTTGGATTTTTGAACAAAGTTTTTAATATAACAACATGAAAAGGATTAGAATATAAAAGAAGGAATAGCCGTTCCGCCAAGGCCGAGCGGTCTAGGCGGCGGTCTGCCGTGTGGTCGATGTGTCGGAACCCGGGTTCGAATCCCGGCATGGGAATGGCTGTATTTTGTTTCAAACAACTAAATACCTAAAGCGTTACTTCTATGAAATACATTTTTTCTGTGAAAGAAGAGGAGAAAAATGATACTACGTTTAAGGTGCACTATAACGAACTTAATTAAATTTAGTGAAAGTAAAAAAAATAGGTTGCGACACCACCTTTCCTAATTCTTCACTCACTCCATGGGCATTCATGTGCTTCCTCTATTGTAATGATTGGACACATGACGTCCATGTCTTTTGGTAGTATAGGAAGACAGTCATTACACGTATGTACATCCCCCTCGTGCAACCACTCCAGCCTATCGTCCACGGCGCACAGCAGCTCCTCAGCCGGACGGGTGATCACACTCGTTAGTCGAACCCTGAACACAAGTGCTGGCGGCGACCTGTGTTTCTGCAGCTTAGATCCCGGGCATAGACAATATTACAAAATATTATAATCTGTTATAATATGTATATTCTCTGAATTAAAAAGTTGACGTGAGATTTTCATTGACCCTCCCTCCCTTTAAATGAGATTTTGTGAGATTTTGCCGGACCCCCCTCCCCCATTTTAAGCTCACGAAATTAATGGACGCCCCCTTGTTCTAATATTTTGATCCGATGTATTTTTTTGAAACTATTTAATCATAAATAACCATTGTATGTAGTAGTAATGCATACAATGGATAGGAAAATAATCTGGAAGCTCGTACATGTTTCAAGAAAGCCTAAACTGAATTTAATCAATAATTTTATTTCTTTATAAAGTTTTCTTTTTCCTCAAGGAATAGCATTAAGTCTCTTTTGTTCCTCGTGTCTGAAGAGCTTCAAGACATTGCTCAAAAATCTTGTTGGTTTTTTTTTTCATCTGTTTCCAATTGAAACCTGTTTCCCTACGCCTCCTACATGTCTTTGTCTATTTTTGGCAATGTTCCAGTGTTCAGAAGCTACGGCAGTTGTGGGTCCCTTCTTCTCTCTCTCTCAATGGTTGCTGCGTAGAGATTTTATTAAACAATTCATTAGAAACCAACAGATTGTCATGAATCCACTTTTGAATCTGACAGACAAACAAAGGCTTTGATTGACCTTAGTAGAATTTCTTGTAAGTTATCACTTATGAAAATAGGGAAATGGATTATTAATAATTTAATCCTTCCTTCTATTGCATTGTTGAATTTATATTTTTATTTATCTACAGTTTAAAAAAAAAAATAGCTTAAAAGTAGCAAAATTCTCTTCGATTAACTTCTTCATTTTCCAAAGGGCTGTTCATTGGCTGATAAACATTTCAGTGGATTACCGAAATAGAGTTGAAACTACTGCGTATATCTTTTTAAATTTCAATTCCGTTTATACTCTCGTTGTATTTGGATCGAAAAATAAACTTTGTAGATCAATTTAGTTATGAAAACTAATATTGTTCCTAAATCTAAGAATGATTTCTCTGGGTGATTTACAAAAATGAAAACTGTTCAACAAAGTTAGTGACATTTACATTATAGAAATAAATTAACCACTCCCTATGGAAGTAGTTCAGGTTTTACAAGATCCTTCAACAAACAAATAGGTAATTTATTTTACTATGAAACGTAACAAAAAAAAAACCAACCTTATTATTGAAAGAAAAAGCATATTATTTGGAACGACGTGAAACAAGGTTTACCGGTGATGTTTGTTCTTACCAAATTTACAAGAATTTCTTTTAAAACATTGTAGTCTACTGTTCTTGAAGATGTTCCGTTTTTCAAAATGTTATTATTCCTATTAGTGGGCCCGGTAGCCGAGTTGGTAAGGGCGCTTGGCTGCGGGTTGGAGGTAGCGGGTTCGATTCCCGGCCTCGACGGAGGACGGCAATTTTTCCACGCTTCTTTCTCCTCCAAACGGGCCCTAGGGTCTACCCAGCCCTCTATAGAATGGGTACCTGGTTTCTTTCCCGGGAGTTAAAGGCGGGCGAGCGACGGGCCGACCCCCCGTCCTCAACTTTGTCCCGTAGGTTCTGAACACTGGCGCCTACCCTCCAGCTGCATTGCGCGGTCCTCTGGGCCTGATCGCAACTTTAACAATTTTTTTATTATTCCTATTAAATTTCTCGAAATATTCAGATAATTGGGGAGTTAAGTTGATATTTTTTTTTTAACTCAATGATTTGTTTTTTAGTCTTTCTAATTTTCTTTGTTGAAAATTTATATCATTTGGAAATGAAGTTCATTTCTCGAGGTCGCCATTGATTTGAAAGTTTTGCCAAAACACTGAAGAGAAAAATACAAAAGGGAATGTTTTGCTATTTTGCTTTGATCAGAGAAAATTGTGGATGGATTTCCTTTTCCCTTCACTAGTAAACAACGTTCTGTCCTTTGCGCAATGATAGACCACACACAACTATAATTACTTTCTCGAATCGTCTGTAAACACTAATCATCATTATGCTTATCCGTTCTTCTTTTTCGATCAAATATCATAAATTGGTTTCATGGCGATTTTTTTCAGCATTGACTTCATTTCTTGAATAAAATCAAACATCAATCGATCATTACACTTAAAACCAATTCACTTGCCTACAGAAAGAAGGTTTTCCTTGACTATATTTTTTGATTTCTCTTTATTTTCTCCTCACATTGTAAAAAGATTTATCAAAACTTCTGTGATTTTTAAGGTCCAGTTCAGTGTGATCTCTTCTATATTCTTATGAAACTATAATATATAAAAATACATATCAGTATATCTTGCTTCTTGAATCTGTCTGTCCCAGCTTTAACAAACTAACTTTATAATTTTGCGAGAGCTTTTGGTGAATAAATAGGGACTGACCAAAGGTGTCAATCCGGAATAGACAATTTTCATGACCAAAAAAACGACTTTAACAACAAAAAATAAAATTCGGAAAACTATTTTAACAAGGAAAAAAAAAAGACTTTCAATTATTTATAACATCTGGAACTATTTTCAGAAGCCGGGACATGCACTGATACTATACTAAAATCCGGGACTGTCCGTCACAATCCGGGACATCTGGTCACCCTTTTAGTAAATCAGTCTTTTTGTAATCCGTTATTTGTAAACAATGTTTACAAATAAATGTAAACAGATGTGATTTATTTGTTTTAGTTTGTTTTAGTTTACTTATGTAGAATCCATAAATAAAATACAAATCATTTCTTTCACGAAGCAAATGAAATGCTATTCATATTGTCGTCAAAAGATTCTGTGATTGGGAATTTAAATTTATTCGACACGGATAATTGTTTCTATATTGTTTCGTTTGGAATACCACCTGGACGATTCCTGAACAGGTCGAACCATTTCGTATTTTGAATTTTAGAAACCTTATTCAGTTGAGCAGTAATGATCCGAACTATCTCATCAGTAATACCTTTACGATCAGTTTTTCTCTCACACATACGTTAGAGCCTACATTTTCATTTCAGCAGAAGGTTGATGGGGAAATATCTGACCTAACTAATCTATTTTAAATCTTAAAATTATTTTTAATTTTAAAAATATAAAATGCTGCAAACTATTGCTGTTAGTTAAGTTTCTAACTTTTGTTTTGTTACTTCAGAAACCAATAAAACCTCTTTAACAGAAACAGTGGGTTATCGGTTGGTTAATGGATCTCTAATATTTATTTTTATAATTTTTTTCTTTTTATCTTGTTTTAAAGATTTATGAATAGTCTAAATTAATAACACTATTTAGATATAAAAAAAGCCTTCCTAGAAATCTTGATCTTTATGAGTGGAGTCACAGTTTCTCTATTTGAAAATAACTAAGAATTAAATGTCTAATTTAAGCTGTGAGTAGTTGTCTGTAGATATAAGGAACTTCACCTGAATTGATGATGGATGGTTGTTGTTGTTTTGTTCGTTGATGTTAAGTCATATATACCGTATTTACGCGCATAATTTCCCCCATCACGTATTTTCCCCACCCCAGTTTTTGTGGATTACAAAATTCAATTTTTATTTTTATCGCATAATTTCCCCACCTCTACTTCAACGCGTTTCCAACATGACCTTAACTGGCGGTCAACTCACGACGACGCGACAATGTACCGTTACTTCGGCATTTCTCTATCCCACGCTACTTTAGGGGAAGATTCCACCTCCATCCCGGTCAGTATAAGAGCAGACTCCTTCTGAATCAGTACAACAATTTCGAGTGTTTTGTGAAAACGTGAAGTTCGCGAATAAAGTTAAGTTCTCTATTAGCAGGCAGCTGATGCTGACGTCATGCGGTGAGCAGCTATAAAGATGGCGGGCTGCGCTGCGTGAGTTACGAAATTACGTCACAGTCGCACACACACTTCCGTGCATGCCTATTGCTTAACTGTACTTTGAAGAAAAAACAAATGTTGAGATGTGATTTCTTATATTTTAAATGTTGCATGTTAATAAAATTGTTGTTAATTACATTTCTTGCTTTAAAAATCAATATTTAACATGGTTTTCCTTACACTTTCACCATATTTTTTTTCCTCAAATTGAAAAACATCGCATAATTTCCCCATCCACCCTTTTTTTGTCAAAATATTGATGAAAAAAAAAGGGGAAATTAAGCGAGTAAATACGGTAGTTATCATCGTTGTGTTGTTAAGATATCTTGTAGTTTATCCGTTAAATGGGAGAATTAAAATTAACCAAGTACTCTGCTACTAACTTATAATTGTAAGGATACATTATTTATACGCCTAAGAACTTAAATATTGAACTATAAAATTTGTTGAAAAGGCTCAAGTATAAACAAATCATAAAAAGGTATGACTCGTTTCCAAACTTCAAGTTTATTTCAGGATTTTTTGGGGGAAATAATTTCTATTGGAACCCTTTTACACTTTTTTTATTTCTGAGACATTAGTTCAAAAAATGTTTCGACTTTCTTCATTGTCTTTGATGTAAGTTTGTGATGGATGTCATCTACTGCTCATTCCATTGTTTTTAAAGTTTATTTCTTTTATAATCTCTTAAATATCTCCTTAATTGGTATAAATACGGACCTTGGAGTCTTTCCTATTTATTATACGCTTTATTGTCTTATTTTGCAATCGATATATTCCATACGTAGCATTTAATATGTTATCCTTTTCCATTTTTTTTTTAGAATAGATTTTTATCTTTATATTCATTATATTAACTAGTTTATTATTGTTTACAAATTTCATAAAATTCATGATTAAATTTTGCAATACTTGGAATTTTTATTATCTTTTTAGTTCTATATTATTATTAATATTTAAATTTTGATTCAAATTGGTGCATTTTTTTTTTTATTAAATTTAGGAATTTCTTTAGTTTTTTTAATGGTTGCTGGAGGTGAGTTCTGGTCTATTCCGGAGTTACTTCTCCTTAGGACTGAGGCTTTAACTCAAAACTGAGCGCAAGTTGAAGCACAGCCTTTTTTTTCATCATCATCTCCATTGACATAAATAAATCCTTCGTAATAATAAAGTGCTAGCGATGGCAACTTCAGGGAATGTAGACAATTCAAAAATCACCCGAAAAGTTATGTAACTCGAAAAGTTATATCATCAGGTACTAAAGGCACCGCCTTGTCGCTGCAACCATGCTCTTCTGTCCTCAGCCGTTCTCTTTAATTCATAATAGCTTCGGAATTCCAGAACCCTTTGTGTGTCATCCAAGAATTTTCTTCTTGGTCTTCCTCTTCCCTTTTTTCCTGCAATTTTCCCTTCCAGAATAATTTTTAGAAAACTGTTATGTCTAATCATATGTCCCAAAAATTTTGTTTTCTTCTCTCAATATCCTGTAATAATTTTTTCTGTTCTTCCACCTCTTCCAAAACCTTTTGATTTGTCTTCTTATCAGTCCAACTAGTTTTTATCACTCTCCTCCATATCCACATCTCAGCTGCCTGAAGGCGATTAATATCTTGTTTCCCTAACGTCCAGGTTTCACTGCCATACATCAGGATGCTCCATAGAAACGTTTTTGCAAAGGCCTTTTTAGTTTCAATATTCAGATGGTTTGATGTCAGTATATTTCTTTTGTTTTGGAATGCTTGTTTCATGATAGCTATTCTTCTTTTTATTTCCTCAGAACTTCTGTTATCATCTGTTATGTAGCTTCCCAAAAAGCAAAATTTTGCTACTTGTTCAATGTTATTTCCTCCTATTTTTATAATTGCTTTCGTTTTCTCCTTAAATTTTTCAACTATCATTACTTTAGTCTTCTTTGTATTTATTTTTAAGCCCCAATTTTGTAAAGTTCTGTGTAGTAAATCAAGCATTTTATTCATTTCTTTTTCCGAATTTCCCAATACTGCAATATCATCTGCAAATCTTATGCAATGTATCTTTTTTCCATTTATACTAATTCCTTTAGTTTTAGCTTTCATAGTTTGGATTGCCTCCTCGATGTATAGGTTACACAAATATGGAGAAAGTGGGCATCCCTGTCTTACTCCTTTCTTAATTTTCGCTTCAGTTGTTGCCCCGTTGAAGTGAATGAGTGTACTTTGGCCCTTATATAATTGATAGATAAATCTTCTATCTTTCCATTCGAATCCCTTCTCCTTCATAATTTTGAACAACTATTCCCATATCACTGTATCAAATGCTTTCTCTAAATCTATAAATGTAAGATAAACTTTCTTATTCCTTTCCATACTTCTTTCCAGAATCATCCTCAAGGCGCAAATTGCTTCCCTAGATCCTCTACCAGCACGAAAGCCAAATTGATCTTCATCTAGATATTCATCAATTTTCCCTTTAATAACTCGAAAAGTTATATAAGAAAAAAAATATATAATTAATTAATTAAATAATAAACAAGACGCAAATGCATTAAAATGACAATGAAAACAGACTAGTCATAAGAATCACGTGGCTTCTATGGCCAGGGTTAATGAGGAGAGCTTAATATAACCCCGTTGAACTTTATTCCATTAAACTGCTGATCACTTAGCGTCTACCTTCTGTATTCCATTGAACTCGGATTTTGAAATCTTACAGAAATGAATTGTAAATTAGTTAAATAACAACAAAAAGAAAAGGATCGTGGGAAGAAAAAATATACATAAAAAACTCACTAATGGAAAAAGAGTGAAAAAAGTTCTGTGCTGGCAGTGCGCCGGTCGTGAGGAATTTTTTTTAAGCCTAAGAAATTCAATCTACATAAATCATTGTTTACTGGTGACTGGTCCTAGATGAGGATCGCCAAAGAGCGTGAAACAGCTGTTCCAGGATGTCACTTGGTAAACAATGTGGTCTCACCCATTAAAAAGAAAAGGATTTAGAGTAAATTTTGCGGACAGACAGAAAAACCAGAGAAAAGGTTGGATTTTTGTATTGAGGCTATTATTCATTTGATTCTATTTAGAAAAAAATTAATAACTGAATATTAGATTGAAAAATCCAAATACCTTAAATGTATGACGTCATCCGATAATCAATGATGAAAACCACAGGAGTTCCAGAGGAGTTTGGCAAGAAATTCAATGAACAAACCAAAGCCAAACCATAAGAAATAAAAAACGAAATAGAATCGATTTTTCTTGGCAGTTAGGTTAAGAAATATCCACTAGAATTCTTAGTTGTCATCAAATCCATTTTCCTGTATCGCTAACTGCTTTTTTTCCTTTCATTAGTTTTAATAAAAGACCTCTTTCTCTTTTTTTAATTTGGCACAAATGCTTATCGTTTGTTCAGTTTCTTTTATCCTTAAGTGAAGAAAATCTTTCTTATTCATTTTACAGTTGAAAGATACATAACATTCCCTCTTCACCCAAAACCTTGTAATGATTGAATTCTTGTGATGATTGGACTCTTAATAATCAAAACAGTTCAAAGTGATTCATCAACATCTAATTACATAATAGTTTTTGTTTTTAAATAACTCAACTGATATTTAGTTATTTAAACTTACAAAACTGTTGTTATGTTTTACGAAAAAAATGAAAGATTTTATTTATGAACTAGGCCATCCCCCGTGTATACGCGCTTTTTTTCTATATCACATAGAATTTGGTTCAGTAAGACTATTATATTTAAAATATTGCAACCTTTTGGCAATTACAGTTCGAATTGTCATTTTCGAATTACAAATAAACAGACGGATCGGAAATAAATAAACAATCTTTAGATTCACAAAAAAATGTTGAATACATTCATTAATGATGGATGGAAGGACACATAAGTCAAAAAAAAAATATAAAGTGAATAGCAGTCCCCATGGCCTAATGGATAAGACGTCTGACTTCGGATCAGAAGGTTGCAGGTTCGATTCCCGTCGCGGACGTTTCATTGTAAAAATTATTTCTATTTTCCATTCTCACAGGAAATTGCGAGACAGAGTAATAAAAGATTTTAGTAATATAGATTAGAATGTTATTAATAAATTCAATAATGTTTTGTTTGGTTTTTTTTCACATGTTAAATGAGCTACATTCGTGGATTTAAAAATGGGAAATAAATAAATAAATATAAGTAGGAAATAATGGAAATTTCTAATTTTGTTCAACACATTTCAAAGAATGGGGGGGGGGGGGGGTTGTTTTTTTTGTTGGGGGTTTTTAATGGCGCAAAAGCAGCTGTGGCTAAGCTGCGCCAGGGGGGGAGGGCAATGACAAAGATTGTCCGGTCTCTCCCGGTAAGATTGTGAAAAATTGATCCGTTCCCAAGTAGAGCAAACTAACCAACAACTATTAATTGACTTATTATTATTATTATTGTTGTTTCTTTCAGCTTTTGTCTTTTATAAGCGATTCAACAACAGAGAAACTCTTTTTATTTTACTTTCTCCATTTGATATGAATAGTAACCATTTTAGCTTTTTTTGTAGCCTCTGTTTAGGAACAATAAGGAATCCTACCCTTAAGTAACTAAGAATAATGGAGTAAATTTCATATTTGAAAATTTAGAATTACTGTGTGCATCTTGTTTGTTTTTGTGTAAAGCTCAGCTGATGACCCAAAATGGCTCATAAGTAAGAAAGAATGTTACGAGTTTAAAGTGGTTGCTTAAATCTGGTTCATGTCAGAAATCCACGAAATTTACTCCTAGAATAAATTTCGATTGTTTTTTTCGAGTGAAGTATTGAGAATTAATTAATCGATCTACAACAAACTTGCTATTTAGTTAACACTTCATAAGTTTAGTATAATTATCTTGATTTGAATAGATTTTGGAATATAGAGGCCAGGGCCGTAACTAGCACCGGGGCAGCCGGGGCAGTGTCCCGGGACCCCCGAGTAAAGGAGGCCCACGAACGAAGGGGAATTTTTTTTTTTACGAAACCTTTTTGGTTTTTTTTTGGTTGTTAAAGTAAGATTTCTGGTTTTTTTTTGGTTTTTAAAATAGGATTGTCAGGGGCCCCGCACCCTACTAGCGCCGGCTCTGCCCCGGGGCCCCCAAAAATCTAGCTACGGCACTGATAGAGGCCCATATTAAAGGGCCACAAAAACATAACTAACTCAGAGAATACTACAATACTTTACAGGATACTTCATATTTGAAGGGTTTGAACTATGATAAATATATAAAGTTTGTTTACATAAACTCATCCCATGAGCCACTTTTGTTTAAATAAGTGAATACCGCTAACTAATTCAAAGATTAATGCATTCATTTCCATCAAATGTTAGGGGTTTAATGCAGTTAACTAGTTCTTGTTAAATTTTAATGATTACAAACGTATTTTCAGGTCACTTTTCTTGAAGCCCCAGAAGTTTTCCCTCGTACATTTGATGTAAACTTATTCTTGATTGTAGAGCGCGTTTACAGTAGGATTAGATTTTACCTCATCTGCGTTCAGAGCTATTTTATTTAGGACCTAAAACACTTTGTGATTGAATAAAACATGTTGTTTTCTTAAATAGATATTTAGTAAATCTTGCAATAGGTTCGATTGGTGTATATTTTTTAACTGAACCCCGTAATTTTCCCATACAGAACCCATTAAGTAAAAGCCAACCCTTATCTAACCATTACTTAACAATAACAGAGTTCTAATAAAAGAGTTGACTTCTATAAATAAAATTATAGGGTTTTTTTGTAATTTGTTTTTGTTAATCTTACAAAGGCTTTCTTTTGGGTTTTGATATATCCTTAATCACTATTAAAAAATATTTTTATTTATTTGAAGAAGTCTAATTATCAGTGACTTATTATGTTCAAATGTAACCAAATCTCAAGAATCATTCAAGGATATACACAATACATCTAAAATGCCTTCTTAAAATCCCTGCTTTAAAAATCACGATATTTCGTTTTCTTCAATAGAAAACTTCTTCAGGTTAAATCATTCAAGAAAATTATAAATATTGTAGTTCAGTTATCCATTGACTACTTTCTTTTCTTTTCTTTTTTTCCTGATTTTTATTGTCTTATTCTTTTGGCTGAAGATTTTTCCTTGTTTATATAAACAAATCTTTTATAACTTGTATTGCCATTATAAAAGAAATACGAAAGGAATGAAAGGTTTATAAAAGAAATCTGTTGAACGATATTTTTGTTAAAATTCACCTTTAACTCATTCAAAAAAAAAAAAAAAAAAAAAAAAAAATTCGTGAAAATGAAATGACAAAATGCGTCCAACTGAGATGAAGGATTAAAAAAAGTATCGAATGGAAAGTGATCTTTATTTCGTATCAGTGGAATGATTACACGAGTTTTAAAAAATAATAGGCCTAACACTCTTTTAAATAAAAATAATAAAGAAGGTTTTTATAAAATCTTGTTGTCTATTAAATTATTATTATTGACTGTACGTGGATTAAAACCATGTGACATCATGTTTGTTATTATTGTAGTCAATTGACATAGAAAATAAATCTCATAGAATTAATGAAAGTAGAACGATGGAAAATAGGAAACCACCATCATAGGATTATTTTAGACTCACCTTCATCTAATGAGACAATAGAAATTATTTATTTATTTATTTATTTTATAATAACAAACAAAGCTTTATCATTAAGACAAACGTTATAAAACAGCTGAGTTGGGTCCTTGGAAAAAAAAAAGAGAAAATTAATTCAAATACATTATTTGCTTGTTATATTCTAGAAAACATACATTCAAAATGAAATATATTAATTTACATTTGAAACTATAATATAATAATATTTACAATATTTTAACCAGATAAATATTAAATAGTTACAATTTCAATTTACGAAAGAAATTTCTAGAATGAAACATTTTCCTTCTTCCGTTTCAATTTCATTAGACACAATCACTCCTCGAATATGGTTTATTTTTTTTTAACTGGAATTTTTTATTATTAAAATTAGCTGAAAATTTTTTACTATTTATCAGTTCTGAAAATCAAATAGCTCAGAAGACAATTTGGGATTTTTTTTTTAGATTCGGACAGTAGTAATGAAAGAATGTTTGACGACACCCTCTTAGCTCCGCCTGCCTTGAGTCGTGTGAATGCCTGATGTCGGTTGGGTATTTTTAGCCACGAAATTCTGGAACCAAGAGCGGTCTCTGCTCCGTCTTCTTTTTGGATGAGGGCCGCCAAAGTGCACCAGGAAGAAACAGACGATCACGAAATACAGAAATGGACACTGAGACATTTCCATTTCATTGGAGACAAACTCTACAACAATCTATCAAATAGTGAGCTCTTAAAAGATGGGATTGAAGTTCATTTTCAAAAGGAATTATTCAGTAAACTTTTTCTTCATTGATAGAAACGAATAAGTCTCATTGTTTAAAATATAACTTTTATTTAAATGGAGTCATTAAATCTATCGGAAATCAATTAAAAAAATATATAAATATAAGTTATATATTTATTTTAGATTTGAATGAAAGACCATTTATGAGTATAAAGTTTTGTTTATACTCGACGAAATTAATTGATGTAATTAGAAGTATATATAGAGAAACAAAAATTAATATAAAATTCATGAACGGAAAAATATCAGAACCTTTAACTATAAATAAAGGAGTGAGACAAGGATGTGGACTTTCCCCAATACTTTTCAACATATATATAAATAGAATTCTGAAAGAATGGAAATCAATTTATAAAAATGGTATCCAGATCACAAAAGATAAAAAATTGAAAACATTACTGTATGCTGACGATCAAGTTTTGATAGCAAATTCAGAAGATAAACTTCAAATTGGAGCAAATCATTTAAATACTATCTCAAAAAATTATAAAATGAAAATTTCGGAATTAAAAACAAAATCTATGGCAATGTGTGGAAAACAAATACAAAGAGTGAAAATTGTAATTAATGGAAAAATAATAGAACAAGTATCAGAGTTTAAATATTTAGGAAACATAATTTCATGTTATAACGATGAGGCAAACCTGATATCAAACATACAGACATACAACAGAATGAATGGAATAATTAGAAGAAGATTTGGAAAACAAATGACGAAAGAAACACTACTAAGATTACATAACATTACAGCCAAAGCAGCAATTAAATATGGGAGTGAAACCTGGATATTGAAACAAAGAAAAAAACAAAGATTGGAAACTGCACAAATGAAATTTTTGAGACCTTTATTAGGATTTACACGCTTCGACAAAAAGAAAAATAATGATATTGGAGACCAACTTAAAACTCCAAGTTTAATTCCAGAAATTCAAAATTACCAAAAAAATTGGCTTAACCATGTAGAAAGGATGTCCAACGATAAGATTCCAAATTTAATTTTGAAATATAAACCCAAAGGAAAAAGAGACAGAGGACGACCAAAAATAAGATGGAAAGACCAAAATCATCTTGAGAGCTAGGAACAGACAATCATTGTCTATACCTAAGATGTTCAAGACAAGTTTTGTTTCGATAGAATGTACGAGAACAAAAATGTACAAAATGTTATTTGCTGCTTCCAGGGAAAGTGGCTTCATCCCACATGAGACAACTTCTATTGGAATCAAAAACACACAAGAATTTCATCCCAAAAATTAAGTTTAGAAAGACAAAACATTCCATCTTTTTCGGAAATGTAAGTATCTAAAAAAAAAACCTTTAAACTATTGTTTCTGTCGTAGAAGATGTCATTTCGATAATGATTAGATTGAAGTAGAAATAAGCTCATTGGTAAACATGATGAAATAATTGTGATTTGCATCAAGATTTGAGTGACAATTTAATGATACAAAGTTGCATAACATCCAATGACCCGGATAAATACATAATGGAGTAGCTAGGAAAAAAATCAAAACGAAAAAACAACCAAATGAGATGTTGCTTTTTTTATTTTATTTTATTTTATCATTTTTGTTTTGTTTTTGTTTTTTGTTTTTGTTTTTTTGTGGAAAAAAAAAGGATCCTCGGCATTAGGTCATTTGTTCTGGAGCTAAAAATTAAATCCTTTAGGATTTTATGATCCATCGGCGGAGAAAAAAACTAAACAACAATGATTTTGTGTCAAGATAAATAATTTATTCCAACAACAACAGAACAAGAGACATTGAACACTAATCAAACACTTATGTCCAACAAATTTAAAAAAAATTTTTTTTTGCTAAATCATAAAATTAAGGGCGACCCATTAAAACCTAAACTTCATCTAAGGAGTGTTGG
>JAFIDM010000007.1:32502600-32524701 GCA_023159025.1 Thereuonema tuberculata | reverse complement strand
GGAAAAAGAAACGGTAAATAGAAGAAATAATTGTATTCGAAGTTATTATTTATGAAGAAATAAAATAATTTCTGAAATTAAAAAAAATAGTGAAAAAATATCTTATTACCAATATTGATAAATAAGCAAATAATTTTTTTTAAATATAGTTATTCTTTTTTATTTGACGGTATTGACCTTAAAAATGGGAAATAAAACATTTTCCGTACCATCGTTTTTATCTTCTGAAAGTTATTTGTAAAATGTCACATATAGAAATGATGTAAGTTATTTAATTTTTTTAAGTTATATAAAATTTATTATACAATTTTCTTCGTAATTACGTATTAAACACTATTATTTGAAAATTAGGCTTCAAAGTTAACTGTTTTCAATTTATTAACATTAGAAATTTTCAATCCTTAAGTTATTAATTAGTAAAGTAACCGAAGCTTTTATCTTTTTTTATTATATCTTTTGATCAATATTTCATGAAGTTCGATTTGTGTCAATATGTAAATACACTATTGTATTTCCTTTTTAATACAAAGTTATTCTAATGATTTCCAACAGATATAAGTTGGAATTTAAATGAAAAAAAATGAATGAATTATTTATTATTCATAATGAGTAAATAAAGATGCCTTTTGAATCAAGCTGAGACCCTGGGACGACCGTTTCGAGCTTCTTGGACTCTCCTCAGCTCGACTGAAAAGGCATCTTTATTTTCCTTAAGAATAATTGCTTTTCCGTTTCCCTTTAAAGAGTTTTTTTCCCCCTTTACCCTTTAAAGGTATTTATTTATTTATTTATTTATTTACTTACTTATTTTTTTTATTTTTTATTTATGAGGTCAAATATCTTTTGAGGTAGTCGTAAGGCTTTGCATTCCCCATTCTGTTGTTTTTTTTTTTTATTTTCTTGTCTTTAATTTGGAGGGGTCACTGATTCCATCTGAAATGAATTATTATTATTATTATTATTACTATATCGAAAAAGTTTCAAACCATGGGATTCCCCAGCTAAGACAATATGGCGGGTCAAGGACCAAAGCACATATTGCCAAGTGTAAAAAAAAAAAAAAAAATTTTGGAAGAATAGTTAGGGATGGGTGCTTGTATCCATAAATTTCCTAACTATGCGTGTTGTGTTGAGTACCACAGCCTTCTGGAGTTGTGCGTAAGTGTTTTTATGAAGTCCTAGTGTGCTGAGGCTGTGGTGCAATGTGTGAGGCACCAGACCAGTGGCAGACAGGACGATGGGTACAACACGTACTCGGTCCTGCCTCCACTGCTTCTGGAGCTCGTGTGCTAGGTCTGTATATTTACTTATCTTGCCTGCGTGAGTTTTCTGCATGTTCTTGCTGATAGGCACTGCAATATCAATGAGATAGGTCTGTTTGTTGACCTTATCAACAAGTGTAATGTCAGGTCTGTTGTGACGTATGGTTTTGTCTGTGTGAATGGGGCGGTCCCAGTACAGCTTACGTGAGAGGGACTCTAATACTCTTTGTGGCGTGTACTTGTAGTATGGGACCGTGTTCTTAATAAGTGAGTGTTTGTGTGCTAGCTGTTGATGAACGATCGACGCTACCTGATTGTGTCGGTGGAGGTAGTCTATTTGGGACAGAAGGGGACAGCCTGATATTATGTGGTCGATCGTTTCATGTGTAGTGTGGCATTTCCTGCATCTGTCATCGTGTGTGTTTGCGTCGTGTAGAATGTGTTTCTTGTAGTTGCGTGTGGGGATGACTTGATCCTGTATCGCGATCATGAACCCTTCGGTCTCCCCAAACAGCTCACCACTCGTCAGCCATCTACTCGACGCTTCCATGTCGACATGAAGCTGGCTGAGTTCGTGATGATGTCTGCCATGGAGTTCCTCACGAGCCCATGATTCACGCAGCTGCTGTGTGTGGGTGTCGGGGGTGGTGAGTGTTAAAGAAGGGTTTGCGAGGTCCAGGGGTGTGAGGTGTATGTCAGCCTTGACAATGGCTGAGTGGAGTGAGGAGTGTTGTGCTCTTTGGTGGAAGTGTTCCCTAAGTGTATTATTATTATTATTATTATTTGTCATTTAAGTAGACGCATATTTTTGGTAGCTGATTTGAATCGACAGAGATTAGAAAACTAAAAAAATAAATAAAATATCGATTCACATTATGTCATCTAATGGAGTGGCTATTTAGTGCTAAAAATATTCTCAATAAATCAGAATTTTCTTTTTTCAAGAATAAAAACATCCTCTGATGGATTATAAATATACAGGGTGGCCGGGAAGTTCCCGTACCCCCTATTATGTTATTATTATATTAAGGGGTATGGGAACTTTGTAACACCCTGTTATTACAAATACTATCAGTATTTATGCTATCAGTAAGTAACTGTTGATAGTGAATCTCTTAAAACTCCTTTATTCTTACCACGAACGACATTTAGGTTGAGACTAAAATTTAGAATCCAGATATAAACAGATGAATTTATCTCTTGTTGAGTTCAGACGCACTTTCTGATGAGGATATTACAAATGCTTTAAGAATGCAACGATTACAACTTGTTGTCTGTTTTCTTTAAGGAATTAAAAACTTGAAGTTTAAAAGATTTGAAGTTTAAAGAAACTACGGGAAGCAATTTCTTGGAAGAAAAAGTGGTTCGTATATGTATTGGATACACCCTACCAAGAGTCAAACTTTCCCGTACAGATATATTCAAGTGATATATAGTGGCCATTTACTAAACAGTGTGGCCGGGAAGTTACCGTACCCCTTTTTCGGTAGTCATATTTTAAGAAAATATTTACGTATTAAGTGTCCAAAGTGTCTGTGTGTTCGCCATCAATGCTGTACACACAAGTGCATATGCCGCCACATCCTACTTGACATTTTTTGGAGCATGTCCGGTGTGATGGTTCGAAATGCGTCCTCCACTGTATTGCGCTATTCTTCATTTGTAGCATAACGACGTTCAGACACACAGGCCTTGATGATTCCCCACAATGAGTTGTCAGGCGTCGTGAGGTCTTCGGACTGGCAGTTTCACTGGCGATACTGGAGAACTCTGACCAATCCAGCGCCCTGGAAAATGTTCACGAAGAAACCCGCGCACAGTAAGAGCAGGTGCCCCGTCCTTCTGTAGCCATACGCGTTCCATGATACCCGCGTCTTCAAGCTGTGGGATTAACCATGTGTTCGGCATTAATATGACCATAAAAAAAATATGGTCCAAACAAATGAGGTGATGTCATCACAACCCATCTCCTTACGTGAGGGATTCCTCTCCAACTTCAGTGTGTAATGAGGGTTCTCTTTCGCCCAAAAGACAACATTTTCTGTTGCGTGAACTGCGATTAATCCTGCATTCTAGTGTCAACAATTGAAATAGCATTCAATACTAAATATTTACATTTATTACTATATAATAGGGTGTACAGGAACTTCCCGATCAAACTATATAAAGAGAGAAGCATCATAATCTAAATATGTTGAGTGGCCGGGAAGTTCCCGTACCCCTTAATATAATAATAACATAATAGGGGGTACGGGAACTTCCCGGCCACCCTGTAGAATGAAATTCATTATTTTTAAAAAATCCACTTAATTTGTTGTTGTTGTTTTTTTTGAGGGGGTGGGGTGTTGAAAATTTATCTAAATTCAGTCGTTAATTATCGGCCTCAAAATGTGTGTGTTTTTTTTTTTTTTTTTTATTGTTTATGTTTGATTAATGTGTTAAATAAATTGTATTAAAAGCATTCCATTAGAGAGGTACTATGATTTAATCGAAATCCATTTAGTAACGGATAAAGATCAATAGAAACATATCCAAAAGATAATTGATGAATATTTCTACATTAAAATTAACAAATTCTATTTAAACTCACTATGTTTCTGTCCTGAAAAATCTTTGAAAGATAGTATTCTTAAGGTAATACAACATAAATGTCATTAATTTTTTAGAAAATGTATAATCTGTCTTAACAGTAGCTCCAAGAAACGAAATACTGATGACCTGGAATCAGGAAAAGAGGAAAAAAAAGGCAGTTTTGAATAGCAAAGTAATATCAAAATGCTGAGGATTTTTCTCTGAAATAAATAAATAATAAATAATTTTGACCAAACTCTTTTGCCTTCATCAAATAGTAATGTAATTTGGTGGTGCCAAATAGTAACTTAGTTAGTAAATATGAAAATTGCATTGATGGTAGGAGGATTTTTTTTGTCTTGTTTTAATTGAAGGAGTTGGAACAAGGAAGATTTTGTTGCTATAGTCAAGTCTCGTCAAAAACGTGACTTTCGGAAAAACGTGAAATGTAGCAATGTAAAATGAGTTTTTTAGATTCTTCAAAAACTTGTATTGATTTCTTTGATAAATTCGATGCTCTGATGAATAAAAAAGGCGTCAAAATTATTGTAAACATTGAGAAAAGGTATTGTTTCCATTTTGTTTGTTTTCTAATGTTACACGTGTTTAAAGATCACCAGTGATATTAAAAAGTAAAATACTTCAGGCTGGTGAATTTATAAAACGTTTAATGGAACTATGAAGTATACAAGAATTAAGAGAAAAGCATTATTGGTTTGTGATAAATTATGAAATACCTCAGAATTAGTCTCAGGACAACCATCAGAATGGAACAACTGTCTTGTGGTCTGTAGAATTTTATTTATGAATTAGCTTATGTTTATTGACAATTCTTTAATTTTTTTTAGTGCTTAGTTTGATATTCTGTAGATTGTAGATTTTTGAAGGGCTGTGTTTACTAGTATTTCAGGCCTATTTCGATACACTCAGTCTACTCGGTCTCACAGGTTTTCATTCATTAAGAAGTTGTGGTTCCTTGGACGACTTTCAAAAACGTTTTATACCTATGGAGAAGCAAGTTTTTAATAATTCAGTTTAGCACACACTAACATTATAGACTCAACTACAAATATCACTAAAACTGTAGAATATATGTTTTGTACTGAACTCTCCCATTACTGAGATTTTCAACACTTTCATTTACTAAGCATGGTAGTCAAAATACCCCAGATACCTTTTTTTTTTTTAATATTCTACTTATTGTTGAAATTTTAAAATATACAATGAGAGAAACAAATAAATAATATAATTAAAAAGTATAATGTACCTTTGAATTTTATCAATATTATAGTGGAAGGAGGAAAAAATAAATAAATGGTTTGTGTATTAAAATGTCAGTTTAATTTCTGATTTTTAACAATAGTAATAATAAAAATACAAAACAATACGATTAGAATTCATTGTCATAATTCAAAAAGCTGTCAAAAAAAAAAAAAAAAAAAAAAAAGTCATGAAGCCACAAATGTCTGTTTTAACCGATACTGTTTTATATATAAAATATTGCCTGGGTTCATCCCACAATACCCCGCTTAGTAATGGCTATAGGGTTAAGCTATACGTAGGTTATTTGATTTTATAATGATTGAATGGAATTATAATCAAACTGACAATGTAATATTCGAAAGTAAGTGTTTCATATTAAAACGTGTTATCAGTTTCTTCAAACAAAGGGAAACCGAAAGCCTGCATAGGGACATGGCCTAATAGTGAAAGTGACCCATTTGAGGTCAGAAATAGATTAAGGGATCTTAATAAAGAATAATCTCTCCAGCTCTTACCGTTTTGTAGATAACGCCCATGTCAAGGTACAACTTTGATTGCAAATTGCTTGGCCATCGTAGTAGGTAGAGCTCTGGTTTTTGTTGCATTCATCTGCCCTGGAGATACTGGTTCTAACAGTATGCCACATGACCTACCAACTACCCCACAACCACGTGGACATGGTCAACTGGTTATGGGTCCATAACTTAAGATTTTGGAGTAGGTACCTCTTAGGTTTATACATGGTATAATGGTATGCATTGAGGTGTACATGCATGCCAAGTTTGAAGTTCGTAGCGTTTTCCTAAGTTTGTATATTTGTCAAGTGAATTTTTAACTTTGAAGTCGAATTTAAGGGGAAACCCAAGTTTCCGATTATTGGTGCTGGAGGATAAAATGATCCTCTCTTAGAATACTATCGATTGGGTGGGTTACCAATTGTCTCAATTGTCTCCACTATTTATTTTGTCTCCCCACTAATAGGTCACTTTCACTATTAAGCCATGTCCCTATGCAGACTTTCGATTTCTCTATATCAACTTAGGAAAACGCTACGAACTTCAAACATGGCATGCATATACACCTCAGTATATACCGTGTATAAACCTAAGAGGTACCTACCTCAACATCTTGAGTTGTGGGCCCATAATCAGTTGCCCATGTCCAGATCACATGGTTCTGGGATAGTTGGGGGATCATGTTACTGATACAGTTAGAACCAGTATCTCCAGGGCAGGTGAATGCAACAAAGACCAGGGCTCTACCCTACTACGATGGCCGAGCAATTTGCATCAAAGTTGTAACTTGACATGGGCATTATCTACGAAACGTTAAGAGCTGGAGAGGTGGACATTATTCCTTATTACCACCCTCTTAATCTATTTCTGACCTCAAATGGGTTACTTTCACTGTTAGGCCATGTCCCTATACAGGCTTTGGTTTCCCTTTAGTTCATTTAATGAGATATTAGACACATTTATCAGTTTTGTTTTGTTTTCTGTATTTTTATTTAGTATTTGATTAAAAGGAACAACATTCAAGAGATTGTTTTATTTTGTTTTGTTTTTTCTGTTTCTATTTTGAATTTTCAATAACCTTATAATAATTGAAAATAAAAAACCAATTCCTACTACGAGGAATTTGAACAGTGGTAGTGATTATTGTTAGTTCAAAGTAATTTACTTGTTAATCAACCCCCTTCTATAGTTGCTACACGTTAGTGAATTGAAGTGGAATTTGAGAAACTAAATAATTTCAAGTTAATTTGTATTTCCCCATTTATTTATTTCGAAGTGAAATGTTTCAGGAATGTATAATTGTAAGGGTAGCTGTTGTCTTGACAGCAACTTGTATCACCTCAATTAGTTAATGTTAGTTAATGTATCAAGGTTGTTTACTTAGTAATAGTTTCAAAATAGTTATTTTGAAAATGGAAAATTTTAACGAAAACTCTGGAATATTCTAATTTCAGTAAGTGATACCTGGAAATCAATATTGTCTAAGATCTTGTGCGTTGCTGTTTTCACATGGGGTTGAATCGTCTGCAAACAACTATTGACGAAGATGCAGAAGGAAATTTTAAATCGAATTCAAAAATACAAAAAAAAAATCAATAATAAATACTTTTTCTTAGACACTTTAAAATGTGCGTTTTGCTCATAAAACATAAACAGAATTTGTTTTACACTTGAACCCTTTGATCAACACTGCATTAAACCAAAATCTTCAAAACAATCTTAAAAAGACTTAGTTTCTTAATCATTCCTATGCTTTTTTAAGAAAAATCTACTGTAATTGTTGCATTGAGAAATCCCATCTTTTAAATATGCTTGGTTTTTCAATCATTTATTTTGTTAAAGTAACATATCACTGTTCTCTGTATTAATATTTCAGTAAGAATGAAATACAAGGGACTTTAAATTTTGTTTGAAACCATGGCAAAAACAAAGAACAAATTTAGGGCATGGATGAAATACAGCAGCCGATAGTTAATTTGAAAATAGGAAAAAGGAAGTGGGGGGGGGAGGTAAAGGACTCCTTTTCAAATTCAAAGCATCAAGGGATTGAATTCTTTGGATTAGAAAGTGACAGAAGAATGAATTTCATAGAATTATGAACCACTCCAGAAATCGAACCCCATCCCAGTGAAGCTACCTCTGAACTAGTTACTGGTTGATTTTTTTTTTGTTCTGTTATTTCAAAATGAATTTTAACAACTTTGAAATTATCTTTTGGAGAACTGAGTTCCTAAAACGCAATGTTGTGTCCATTGATCTCAGGCTGCTTAATTGATGGATATCACAATTAGATATAAATCATTTTCAATGAGACTCAGTGATGTTGACCAGGAGAGGACTGTTCGTTTTTTGAACTGTGGATACCCCTCCAATGACCGAAGAAAAACATAGTTTAGGTTGTGCCATTATAGAACTGAAGGGAGCAGGCAGTAAGGTAAACGAGGAAACGAATTCAGATCAATAACAGGTGAAAGGAAGGAAGAAATGAATATGGAGAAGAACTGTTCATGTACCTAAAGGAGTCAAAGGAATAAAATATTGATTCGTTTATTTGGTCCCAGAATTTAAAAAAAAAAAAAGAAGAAAAAGTCTGTTGTAAATAGTGGTTTCCTGTAAATAGAAACTTTCGATTGACTAAATAACGCTTTCCATTAAATGCAAATTCCTATCTAAGGAAATACAATTTCCCATTGATATTAAATGTCCTCTTTATAGAATTGGAATAGTCATCGGTTTCTCATATGGCTTTTAAGTATTTCTAAATGTAATGAAACGATTCATTGCAGTATATGGACATACGGATATTGGATAATGATAATCATAGCTCAATAAAATTCTTAAAATTCCTCATTTTGTATTAGTGCTCAACGTTAATTAATGTCTATCAACAAAATATTAGCATCTCGAACATCTAAAGAAAAAATGACTGTGATTCGTTATTTATTACATTAATGACTGTTTCTTGAAGGCAGTGGGTGGACTGAGACTGGCCACGTTTTTTCTATTTTCTTGTGTCAGTTTCTTTGTTTGTGTGTATAGTTTTGACAAAATGTATTTAAGAAGTATTATTCATTACTGTTTGTGAGGACCATCCTACACTTATCGAATTCCTTCTCTATTAATGCGTCTTCATATCAGCGAAAATTTTGCTAATTCCCGAGAATGAAGAGAGCTCTAAAAGAAAACCGTTCCGACGACGTAAGATTCAGTGACTCATCACCTGGAGGACAAGATTCTGGAATATCGGCAGTAGTTTCTCTTAGTTATGTACAAATAGATTTTCTTTGAACATTTATAACCATTTGCAGGCCTTGATATTGTTATTTTACAAATGTTGTCCCTATGTATATTCACGATAGAAGAAACACCTTCGTCTCCTGAACATTCAGTTATTGTACATATATTCCCGCTCTGTCTGTTCGCCCGTCACGAGCAATTCATATATCTCAGGAACGACATATGGTAGAGACCTAATCTATACCTCGTTAAAAAGGTCATTCCAAGACTAGTTCATAGCCGTTGAGAGCTCGTTTCGAGACTGTGTGATTCTCAAATCATAGGTCTCCTCTAGAATTTGATCTTAATTTGTAAGTTTTATTAAATTTCTGTTATATTACAAAAATTTATTCTTCATTTTTTTTATATTGTCTTCAACTAGAATTATTATTATATGAATTATAGTAGTTTTCAAAAAAGAAGGGTTTGCCATATGTGGTCATTACGTAGCGATCGATTTTGTCTGGAACAAACGTCACCAGTCATGACGTCATCAACTTGAACTCCGAGCAGCCAGTCCAAGATGGCGTCGTTTTGTGATCGCATAAGCGTGTCCAAGAAAGGACAAACTTTGCATAGCCAAGCAAGGGGAATAGTGTGGAATGTTTGTAATTCTTTCATTTTTAATTATTATTATGTATTCGTAACTGTAGAAAATACGAAAACCAGAATGTTTTCGTAATGTTTATAAGATTCAGTTACGGATTTGAGCAATAGATGGCGCTGTTGCCTCCAGGAAACATCAATCTATAAGGAAATTACGTCATCAAAAGCTCTTTTTACATAACTGAAACTATGAAGCCAATTTTCTTTTCCTCTTCTTGAAATAAATCTTACAACGATTGGTCTATTTTCATTATAATGGGCTCTCCTAAATCTGTGGATAGTTTATTTTTTCTGTGGGGATTTGAAGATGTAAAGTTTCCGAGATTTACCATTCGCTCTGAATAGAAGCCGTGGGGCATTATGCGATCGCTACTGGGATTACTACTCCTACCTTGTTTGTAATTCTTTCTACATTGCTTGAAGTTCTCAGCGAAAAACAAATTCTGGACTAATCTTGGAACGTCTCGAATAGGTTTATCAAAAATAATGTTCCTTAAGTGTTACAAGAATTGAATTTCTTTCTTTTTCGTCACGATTTATTCTAAAAAGTGAGCAATTTAATTTAAATTTAATTCTACATTTACACAATAAAATGTTAAATCAGTGACATTAAGTAGATTCAGGTTGAAATAAAAAAGATATCATTGTTTAGCATTGATTTCCGTCGATGCGACACTTTGTATCTTCTTCACTTTCAAGCCAACGGTATTGTATGATATAAGAAAAAAAAATTGTTTCCTGAAGTTCATTCCTTGAAGGAATCGAATAATTTGAATGCATAGATGGAATTGTTTAAAAACTATCGTAATTCTTAGGAGTTCTGTGTCAATGCTTGAGTTAGGAATTTAAAGTTCAGATTTCATTGAAATTAGAATTACAATCAGAAACACAAATACAATTGGGATGAATGGACTCCAAATTTAGAAAACCAAATGTTAGTTTGAATCTGGTTATGATACCTTTGCCATTAAAATGAGTAATAAGAGGTTTCATTGGCGTATACCGAGGGTTATTAGGTTTACAATCCCCCCCCCCCCTTAAAATCGAAAAAAATCTAGAAATTTTTGGACCTTTTTTTGGATTGGAAAGTTCTTTGCTGTATTAGTAGCTCATCCCCATTCGGGAAAAGGACAAGGCTTTTGTTTTGGGTCGAAGGTATTTAGAATGTCTAAGTCACTTTGTAATATGGAAGGACCGGACGATAAATAATTTAATAAAAAATTTTAAAATTATAAAAATAAAAACAACATCAGATCTTTTATGGAAATTCTAAATAGTTGCTTTATAATAAAACATTTGAAATTACGATCATATCGATGATATTTGAAAGCTGTTGGAGCTGAAACAATATTTGCTGAAGGAGAAGAAGCACATTTTATTTTGAACTGTCAATCGTCAAGTTTAAATCCCATGATTCTCCTTCTGATCATTGAAGCTATTTGATCGTGTGATTTGATCTATCATCATTTCCATCATCAGTTCTATCTTTGAAATGACCTTAGAACTTGCTCTAAAATTCAGGGAATTTCAATCAATGATGATTAGTAAGCACCAGTCACATCCGACGATAAGTAAATCAAGGAAAGTTTCGTATTCGGTGCCATTTCTACCACTTTGACTGAATCAAAGGTTATTAAGTGTCACATTCAGGAGATTATCTTTCGAAAATAAGAAGTAATATTTTTACTGAAACAAGTTCATTCCATGCGTCAGAATATGCAGGTGTTAATTTCTTTAAAGAGATTTTTCATTTCTTGTTGAAGCGAAACTGGGTTCGCAAAGGACTGTGGGAGTATTAGTTGTTCTCTGAAAACACAATAGACACTCTGCATCCGCTTAAATAATAGAGATGCTAAAATACAATAAACTACACTATTAAACAGATTGACAACTTTCTAAAAGTCAATGGAATATTCTAGGTAAATTGTGAAAAGCCTAAAAGTGTCTTTTTCTAACGAAGACTGAAAGTCGAAAGTTGAGATCTAAAATCTTCATTGCTTTTTAAATCCAAGAACCAAATACTTAAGCATTGTTTCATATTCCTACGAGAGCAACCAAATCAAATGACAGAAGCCCATCATCAAAAACTGTGACTTTTTCAATGAATCCAAACAATGACGAAAATTAGGATTTCTGAGATTTCCACCTATTCTCTTATATCTTGCTTTTCATCAGCCTATCCCAACATTTAAAGCCTTGTGTTCGGACACGCTTCAAAATCCTTTTTTTAGTTTGAGGGCCGAATTCCTTCTGGGGCCAACGATACATTACTGGGTTTGTACCATTCTACGTACTATGCAGTAGACGGCAAAAGGAGAGATAGAGAAGGAACAGACGAACACAGTAAAGAAAGGAAATATCCATACCAGATTGGAACCAGATTCAGATGTAATCAGCAGGCCATCGCCTTCATCACAAGGCTGGAGGTGAACACCGCTCTTGCATCCAATTTTTATTTTATTAATAAGAACTTCACTTTTTTTTTTAAATAAAGTAACGATTTTTTTCATGATTTTGTCATGAAACTTAATTCGATTTAAAACCAACTGTAAGGGTTTCATTACTTTTGATGACTCGACTGAAAAGAAAATAAAAACTCAAAAGTATTTTAAGCTATTTTCCTTCTATTAATCAATCAAGGATTCTATTTCTACCTTTGTACTCTTCTTCTCGAATTCTTTCTTTGGCTTATTAGATGGGAAAGTATTCGTTGAAAGAATCACTGGATTTGTCTTTCGTTCTCAAGCGAAGGACTGTTTTATGACATTGTAGAATGTTTCTTTGTAAAATGTATATAATATAAATTCGCAATACGTAAACTAAAAGAATGCTCTCATTATTTACAATTATGATGTACACTAGTTGTTAAGAGTTAAAAAATACAGTCATGGACATAACTTTAGGTTACTGAAACAAATACTTAAAAATACTTTATGTTGCAAAAGAACTTATTTTCAAATGTCAGATCAGTTAGCTCATTTCTGCAACTGTTTTGGTTCCCATTGAGTTTGACAAACCCGTGGTTGCCATTTTTAAAAAATGAATCGACATTAAGAAATGAGGTGGGAATCAAAGGATTTCTGGAGACTGTCAATCACAGGCAGCAAAATGACTAAATGAGAATCACAAGGAGTGGATCTCAAAATTATCAAGTATTCTGTCCTTTACTTGACTTCTGGAGAGGGGAGGGGGGCATAGCCCGAGGGAAATAATCCTATGACATCTCAGGACACATACAGCAGGGCAGCTGACCTCTTTATGTCCACAGGAGAAGCAATCTCCGAAAGCTTCATTAGGATCATCGTTATGCAAGAAGAGCAGGTTTTTTTATATCCCTTAAACGAACTCACAAATAGATGATTGAATTGTTCTCTAGACCATCAAATGAACAGAATGAAGCACTGATGAGTCCCCATTCAGTCGCAAAAGATTGTCCATAAACTACGCTAAGTTTTATTATTTTCGACCCCTCCTGCCCCGTGTTACACCTCCCTAATAGTATGTCACAAGAACCCTCCCCCCTAATTTATATTAAAACCAAAACCATTTTTTAACTGTAAATATTTATAAGTTCAGTTCCTATTAAACAGTTCAATAATCAGTCGTAGAATTAATAGAGAACCATAGCTTTTAATTTTGCATTTTGATGCATATTCCTGATATTCAAGCATATTTACTTTTGAACTTTTAAACATTAGATAATTGCGGGTGTTTTAATGAATTTCTTAGGCTGAGATAACGATCAACGATCAATGATGTTCACGTTTTTCCAACGATATCTAACAGTTGTTGTGTTTCACGATTTTATTTTAGGCCAAAATGTTCATTCATGTCTCGCAACAATAAGTGATAGACATTAATGTCTATCCTCATAGATGTCTATTCCAAATCGACTAAAGAGCAACAGTCATATGGAATGACCATCCAGATCGCCTGACCTCAACATGTAAAGCCTGTTCGATACACAATAGGAAGACAGATCTTAATGCAGTTTCGAATAACCTCCTAAACCTCCGCTCTGTTCTTTTACTGAATTGCGATTAATCCTGTAAAACATTATTATTAACAGACTGAATTGTCAGTGTCTTGCTTCTGTTTCAGCCTGAGGTCATCAAACGCCCTTTTAGTAAAATAATTGAGCATTTTAATGCTAATTGTGAGTGTTAATGGTTACTTTGCAGAGTTCATCATACAGAGTTCATCATCTGTTTTCTATCAGTCATTATGCACTTTGTTATCACGAGCTTACAACTGAATCTGTCAATTTCATTCCCATTCATTAGAGGATTTCATTTTTTTCGTGATTTATTGATTTACAGTTTATCACCAGTTTAAAAGAATTTGTTTAATATTTTTCATGAAAAGTTGTGAGAATATCCTTTAAAATTGTTTTTTTTTCCTCATTCCAATCATTAATAGAAAATAACATTGTAATAATATTGTAGATCTTTCGAATGTTACTGTAGAACAGCATTTGTCGTATTTTGGTTTTCCAGAGAAATCCAAGAGAATGACTTTGGATTCAAAGTTGAGTGGAATTTCTTCGCCTCGTCCCACGGCAAGTGATGGGAAACCATGAAGCGACAGAGGAGAAATTAAGAGAAAAAAGAAAAGCTAATCAACAGATTTGAGAAATAATAAGAGACTTCCTGGAGCTTGGATGATTTTTGTGTCAGTTTTATTTCACATCAAAGTGAAAACCTAAGATTGATCAAATCTTTCTTATTTATCCTTGGAAGGTCAACCAAGTGTCATGTGTGAATGATGGATAGGTTAGTTAGAAATACCCGAGTGACAATCCCCAAGAATATCCTTGCAAATGACTACAGATGAACAAGTGTGAATATCTTTGGAATAAATTAAAAAACTCTGTTGATGCTGGAGGCTTTTACAATATTTCTGAGAGAGATTTCACTGAACAAACTTAACCTACCTTTACAATAAGTTTGTACAGGGGATTTTCAATCACCCTGTGTATTAAGTATTTTTGTTTCATTGTCGCCGATAGAAATTCAAAAGCAATCGGAAACCTCACCTGGAGACACCAACTCCAGTGACTGTTGATACAATATTATTTTTGATGATTCAAGGATTTAGGAGAAATTTCAGTTGTGTAAAACAGACGAAAACTTCTTGAGAACCTATCAAACACTAACTTTCATTTATCTGTAATTGTTATTTAATAATTACAGTGAATTCCTCGTAGCTTGAGAAGATATTCTTTATTCGTTTTTATCATCTTGTTCTTTTAGATCAAAGTATTCAACACTTAAATATTTATGACAAAATTGTTTTTTCAGGATTTCATTTTTCATTTAATTCATTTTTTCATGAAGTTGTTTTTGTTTCTGTTCATTTATTTTTGTTTCAAACAGAGAAGAACTTGATGGCATTTCACAATTTTTAAAATCCAAACTTTTCATTATAATAAAATCAGAAAAAAATGCCTATTCTCAGATGAAGATTTTCATTAGAATTTCAAACAATTGCTCAATTAAATATTTGTTTGATTTTTAGCTTTTCACGTTGACTTAAAACATTTCATCTCCATCTAGGATTTAGACGCTTGTTTAAAGTTCACACTCTTTGAGAAATTGGGGAATTGAATATAAAAAATTGCCCTTAATAAAGTAATTCCCAAGGGATAGTATGAATACCAACTAAATTTGGGAAAATAAGTACTGTATTACAAATAATAGTATTACAAAGAAATTGAGAATTATATATAAAATTGTACATAAAATTCCTAATTACGTATAAAATTGTTTATAAAAATTGAGATTTTTTTTTTCGCTAAATCCCAATGTATTCTTCTTAACTGATCTTTGCAGTGGGTCTTCTTTTTTTTCTTAACTTTTGTATTAAGTGAAGCAGCAGTAAATGTTTCCTTGAATTCTAGATAGTTCTCCTGAATATCATCACCTGTTTGAAATACGTAAACGTTTGTTCTGCATTTCCAAAATTACCTTAAATGCGTTAGATTTACTCTTCTTATGACTTTTAATACACTCTTTAATATTTGGGGAGAAACGATGTTGTTTTGAGAAAATGAGCTTCTTTTCACAGGAATAAATTCTGCCAAATTATCATTATTAGCCGGAATTTAATGGATTGAATATTGGAAAGATCCTGTTGAGGAAGAGTCAAGAGTTGGAATAATACACTGAAGTACCAGAAAAACTGAACAGTCACTTCTATTTCCAGTAATGCTACCACATCCCCAAATTAAATTATATATTCTGCAATTGAAGTAATATAAAAATATATTTATAAATATTTATAAATCTGCAGACATCATTGACCGGCGGACTTTACGTAACCATCCTTGCGGAACATTTGCATTCACTCAGACAGGCTCTTTCAGCAAGACAACGTTCCAGGGCATAGGTCCGCAGTCACCAAATTATGGCTGGAGGAGTATTCCTGTAAGTTGGTCCAGTCGTTTGCCGGATTACAACCTATGTGGAATGATATTCAACGTGCCGTTAATGATAGGGTTCCATGCCGGCAAGTATTGTGGACTTCTGTTGACAGCTATGGTATCTACATAATTCTTGCCTCTCCGTGTTGCTGTGGTCATCCGATCGATCTGCACTCTACTAGAAAGGTGTCTCAGTTTTTCTGGTACGCCAGTGTATATTTCAGATTCTCATCATCTTTTATTCTACAATTGTTGTAACTTAGTTTTTTAATAGAAATATAACTAATCTTTAGGTGTTTATTTTTAAAAGAAACAATGCTCAAAGAATGATTTAATTTACTTGAAAACATGACGAGATTAACATTCCAACTAGAAAACTGTAACAAAACAATGACATTTCCTATCTTAGTTTTGCTTCGTAAGAATAGAAAGAAAATAGCACTGTAAGCATCAGAAACAAACTGATAACTAAGTCAATAAAAAAGGAAAGATTGTTTAGGGTGAAACAGTACGAACAGAATGTGATGTACTTTGTGTAGTTTGAACTCTTTTTTAAGTAAATTCCATACAAAAGAAAAACTACAGGAAAATGTATCAACAAACAAACAAAAAATTAGCGATCCTTAAGACTAAGAAAATTGTCTATTTGAAGTTATAGAATAATATATTATTTTTGTTTTTTGAAGGCTTTTGGCAAAGTGTTTAATTCAGGCAAACGGAATTCTTATCTACATAATTTTGTGATGGATATTCGGTTTTAGTTGAGTTTTAAATTCGTAAATTATATACAGGGTGATTCACAAAGATATGCAGAAACTTCGGGAGCAGAAACTTCTACATGTAGAAGTAACGGAAAAAAGTTATATAAACATAGGTCCGGAAATGCTTCGGTAGCGAGTTACGGCTAGCAAAAGATTTCGCCCATAATTTAGTACCCTGGGTGAAATGAAGACTTGCTGGGAGTCTGGGAAGGTAAATTAAGGGGCGAAATCAGTGGTTTCTTATGGTTGTTGACCTGAAAAATCGAATGAAACATGTCGCAGAACTGTATCTTCCAGTGAAGCTTATCCCACGTGGAACCTACAAAAAAGTTGGCAACACAATAACAGCTGTTCAACAATAATGTGAATTGCATTGTTTTGATTTATTGTGAGAGTTTACAACTGAGGTGTAGTCCATGTGCGTATTGTTATACTACATTATGGGCGAAATCTTTCGTTAGCCGTAACTCGATACCGAAGCATTTCCGGACCTAAGTTTATATAACTTATTTTCTTTACTTTTACATGTAGAATGAGCTCCCGAAGTTTCTGCATATCTTCGTCAATCACCCTGTATATCTTCTCATGATCTATTTCTAAATCAAAGTATTTCAGAGCAAATTTCCATGTATGATAATCTTAAAATAGAATGATTGTTGTAATCTCTCGTTTCGGAATATTTCTATCCTTTCGTTAAATGTTTTAATAAAGAGATCATAAGAATAATAAAAACAGTTTCTTATCGCTACTGTAAAATAATTGAAAAGTTTCTTAAATTGTTTGTGTTGACGTAAATTTATAATTTTTTTAATGCCAACAAAAAAAAAGTACGATGGTATTAAATGTTTCCCTAAGACTAATGCGGATTCTGATTCTTTTTACTAGAGCGGTTCAATGTGACTCTTATCCTCCACACCTCTAATAAAGGCTTCTGGTTCGTTCCATTAATTACTCTATTTTTATCTGTAACATTGTTTAAACACGTGTTAAAAAGCAAAAAGATTTATTTTTATATATTTATGATATTTATTCGAAGACACAATCAAACCTGATTTAGGACTCATGCAAAGAAGAACGATTTTAATTACAGTTGAGTCCCGATTATCCGAGTTAATGTGGACCAAGACTAACTCGGATAACCGAAAAACTCGGTTAAACCGAAAATTGTAAATAAAATAAATCGTCTAGGTCTAAATGTATATTTTAACAAACACAAAAGTTATATAGATACACCACATGCAATTCATATTGAAAGAGTTCTTTTAATTAAAAAAGTCCTTAATTGTTTTTTGTGTTACGTTACTTTGGCGTTTTTCTGCAGCAATGTTTCGGCATTTTTTTAAGGATAACCCAGGATTGTTGGCGTCGAAACCATTCCCCGATTCCATGTAGGGGTCATATGACTAGACGAACCAAGATTAATTTGCGAAAAAAAAAAATCCTAGAAATATTTGATAGCTCGGTTGAAGCGGAAACTCGGATAATCGGGGCTCGGCTAATCGGGGTTTTACTGTACTTGTCTTTTTAGCGACATTTGCGGCATAATAGAAAGCTTAAGAAAGGCTAACCACATTAGCTATTTACTTAAAGACAAAGCTCTCCTATCCTATCACCCGTTTCCAGAGATTCATTTTATTACGGATCCCATAAAATCACAAAATATTTATAATTTACATCTTAAATAGTATGAATTTGTCTATACATCATTTATAACTGTAGAGAAATAGTAGTCGGTTTTTGTTTTGTTTTTTATTTGCACATAGGATGATAATAATGAGTATAAAATGTCGATGTAATCGATTAGTAAAACAGGTAAGTAGTTTAAAGTTTCTCAAGAGTTCAATAAACGAAATAAAGTCTTCGTAATATTCAAACAATGTCAGTACGCTACCATAAACATTCTTAGCGCTGAGCCCATTAGTCATTCACTTCAACAATTAGCATTCACTAATGATTCTTGGAATCTTCACACATGCATAGTTCACTGCATATCGAAGCACTATTAACACTGTAGCACTATTAACACTGTTGCACTTAAATAATGAAGCACTGTTATAATCATTTAACAATGAATTTATCACTAAGCTTCGACTGGAAGCTTTAAGTATTTCACTAATGCAGATAATTGTAATATTAACTTCTTGACAAATATCTGCTTCAATAATAAATAAATAATTCACAATTAATTCCTTTTCCAATAACTACAACTTGAGTTATTTCCTTAATGAAGCACACTGGATTTGAAGCACAAATAAAGTTAATTATTTCTTCTTCGTATTTTATCACTAACGTAATTTATAATATCGGCGTTCACTTAACTCGATATTATCTGCTTAACATTTAATTCTATTTTCACTTAGTATCCTTTTAATACTGGAGCACTCTTGATTTAACACTTTCCATTCAGTTTAATCCACACGAATTAATTTCCGCCAAATTAATTCCGTTTAAGCTTTCACTTCTGTCAATTCAATTCTTTAATTCGTAGTATCACTAATTTCTTCCTTTGCTAAACCCGGTTCCCATTAATATAGAAAGATATAACTTACAGTACTTGACGTTGTGGAACACCGGTTTAGGCCAACACATTTCGAATCCATTCCTTCGAACTTGCCGCTCTAAGATCGCTACTCGATCTGCCTGCTGTCATTCCACTGATTCGATTATCTCTGCACTGCGTATAAACTTTTTGCCAATCGGAGAGTAGCGTTCCACGCAATCATCATAATGACGTCATGATTGAATCTTCACGATCCACGTCATAACTCACCGCTGATTAATGAACGGTCTGATTCTCATCGACCCGTTCTTTAACTCAAAACACTTCTCTTCTGGATTTGTTTACCTTTTAATTTACATTGGAAGCTCAAATCAAATAGCTCATCAAATAATAATATCTTATATTATTATCTCAACAATAACTATCAAAACAAAATAAGACTACGGATTATTCTTTATAAAACGCTTTTATTGACTTGTAAACAAACGTGTAGTTTTAATCTACAACTGCTGCAATAATTTTGAAGAAGGTAGAAAGTAAGATTTATCGTTATTCTAATGTAAAAACAATAATTGTAGTGTTCGCTGTGAGTTGCATGGATCACAAATCGATTGATTTATGTTTAATAACAATAATGTCTGTGTTCGTAGGCGTAATAAGAACAGTCATCAACAAGGACAGTTCTCCTACCATAGGATTCGTTGCGGGAGGCAATATATTGCCTAGTGTAAAAAAGACTATAAAAATTATATTATAAATTGTGAACTTATTATCAAATAAATAAGTAAACTAAAGTAATTAGTTGTAATGAAATTTATCAGCTTTATAACTTGTAGTTCTCTTGAGAGAAAAAAAAATCTATAACTTTCATTGACTATTCCTTGCCCGTATGTGCGGGTCCCTAAGGCTGTTCAAAATGTGTGGAATCTGTTTCAGAAAACTGTTAGTGTTGTAAGCAGATGAAGATCAAGGGAAGAATTCGTAGTACTACTGTCCAGGAAGATTATTTGTTTTACGGCGATCCGAAAGCGTATTGTGACTGCACGCTCTTTGTAAACTTTTCTCTTGTGAACGATCAGCCCATTTGAAATAGGCTTACGCAAAGACTAACAACATTGCAGAACACAAGCTATTTGACAAACCAGGGTAAGGTTTGTCCGTAAGTGTTACCATACAGAGGTAAAAGTTACATTACATAGTGATGATTGACACAATCTAGTGTAGAGGAAGTTTTTTGGGATCCATGTGTGCATGAAATGAACGGTGTTATGGGCTAAAGTAGAATAAAAAAACTTGATGGACAAAACAAAGCTAGTGATCCTAAAATGAGAAGTGCAAACAATTACGTCGGGAAGGGCTTAGGTCGTCTCACTGCGTGTGGGCTCTGATCTTGTCCTTTTACTTGACAGTAACCGCCCGTATACAGCTCGTCGGAGCAGAGATATTCTGACGAAGGCCAACATTATAGTTTTACCATGGCCTGCTCAAGTCCCGACTTAAATCCCATTCAGCATTTATGGGATCAACTAGTATTAGAACCCAATGCAATACTATCAACAACACTTGATAAATGTCCTATTGGAACAAATCCAAAAAAAAATGGAATTCATCTGGTGAAAAGCATGAATTCAAGAATATGTAATACAAGAAAGAAATCCTACTCCCATTACTAATTTCAAAATTTCCCCAAAAATTCACCTTTACCATGAAATGTGCCAGCAATATTAATTTTGTGAAAAATGACTTTTTATCTTAAAATCAAAGTAAATGTTTACCTGTGTTTCTCGTTTATTTATTTTTTTATTACTATAGTGACAATTAGCATATATATTTAATGACAAATAAGTAAAATATTAAGTTCAAATCCACGTTAAAAAATGTTAAACGATAGATAGAGTATTTATATTAATCTGCGTTTTTGATTCCTTTCATTTTAAGGTTAAAAAAAGCTACTCAGAAAGGCATCTTTAAATACTAAAAAGCTATAACGATTCCTATAACGTTTCCTTTATTGTTTTGGTATTGATAAATATTAAATTTTGTAGTTTTAAGTAAAATAAATAGTGTATTTGTGTAGTCAAACTGACAATGCCCCTTTACCAGTTCAAATCTACAATTTAAATTAAACTACATTGGAAATTTCGAGAACTGAAATCTAGTAGAACGTTGAAATTCTTTCTGTTGAAACTACACTGAAGGCCCATCTGCTTTGAAACTCCAACTTTAGAAGCAAAAAGTTTAAATATTGAATTTATACATTCAACAACTGAATACTTGAATACTTGAATAGAAAATGAAAAAAAAAATCCATGAATTTACAGCAGAGTTTTCAGATAGGCAAGATATTTTTCGTATTTTCAGAAATATATAGAATTCCCTGAAATAATTCTGTCAAAATGTCAAAACAAAACAGAACATCCGTAAGAGAAAAAAAGATCAGTTTTAATAATTTAATAAAATCCTTTGGAAGACATTTTTATTTTCGATGAAGTGTAAGTCCCGTTGTTTAATTTTGTTTCTTTTCCATTTCGACTAAAAGTAAAAACTTTTCGTCCAAGCAATCGTATGATTCATTGCCTCTGATTGAGTTGACGTGATTTCATTTCTTAACCAAATCAATCAACTAAGTCAGTATTAAGATGAATCATCACCCATTTGCTAATTATTATTGGAAACTTGGCAGATAATTCCAAGTATTGTTCCTCAAAACCTTTAAAATCTGTTAAGATTTTGTTTAAAGCACCTAAATACATTCAGACATAAAACGGAATCAGACGGGAGGAATCCATTCGAAAACATGAGTGAAAAACCAACTTCTCAATCTCAACTAAGGAGGTATTAAAAGCAATTCAACTAAGGACGAATGATGAGTGGAAATTATAAAAGATAAAAGTTTTGTAGTTATTTTAATAGAAGTGATGTTCAG
>JAFIDM010000007.1:32480488-32502500 GCA_023159025.1 Thereuonema tuberculata | reverse complement strand
ATTTTTTTAGTCAAGTGCGGAGTCTTTTACACTGGAATCCCAAGCAAAGTAAAGCTTAGATTCACCTCGGAAAGACATTGAGGCTTCAACAAGTTTTACAAGACATGAACATAAAAGACATGAACGCCACGACACAATTAAAAACTGACCAAAGATGATGGAGACCTATTTGGCAAGAACTGATTCTGTCGTTAAATCTCTAATATTAATGTAAAAGTTAGAGGTTAAAAAAACGTCACATAATTAATTTTATTTCCGTGTGGATTATGTGATTTTATGTAATACAACTTCAGAAAGCCCAGCTGTGTTGATTGACTTGCTTATCTGTCTTGAAGTGACATAAAATAAAGAGAAAAGCAGCCGATATCCTTAATAAATTGGCTAATAATTCTGTGTCTAAATGTGTCGCAGACGATCAGAATTACAAATATCTTGAGTTTCTCCAAATATTCACAACCAACCAAACAAAGTAACGTCTGATCACCGTTTCATTCAATTGGAGCAATGTCTTTATTGAAAAATACGTAAAATACGATTAAAAGTCATCAATATGTTTTCCATTCCTATTCTTTTGAGTATGTAAGTGGATGGAAACAGATCAACATTACAATAAATTGAACGGAATGTTTCGATCCCCACAGGAGGATCATCATCGTCGTCTTCAGTTTTTTTGACTGGTTGTTTCCCATTGAAATTCGTAATCATCATCTTTTGATATCGACGTTTTCGTTTTCTTTTATTGGCTTTGTATTTTCAATATTTTTTTTTACGAAAATACCTAAGAAAAGATTAATAATAACTAAAACGATGTTTATATTCCTAGTAACCATATTGTTTTTGTTTATATATTGAACTAATTATTTCCAAGTAAAGTGATTCCAATTGTGATGGACTGGTTCTGTTCTCAGTACATTAATAAGAGAACAAATTGAACTGAAGAATCTAATTGGAATAAAATTAATTCCCCAGGAGAGAAGCGGAGAACAGTAAAATGCAGGATATGGAATTGGTCAAGAGGAAGCAGAGGTCAACATTTATGAGCATTGGGGTATTTTGTTAGTGTAAAATTTACTGTCACCAAATAATCACAAAGTCAGGGTTTAATGAAATAAAGAGTAGAAAAGAGGAAAAAAACTCGAATCACTTGTCAGTCGTCCTAAATTAAAATGATTTAAATGTAAAATCTTAATTTGCTTCAGTCACTTGCTTCTGTCTTTGTTTGTCTTGGCTGTGACTTTATTTCTGATCGTTTATTCTGATTGTTTTGCTATTCTATGTAATAAGTTATTTACAGTTTTCAAGATGAAACGAAAGCTAAGCTAATGGCATCTATCATTGAATCCCAAGATGTTCGCACTATTGAAATACTACAAATAAAGTCCCTGTTCCTATAAAGGTTGCAACAATAATTTTCAAATAATTGATCCTTTTTTGAAATCCACTCAAAACTTCGTCAGCACTGTTACATTTAATTATCCAACAATGAAATTTAAATAATTGGAATAATTAATTAAATTAAATTAATTAAATTAAATTAATTAAAAAATAATTGTAGGAGTCAATCGTCATTCAGTATTTGGAATTTCTATTTTATATGTTTGGAGGATATAAGTAGAAATGTTTGGAGAAATGCTGGCGTTGAAATTGGTAGCTTATAGTCACAGAAATGACGACGATTCGTTACATTAAACAATATTTTTTTTTTTTTTTTTTCTATATTAGTTTTCAATTGATGGTAAAATTTGAAAGTAGGTTTTTGTTTTAATTAGTGAATGGTGGCAAAACGTAGATTTAGCATTTCAAGAAAATTTATGCTCTAATATAGTAAAAAAAATTAGAGAAAGAATTTGATCAGATGAAGAGTTCAGTGTTAGTTTTATTTCCCAATTGCAGTTACTTTCGTTCCTCATCATCTGATGTATTATTGGCGGTAGTTAATTTCTGTAACTGATGATTTAACTTTGAATGATATTCAGTGAATGTTTTGAATCAGCACTTGATTGTTCATGTCCATTGATTTATTAGATCCTTTGGGGACAATTAAGGCCCTTCAATCAATTGGAATATTACCATTGAATGAATGCGTCTACTTAATATATGAGGATATTACGTCTTCATTAATTTTGAATTCAATGAAGAGGAGGAAAAGAAAAAGAATATATTTTAAAATATAATACAGTTAATAGTCTTTTTAAAATTTCGATCAGATATTTAATTGGAATTAAAAATCCAAAACAAATTTAAAGCATCAAATAAAAGCCTAGAAAATCTCACAGTCCTTTCAACAATCGCATGTCCTTGACTACCAGTGGTTATAACATGACTTTACATCCGTTTGATGATATTTTTGCACTTTTTTGATATTTATGTTGCAATGCTTCAATCTTCATGGTTTAATCCATTGTTTTAAAAATCATCGTTAAGATCTTAGTAGACTCAGTTCTCTTAACTTCTTTATTTACCTTCACTGAAAGAGATTTGATAAATGCCGTTCTTGGCAAAATGAGATTAAATTATACCTGTTATAACTTGATTTTGGGGTCATTCCATGACCTGATTTCATTTCCTCATTTCATAGATTGTGTGTGATGAAGGGTGGTTGAAATGTTTCATAGATCTTTATGTTTGGAATTTTATAATAAAGACATCCATGGAAAAATTGTCGAGAATTCTCTTTAGTATTCTGATCTGCTTTTAGAAACCTTCCTTCTGTTACTCTTCAGGATAGAATCATTTCATTCATATTGGGAAAGAATTTTTTATGGCTGGTCTATGTAAACATCACACCTGCGACATACACAAGACACCTTATGAGATTGATCTAAGTATGGTTAAGGTATTTGAGGTCCTGCATTAGTAGAAAGAAAAAAAAAATATTTATTTTCTTTTCAAACAATAAATTTTGATCAATCTGAAATGGATTTGAAAATTTAACAACTCCTACTAATATCTTTTTACATATTTTTTTTTTTCTTGCTAGTAAACCTGCGAAACACAATAGTCTTCCGAATATTGTGAATAAATGGCCGCCATCAGATATTAATTTAATTCAGTTGATATACAAAGTAGTTGAATCATATAGAGTAGTTTAATCAGTAAGAATAGGATAGAAGACATGGTTTTGAGTCAATAAAATACAATTGTCAAATAATTACAATTTTGCTACAATTCAAGTACCGGTATTTGAAATAGGTTATTGGAGCATTATTGGTTTTGAAATATATATCGTTATATTTATACTTTCTTTAGAAAGCGAATATTTCTAGCATACATTTATTTTCATTGTATTATTAATTACTAAAAGGATTGTTAGATTTTAATCCTTTATTTTTTTAAGGATTTTGAAGTTAATAAATTATTATTTTTTTTACCATTAAAAAGTGGAATCCATAAATAGTCATTATAGTTTCTTGTGGTAATAACCCAATCATAATATAATTTTATGTTTATTTTGATTTGAATGTGATGGGATTAAAAGGCTGTTTAAGTATTACGTAAGGGGAGGGGGGATCAGAGCAATGCTTACGTAAGACAGACAAATATGCACGCTTTGAAATTTTGATATAATGTTGATTGTTTTAATTTATTGTATAGTGGTATTTACTGTTAATGATTTGGCAAATCTTACGTAAGCATAAAGGGTCTAAAATGACCAAAAAATATGCTTACATAATACTTGAACGGCCCCTAACTGAAATACAGATGTTAAAACAAATCATGTTGTATAATGTGAACTTATTTTTAAAAATGTCTTGGAAAAAATTCAAAATACTTTAAATGAAATCAAGCTACAATTTATATCAAATGTAGCTTCTTCTTTTGGGTGCTTCTTTTGAAAAATATGAGTAAGTATTAAGGTTTTAGAACATTGTAAAACGAAATTATAAGGATTTTTGGTGCAACTGAATAAAAACCCGCAGACACTATTCGGAAGCTCAGCCTTCGAAGTTGATAATCTGTCGTAAATGAATCATTTTCAAAATTAGTTTCTAAGGAGATACTTGGACTGATCAATGATTTAAGATTCACAATCATCACTGACCAGTGCTACGAAGGAAATGAAAGAAACAGTCCATTCTTCTTGATCTAAAACGTAATCCGAATTTGGCACAAATGTTTGTTATTAACCTCAACCTAATTTCTATAAGAGGGAATGTTGCCCAAGATTGTTGATGAATTCTGAATGAATGTCTTGAATTACCAGAGCTCTTTACACTTCTTCCACAATCAAGAGTTTCAAGTGAAAAGTTAACGGTTAAATTAAACGCTTGTAGACGTTGGTAGTAGCCATCTTCCTAATTCACGTGCAGAACGAAATCAAATAACTAAAAAAATTTTCTAAAGAAGGAAGTTGCTGATGAATTTCCGCCACAAGTAGCTTTTTATTGTGAATGTATTTCTTTTTTAAAAACTGTGCAAGTATTGGTCACAACGTTATTTGATTGATAGTAGCCATTTTGAATATCATGTAGGAGTAGTTCTTTATTATTATTATTATTATCTTATTTTAATAGTTTTATAAATCTTTGTTATTTTGTAGGTACGTATCAGGGCCAATGGCTGCGTGGGATGCGCCACGGCTATGGCGTACGCACGAGTGCCCCCTTCGGTCTTGCCTCCCACTTCCGAAACAAAGCGATCCGCGATTCAATGTCGTCCCTTCGAAGCGACTCTGTGGCGGGCGACCCTACAAGCGACCGAGACCGTAAGATCGACGACAGCCGAGGAGGCTTCGTATTGAAAGCAAAAAGTGACGAACCCCCGACTCGTCGACGATCCCTGGTGGAGAAAAGTACCAACATTAAGAAGTCCATTCTATCGGTGAGTTGTTATTTTAGTTAAAAGTTTCTTGTTAAAAAAACTTAATTGAACAAAAACTTTATTATATTTTATTAACTTTCTACGTACAAATGAGTTCCATTCCGACAGCTTGGTCGTACATCGGAAATGCACAAAAAATAGGTCGTACATCGGAAATGCACAAAAAATAGGTAGTCTCCGATTTATTTTCTCAACAATTACAACCAAAATTTTCAAAAAAATCAAAAAAAACCTTCTTAAACAAATTGGACCTATCATAACATGTGTAAACCATATCTAAACCTAATATGTATTCGTAGATCGTTAACATAGTTCTTTTTCTCTCTACTTTGACAGAACTGTTTAGACAACTTCTACTAGAACTAGAAGGCGTCAAGTGGGAAGCCATTTCTCTACTCTCTGTTCTCTTTGCAACAAAAATACAAAATAGCCTTAGTATTCGTTTGAAAATAATTACATACCTACTATTTATTCAAAACCAATTTAATATTTACTTGTTCATTTTGTGAGTTACATATCCCAAAAAAGAACTTACCAGTTATTTCGTTTTTCTTTTTCCTTTTTTTTTTGCGCATTTCGATTTACGACTAAGCGGAAACGGAACGGAACAATATTAGAAGAACATTGAAGAATAATAACAATGGGTGAGACCAAGTTGTATACAAAATGCCATCCTGGTACAGCTGTTTCACGCTAATACGGCGATCATCAGCCAGGAGTATTCATCAGTACACTACCGAGTCTCGATACACGGGGTCTATATGATAAAACGTCGGAACAAATGTGGAACCCGCAAAAGTTAAAACAAACAATAAAAACTCGTGAAAAAGGACAAATGGCGAGAAAATTCATGTGCCGCTACACGGTCACATCCTGATACAGCTGTTTCACGCTAATGGCGATCATCAGTACCAGGATGTCATTTTGTATACAACTTGGTCTCACCCATTGTTGTTATTATTAATATTTACCTGCGCTTTCTTATTTGAAGGCGCTAAAAAAATTCATAGAGGCCGCGTGTAGCGTCACATGAATTTTCTCGCCATTTGTCCTTTCGGTGAGTATTTTATTGTTTGTTTTAACTTTTGCGGGTTCCACATTTGTTCCGACGTTTTAACATTGAAGAATATTTTCAATTTATTTAAAAATGTTCGATTTTTTTTTTTTTATATTTTAAAAATTTTGGTCGTACATACGAATATTCGTAAATCAGATGATCGTAAGTCGGAGACTATTTGAATATTTTAAAACTATAAAGATATTTATTACTTTGGTCAGATATTTAAACATGATTAATTTCTAACCTCGTAGCTAAACCAACCTGCCCTTAGGTCAGTCTCTTATTTTTGATAAGAAAAACATCAAACCATGGTAGAGTTACATCGTCAGAACAATTAAAAAAAGCTTATTTTTAGCTTAGTTTCCTAGTGAAGTGAGGCTTATCAAATCGTTAAGTCTGTTTGTTTATCAATTTTCCACTGTGAAATCTTTTCCAAGTAGGTCGAGAAATTAACAGAACAGACCCAAAGAAAGAAATGGATTTCTCTTAAATATTGTTAATTCTTTTGACTAATCCATTAGTTTGATAGGATTAAAATTAATCAACTTTAGACAATTTAGAATTATCTAGAGCATAAATATTTGAGTTATTCTTCTCGTGTAGTAATTCACTTTGATTACAAATAAAAAATTCCTCCCTTACAAAATCGAATCGGTTAAGTTTACTAAGAAATTCTATAACTGATGGTCATAAAATGTTATCACAGTCTGACACCGAAAAACATAAGAAATAATCAAAAATTGATCTGGGATTTCAGTTGATGACCGAAAAGTTTTGTACGGGATGATCGAAATTAAAGAGGCGGTGTTTAGATCTCTCTACAGGAAAACTACTGGACGAATCGCAACCAATTTTCGTACACTTACCTGTCCTGAGCATGCAGTTTCGATTTATGAACAAAAGAAAAAAATAGTTCAAATTTCGGCCGCTAATGGTTAATTGTGGCGCTGCTGTCCCCGTAATTTGCATACTGCGACATAATCTAACAACCTCCGCTTATAAAAGGAATCTGTAGAGTTTAACTAATATTATTACTCAAATTTATTATTATATATGCTTGAAATATAATCTCTTATTATTTAAAAGTGAATGATTAAAAAAAATTTGAATAATTATGACGTCACCGATTAATTGGTATAAAAGTGGAGGCGCTGCCTCATTCTCGTCGGTAAAGAGTAAAAGTAAAAAAAAGTAAGGAAGAAAATTAGAATCGGAAAGTTCCATTCGAGACCACCACCAGATGTCAGAGTGGAAAGGCCAGAACAACGTCAGCAGTCAGCCCGAGGAAGCATGAAGCATCATGGGAGGTGGACAGTCTGCGACGAAGAGAGCGAAATTTGAAATGGATGGAAGTGCCTTCCAAATACAGGAAAATTTGACTGGATGGCCTTCACCGAGAGATAAGTGCGAACTTCATAGATACTGTGAGTAGAATTTATATTACTATTAGAACGAAGGTCGATTCTGGAAGTTCAAGTAAAATTCAGTTATTAACTTTGATGGAACAGTTCATTAGCGCAAAAGGGAACAGTTTGATTAACGAAGAAGTGAATGTGAACGTAATTAATTCAAGAAGCGTTAATACGATAATTCAGAATTATTATCGTTAAAGTGAGCAGATAAATTTAGTGCATCAATAATTAATTTGATATTCAGTGTGAATATTTTGATACAAAGTGTGTATATTGAAGATAGTGCTTCTGATATATATATTTAAGTAAAATATATATTACCTTATTATTTGAATATATTTTAGTGATTTTAGTGCTTCAATTATTCAACCACTAAGAATTAGAGTAACTGTTTATGCTTCGAGTTTATTGCAGAAGAGAATCATATTTGTCGAGTTGACAAAGTTATTATTCTTAACAGTGAGAATTATCGGAACGATAATTCAGTATTATATTGTGATACGTGAAGTGCGAATTACTGCAGGAAGATTTCTATTCCTCAGAAACTTTACTATTACTTACCTGAAGAACTTTATTGACTCATTAATTGATTATTACTCTTGTTTCAATACAAGGACTTTTACTGAATTTAATATATATAGAATCATACTTCTACTAATTTTATATTTCAGTAAATTATTGAAATTATATTCAAGTGTCTGTGTGTGTGTGTTAGAAAAAAAATAATACCTCTGCTACATTACTACACCCCTCCACAGAATCACAAAACATTTTTCACAAATTCACGACTAGACGAATCCATGAAGTTCACCTTACCGAATCGGATGTTACTTGTTAAACTCTTCTATCAACGATGCTTTTGCTGCACTTAAGGCATTTGGACAGTTAAAAGGTTTACATAGAGATCCACTGACGATTACTAATCTTCGGAAAATATTTTTTCGTTTTGAAGAGACAGGAACTTTTGCTGTAAAAGCAGGACGAGGTCAGAAGCCAAGTGCAGAGAAAAGACGAAGTTGCAACTGCAGCAGTGGAACAGGGAATTGCAAATGCACATGGGATAGCAGTAGTGCACGTGCAATATCACAGGAATTCGACATATCGTGTACGACAGTGTGAAGAGTTCTGCGAAATGTCTTGAGGTTTTATTCCTATAAAATATTCCACAGACAACAATTGGTTTCTGGTGACTGATATGCGGAAAGCAATTGCCTTGACATTCATTGCTGAGATGATTGTGAATAGTGCATGGCCTTTGTGAATACTATGGAAGCTCATTTCCATTTGAATGGTGCTGTAAATACTCAACTGCCATATTTGATCTGACAATAATCCACACGTTCATCATCAAATTCCATTGCATTCACTAAAAGAAATGGTTTGGTTTGGTTTCACGGCATCCTTCATCATTGGTCTTTACTTCTTTACACAGCATCGGGGCCATTGACATGTTCTGTGAATGGCTCCAGAGCTTTATAATTCCATCACTTCAACAGAGGAATTATGTTAACACCGCAATCTGCATGCAAGAGGATGGACCTCCTCACATAACTTTACCTGTGAAAGCCTTACTACAGCGAACATTTGCGGAAGATAGATCATTTCTCATGGCATGGCCGCCCCGATCCCCAGATCTGTGAATTTTTTTTATTTTAATTTTTGGTCGGGGGCTGTTTAAAGAGCTTCGTTTATCAAGGTAATATTCCGCACTTAGCTGTGTTGAAAGACAGAATTTCGCAACTTGTGACGCAACTCAGCGCATGTCAGTTGCGTTCTGCTGTCGAGTGTGTTGAGTAGTGAATGGAATTTGTAGAGCAAGGCGATGGAGAGCACGTGGAGCCGTATCTGTGGTGTTCGCGTGATTCCACATGTGATTGCATTGCACGTTAACTCTATGTTTTTGAAATACTTCTAGATTGCCGATATTTGTTAGATAAGTAAGGAATTATGAAAATTACGGGGACAGCAGCGTCACAATTCAACCTTAGCGGTCGCAATTTGAACTATTTTATAAATCGAAACCGCATACTGAGGACAGTATGTGTACGAAATTTGGTTGCGATTCGCCCTGTAGTTTTTGCTATATAGAGGTCTAAATACTTCCTCTTTAATTTTGGATCACCCGGTACATAATTTTATTTTTAAATCAGTGAAATTTTAATAAGAAGTTAAATATAAAAATAAATTTTAAGAAGTTGATATTAAGTTACATTTGGAAGCAAAACGAAATAGTTTTTGTCTTATTGCTTAAGTTAATAAAACTGTAATTAAAGGAAAATCATAGTTAATAATTTAAAATAGTATCTATAAAGTTACAGAAATTTCTGCATTGAAATTCATTATTTTCGTCATTTGTTGGATTTTCACTTATTTTTTTTTTTCACAACTGTACAGAAAGGTCTTTGTTTTGGTTTTTAATGAAAAGCTTTAAAATATTGAGTTTTAAGATGTTATTGTACAACATTATTCAGCTGTAAATGAGCAACATTAGCAATAAATTATTCTAAAGCTTAATATTTTAATTAACCAAAAAATTACTGCAAAGACAGCTTTTCGTGTGGTTCTAATTAAAATTCTTAGGAATTTATGTTATGCATGAACGACTTAGGAATACAGTAATCCCCCCCCCCCCCCCAAACGTTGCAAGCCCTCTCGCTTAGACGGAAATTCGTGTCTAGAGGTGCATCCCATATATTCGCATGTATTTCCTATATATATGTTACTATCATCATTTTTTTTCTTTAAAAATTAGGTAAATGAACATTATAGTAATAGTTATTAAGGTAAAATATCATAATAAAAGTAATTTAAAACAGAATTAGAATAACTGTTGCTTTCTCTCATCTCAACATTTATACAGGTCTTCTTCGACCATCTTGTTGAAACTGATGATGATACAGTGCCTACTGGTGAAATGAAAGTGGATGAAGTAGTAGGCGCTAGGCTAATCATCACCTTCCAACGATAGGTTAGAAAGAGGTACTAGTGATCGGTCGGTCATCAGTGGCCCGAGAGCAGACTATGACATTGAAGGCTGAATAATGTCGACGGTTGGGGATTCTCTATAGTGGAGGTTTTCGGTAGATGTTGTTTCTTTCCTTTTAGCTCAACAAAGGCTTACGTCTGTTATTCTTCCATGAGAGGATCATTAACATATCTGTACACTGTGGTTCACTTTCGGCTCCTTCTTTTTCATCTTCTGTCGATGATTTAATCAGATCTTGTAACTCCTCAGTTGGATGGTGCTCAGCATCATTTGAAGCGCCAAATTTCGATTTTGAGAATTCGCATAAACGCAAAAGCTTATGTATTACTTGATATTTTTAACGGAATGAAGAATATTACATGTCAAAATGAAATATATCGCACATTGATGACTTATGAATTTCGAATCCAATGACCACGTGACAAATGTTATTCGTTACGAATAGTCGATTGGCGTTTATTCAAAATTAATTTTCCACAGAATTATGTTGAGATAGGAATCAGGAAGAATTTGTATAAAGTGTTTTATACTTTTCGCTAGTAATTGGACCAAAAATCTAAACAATTCTATGTTGGCCAAATGATACCAACAATTGTCAATTCTTCACGATGTTTCTCCTCCACTTCCTTACTAGCCACAAAAACCATCTCCATCAACTTCTTTTGCGGCAACAAGGAAAAAAACTAAGAAAACCCTTAAAATCATTCACTACATAAGTGTTTCCAGTTCCTTCTTCAGGTTTTAATTCATCCATTGCAGATTTGAAAAAGATTATTGCATCGGCAAAAGTGAATGACTTTTAGAACTGCATAACTTCCATATTAGGGTCTGCATCAATTGCTGCGCGAATTCGATCAAAACCAGGCGTGTGTTTGTAGCCTTCACACAGCGAATCACACCCTCATTTAGCGTCTGAAGAACCGAGGTCGTATTGGACGGCTTCATCATTCTCATTTTGAACGGCAATAGATTTCGGATGGCCAGGTACATTGTCAATGATTAATAAAACTTTAAATGGTAGGTCTTCCTTCTCCAAATACTTTTTCACATCACCAATAAAACATTGATGGAACCATTCGCGAAATAGAACTGATGCCATTCAGAGCAAGGCCAGAAAAAGTTTATTCTTGTTCTTGAATAAAGAAATAAATTAATGAATTCATTTGGATTCCTTTTGTATTATAATGGTGAATATAAACATAACTCACAGGATTACATTAAGATAAAACTTAATTAATTTCAAGTTATTATTTGCGCGTTCATAACATTTAATACCCAAAATTCAAAGGAAATCATAGGCCCATCCAGGATAATGGATCATAGCCATTCAAACCGAAAAGTCGTGTCCTTTTTTCGGATGGGGGGGGGGGGGGTTTTACATATGGTAACTTTCCAACCAAAAAAAAAGATCTAAAATCCTAGATTTCTTCCATTTTCAGAGGCAAGGCGGGAGGGATACAACCCCAAATAACCCTCCCTCCCTCGGTAGGCCAACGAAAAGAAGATTAAAAAAAAAAGTGGAGGAAAAAAATAGATAGTTTTATTAACAGTTGAGATAGTCATTCATTTGCTGCTCTTCTTCATTTTGTTTCATTTTCTTTGTTTTTATTATTAATTTGTTTTAGTTCTGAATTTGTTCAAATCACTGGGCACTTGGCTTCAATTCAAATGGCTACAAATTCGTTTGTATGATTTTTTTTCCAAACTCGGAATTGATATTAAATCCATTTTTCAATTTGGAATCCATTCCAACAGATTCTTTGGCTTCCAATGAGATTTTTTTTCAGTTTCTTCGATAGAAATGTGGTGAAAAATTTGCTTCTTTTAGAGGTTTTGGATTTTTAAAAACCTATTTAATAAATTAAATAACAGTAAAGTGTTAAAATTTAAAACATCAAAAAGGGTTAACTAAAAAATATAATGAAAAACAGCATAAAAATTTTTTTTAAAAGAGATTTATAAAAACATTTAAAAAATACTTAGGAACCTTTCGAGTTCCTCCGCGGAACTCCTCTTCAACACAATGGATTCTTACGTAGGTTCTAAATATATACATAATTTCGACTCAAAATAAATAAAAAAAAAATAATAATATTAAATAATCAACTTCCAATTGGTGCCAACTTGAAGCCACGTGACTGGGTGTGGAAGAGGACTGCCATCTGTCGGAAGAATTAGGATTCGGTCATCATGGCGTTGTCTATCGTGTTTCAGCTCGTCGTTTATTGATACGGTCTTGAATTTGTCTCTTGTGTCTAGAGGAATGTACCAGGAATAATTGTCAATGTATTTATAAATGTTGTTATTCGGTACAGTTGTTGTAGGAGATTTTATTTTATTTTATTTATAAAATAAATAATAGTATTTAAAAAGGCTTCAAATGTATTTTAAGTTTAAAATAAAATTTGCATATCGGAACGTAGTGATGACGTCATGGATGGAAAAGTATAAAAATGATTGCAGCGTCATCCGGAGCAACTAGACATTATCATTATATATTATTTCTCAAAGGGTTTTTTTTGTCGGAACACTATGTTTCCTTTACTACTTCATCAAAATCAATGATTGAGGCATCATTTTGAAGATTACTTTCCCCGCTAATGACGAAAAATAAACAAATTGTTTAAAATTAATGTTTTCGTTAAAAAACTTTATTTTTAAAAACTTTTTATACAAATGTAGACACGCTTTAACAGAAGCGCCTTATTTTTCGAAAGTGAAAATATTGCTTTAGCGTTGTAACCTTCAAATCTTTCCTTTTTTGAATAAAAATGCACTTTAAATGATATTTCATCGTTTATTTAATAACAACAGATAAAAAAAAAAAACAAAGATTTATATTTTAATAAAAATAAACGATTTATTACAATAGAAACATAAAAATTAGTCAACTTCTCATATATTATTTTATATATTATTTCTCAAAGGGTTTTTTTTGTCGGAACGCCATATTTCCTTTACTACTTCATCAAAATCAATGATTGAGGCATTATTTTGAAGTACGTTCCCCGCTAATGACGAAAAATAAACAAATTGTTTAAAATTAATGTTTTCCTTAAAAAACTTTATTTTTAAAAACTTTTTATAAAAATGTAGACACGCTTTAACAGAAGCGCCTTATTTTTCGAAAGCGAAAATATTGCTTTAGCGTTATAACCTTCAAATATTTCCTTTTTTTGAATAAAAATGCACTTTAAATGATATTTCATCGTTTCTTTAATAACAACAGATAAAAAAACAAACAAAGATTTATATTTTAATAAAAAGAAACGATTTATAACAATAGAAACATAAAAATTAGTCAACTTCTCATATATTATTTCTCAAAGGTGTTTTTTTTATTTCCCTTAATACTTCATCGAAATCAATGATTGAGATATTTTCAAGATTACGTTCACCGCTAATGATGAAAAATAAACAGATTGTTTAAAATTAATGTTTTCGTTAAAAAAATTTATTTTAAAAATCTTTTTTGTAAAAATGTAGAAGGCAATCTATTGACAATCTGTTCATTTATTTATTTCCACATTACCATTCGGTGACTGATCAAGATACCATGCGAATTATTCGCACGGGTCAACTTTTTTATAAAACTTGAGAAGACGCCATCTATTGACAATGTGTTTAACTAACATGCACACAAGCTGTTGGATTTGTTTATTATTTCTCAAAGGTGGTTTTATTAGGAATTAAGCACCGGTAGGCAGGAAGCTCCTGTAGACAGTAAGCACCGGTACAACGGATAAATGGAATAACCAGTCAAGCGTATTAATGTAATGACTATTTGAATATTAAGCTTTAAGCATTTAATTATTAAATCAGTTAGAATTAAGTTTTGTGTTGCGTTGAAAAAGTCAGAGGGAGCGAATTGGAATAGCTACTGACGTAATGAGAGAACAGCCGCTTACGCATTCATCGTCACAACGAATTGGAGGACAGTTCAACTATGGAATGGATCTGGCGGGTTTGTCAAATTGGACTTCGCAGATTAACGATAGCTAGACGATTAGTAACTGTAAGTAGAACTGTAAGTAGAAAGCTTTATTAAGAACTTCCATTGAAGAATAAATGACGGAAAGGAATAATGTTCGTCGACAGAATTTAACAGAGGGAGAAAATCACGAGTTCTAAAATCACAAGACAGTGAGGAATAATAGAATTGAAGATAATTTTGTTAACTTTTGAATTAAAGGAATATTATTTGGTTTACTACGAAAGTAAAAGTTTACCAACGTTACTCGACTGAAGTAATTAGTGAATTAGAGAAACTTTACGAATGAACTATTCCGCGAGTTGTGTGAATAGGAATATTCCATTATTTGTGTTTCGAGGATAGGGAAGAAATCAAGCAGTGATAATTGAATAATTCCAGTGTTAGAAACAAATAGTAAAAGATTTACAATTAGTGAATTAGTCAACAAGAATTATTAGAAGAAATGATATCAGTGATTAATGTCACTACAATTAACTGAGATAAGTGAATTATGAATTATACAAGAATGAATAATTCATACAAGTGAAAACCATATTATTATTCATGCAAGGTGAAAAACCAAATTAATACTCATTGTGAAAAGCTTAGTTTCACATTAGGTGAAGTCATTATTAATTCACTTTAGGTGAAGAGCCATTTTCCCAAGGTTAATAGAATTGAATTATAGAAAGACTTTAACGAGGAGTAAGCTGGAAGCTTATCCGAGTGATAGTAATTAGCTTATTCAGTTTTAATATTTTAATAATGAACATTGAACTTATAAGCTGTTTGAACTTTTGAAGTTGCAGAACTTTTATTATTGGAGTTTATGTAGCAGCGTAATAAGTGAAAGGAAAAAAAAAAATTCCACACTCGTCTTTTTTATTTCATGCTCAATACTTGCAACAAATTTGCAGCTCTGCTAAACCCAGTAAATATTCTATTGAATATATTTATTGTTTGGATCTACATTAATTGGATCTAATAATGTAATTGGAATTACATAATTAATCCCCACTCAAATAAATACAACTGTATTTCCAACAGTTGTGTTATAGGACCCTAATGAAGTGATGAAATAAGACTCTAACATTTCTGTAGTGTCTTTTTTATTATTATTGTCTAATATTAAAAACTTATCAAATTCACTAACATGTTTTGTAATATATGTATGATACGCCATCCCGGAACCATTAATGTTACCTGTTTTTTATACAACTTCTGTGTCCAGTCATCCGTTTTTTTATACTTTGTCCAGTATTTCCCACGTAGAAACAATTGCGTTTCATGCAAGGAATTAAATATACACAACTTTTTTTTATTCATGTCTAATGCTTTATCATTATTGTGTGTGGGGTAGATTAATTTATATTTTAACTGGTCCCCTACTCTAATTCAGTATTTCGAAAAATTTGTAATCTATTATAGATGTTGAATGATAAGGAAATACAGTCCATATCCTACTATCAAAGTTATTTTTTTGCTTTGGATTATAAATGTGATTTAAAGTTTGCTGTTTAGAACAGGAAATAAATTTCTCAGGGTAACCATTATTAATAAACTTACTTTTTATTTTCGTCAAATGTTCAAAAAACACTGTTCTGTCGAATAAATCGTAAATGCTTTGTTTACCTTCGAAACTATAAGATTTCTTTTCACATGAGGTGGAGTAGCTGAAGTGAAGGATCTGTTTGGGATTCCGTAATTATACTTTTTATACTGAACAGTTGCCATTACATCGAGAAACGGAAGCTTATTATTGTTTTCCAATTCTAATGAAAACTTTATATCTTATCTAAAGAATTGAATTGCTCCAAGATAATATTATCAGTATTATCTTCGGTCATGATAAAGATATCAACATATCTGTGAAAGAACTATATAGAGTTATGGAATTCTGTAAACATTAAATTTTCTAGGAATTGCATGGAAATTTCAGCAAGGACAGCTGATGCTGGCAGTCCCATGACCATTCCTTTATATTGTTGTACCACGTGTTTATTTGCAATGCAATATTAATTAGAAAATAAAAACTGGACCAAAGTTACCAACATTATTTTCTCATGATTATCGAATTCTAATATCAAGATATTAATAATATTAACAATAATAATATCAAAAGCACTGACTGACTGTAGACGAGCGACTAACTGTGATTGCAATATTTACAATCGAGCAAATATATAAATTCGAATGTGACTTAATTGATGCTTACCCCAAGTGAATTCCTCGTTACCTTTTTAATTGTAGTATAATTTTTAATTACATAATTCAGAGGGCTCCTAAACAGCCCAGTCACCCCCTCCCCCTCCTTAATCCGCCACTGCTTAATATTCTTGGCATGAGGAAACCATTTCCGATAATTTACTCTTTATTTTACACCATTTTTTTTTTTTTTTTTTTTTTGGGAGGCCCCCGTGAAAAGCGTAAAAAAGGGGTATAAAACGGGTATAGTCGAAAAAAAGAAAGAAAGATTAATAGCTCCACTTCATCCATAAAATCACAAATGGGTATTAATTTTAATCGTTTGTAAGATGTAATTTGAAACATATATGGTTGTAATTGGTTAAAAATTTTATTTAGAATTCTGTTATAATCTGTCATCACAATTTAAAAAGTTTATGTACAATAAAGTAAAAGAAACACGAGTACTTTTGAGGCGGAAAGTGTCTCTTTGTCAAATGGAGAAATACAATAGAATTCAGAAGTGGAAACAAGTGGAACATATGATATGGTTTAAACCATATGCAATTGGGGTGAGAGGCATCAACATTAACGGAGAATAACACTTTCTGAAAGGGGTGGTTAAAATAAAAAAGGAAAAAAAATAATAGTAGTAAAAACCTTTTTGTTTCTGTTCCAAATCACCCAATCGTCTTCTCTGCACTTACATGAAAAAATGAAATTGAAAAATAGTTATATTAAGGTTATTATTTTTCCTAACCTTACTATAACAATCACTTCTCCTATAACGCATTCCGTTAATCGCTTTTTATCCGAGAACAAATCCTGTGAGAATTTGTAGCAGAAGCAGGGTTTATGTGATCCAGTGCAACGAACAATGTATCCTTATAGATACATAAGAGAAATACGCCAAGCACTCCCTTGCTACAAAACATAATGAATTTAACTATTTAACTGTTGGCCACACCCGGAATACTAATCATACTCTGAACACAGAACATCTTAAGATTATATGTTTCGAAAAAAAATGATTTCAAAAGAAAATGTAAAAACTCTTTCTTTATTATCACGGAAAACAACTGTTACAATGACAATATCTCTGTGGTTACAATTCCCCAATATAGTTTTTGTAATTCTTTATAATCCTTGTTTGTAACTTTTCCTTTTATTATAAGTGTATTATTCAATTTAAAAGTTAAAATTGTAGCCTATTATATTTTAGTTCTTATGGATTGAAAGTTAAAAAAATATTTTTTTATTTTTTTTTGCTTTAGAAATAATTTATAATTTTTTCCCCTCAATTGGAAATAAAATTAATAAATGTGAAATGATATAAGTTTGGATATCAACGCAAAATTATGCAAATGAAGTGATAATAAAAGTGGCGGTCGAACCCAACAGAAAGCAGTTCAGTGGGAGCCGGCAAACAACTAACTTCGTGTTTCCAGCCGGCCACATCCATTTCTCAAATAAGGAGCCAAGGACTGAAGACTGGCGAAATCTAAAGGAAAAAAACCTGTGAAGCAGATTTACGAAGGCTATCGCGTTTTTGTTGGACGAACAGGGAAAAGTCGAAACTTAAGAAGTTTGCCCTGAAGACTAATAAGCGATACAGAAGAGAAGATATTACTTCACGCAAGAGCCTACCTGCAATTAATTGGAGTGGACGAGTAATTATCCAACCAACTCTTATTGGACTAATTCCTGCATATCAAAGGCCTGTGAAAAGTTTTCAAGTAACCAGTGAAAAGAATCCAGTAACCAGTGGATCCGAGAATTGGATAAATGTTATTTAACCGAATTCAACTTATTTGTGCTTTCCGAGTGAAGGAAAGTTCCGGTTAAATTTATTATTGAATTCGTAAGTAGGAATTCAAACAGTGAATGAGAAATTTGTGTGCAACGAAAGGGATAAATCAACCCTCGCATCCCATTCCGACAGGAATATGCACAAGGAGTGCGTATTTTGAAGTAAGTGTCTTCAAGTTATTTTAATAGTGCTTCAATTAAAGTAGCAGATTATTACAAGGTGAAAACCAAGTTAAGTGCCAGTGTTAAAGCGGATACCTGTGAATTGGACAGTTACATTTTGCAGTGCGGGTGCGTTCGCAGCAAGAAGACGGGACGCATCGGACGACATTGGACCGGAGAAATTATAAAGAACTTTTCGTTATTATTGAACTGTTAAGAAAGCATCAAACAATTGATTTAAATTGTTCCTTTTCTATATGTACAAATAAAATTAGTACAGTGTTATCAAAGTCACTCTGCTAAATTATTCTTTGGATAGAAGGAATTAATAAAACCCTCCTTCAGTTCTAAATTATTATTATTTTTTTATTGTAACCACCCCGTTCATAAAAGTGCTTTTTTCCGTTTATCCCTCTTCCCCCAATTGCATATGGTTTAAACCATACCACGGGTTCCACTTCATATTCAGTATTGTATTTCTTCACTTTAGAAAGAGGCGCAGACCGCCTCGAAAGTACTCGTGTTTCTATTATTTTATTGTACATAAGCTTTTTAAATTTGTGAGGTGGCCTCAATTTTTGTCTTAAGTTAAAAATCTACATAATAATTTGTATTATTTCCATTTAAAAGTCATTTATATAGAAATTGATTAAGGATGTTACCACTTACGATTTGACTGATTTTGTTTGTGTTTTCAGGGCCTACGAATCAAGAAACAACGAAGCACCGGGGACATCGACAAGCGGGGAACGTCCGCTTCGATCCGGAGTACGGGGAGCAGTACTTCGTGGGCGAGCACGGAGTCCGCGCATTCCGGATTGACGAGTGCGTCCCATCACACGGACAGCAACGTGAGCTTCGTGAGCCAGGACGATGTGATCGACGCCAACGTCACGGAGACGTACATGGGCGAATGGAAGAACGACAAGCGCTGCGGCTTCGGCATCAGCGAACGGTCGGACGGCCTCAAGTACGAGGGCGAATGGTATAACAACAAGAAATATGGCTACGGCGTCACCACTTTCAAGGACGGCACAAAAGAGGAAGGCAAATACAAGAACAATGTCCTCATCACGTCCAACAAGAAGAAACACATCTTCCTCATTCGGTCGGCCAAATTTCGTGAGAGGGTCGACTCGGCCGTCAATGCCGCCATCCGGGCGTCTCAAATCGCCCTGCAAAAAGCCGATATCGCAATCTCGAGGTACGTAACATTAATCACATTTTTCTTCTACATAAAAAAGATAGAAGATCGTAAGATTATTGATAAACTATATCTCATTCACATCTTCATCTTTCCTGTTTTACATTTGAGGGACCATTAACAAGCTTTCCATCAGCTGTGTGAACGAAACAGTGTTAATAGCGAAGATGGAAAGTTAATTTGTTTTTTATCTTTTCGTTTTATTTTTATTATTCTCCGTTTTATTTTTTTATCTTTTTAATCTAAACATATAGTTAAACTTTTACGTTTTTAAAATATACTTGTATTTTAGAATATCGTTTAGTCTTTGGAACTTTAACGAGATGATGATTTTTTTTTTAAGTAAATTTGTATAATTAACTCCGAGTCAATCGGTCTCCCACTACAGTTGTCTCAAATAAATCGTTTTTGTGAGCTTTTTGCAACGAATTACAGTGACTTTGTAGCTGTTTTCACTCCGATTTTTTGTATTCCAATCAATAGGAATCTTTGAGAGTCAACTGATCTTAAAGAGATCTTATTTCCACTTAGAATTGACTTGTTTTCTCACGTCTGATCTTAATAAATATTAGACGAAAAGTAGAATTTTGTTATTTAAATGAAAATACAAATGAAGGTAATAAGAATTAATTATTATTTGCACTCAGAACTAATTTAATTTCATTAAAAGTCAATAAGTCACAATTGGGGGAGGATTAAACCTGAAGACAATGGTAAATCTACACTCCTCTCCATATCCTTCCATTCCTTCTTATTAATCTGTTGAATGGAAGAATTTCCTAAAAGTTTCCGAAGAATCAGAGATGAAATCTTAAAGAAATCAATAACTTTTAATATCTACAAAAATTCACTAATTTACGATCATTTATATAAATTTAACAAACAATATCAGTAATAAATCATCTTACTAATGGTTGTTTGGCCCCCCGTTCATTATTCTAATACAGATAATTATTAATAACGCTTAAAAATACTTTGAATTAGTATTTTTGAATTAAAATACTTGATATTATAAATAATTGTAGAAAGCGACCCAATCAGCTATCGGAGGTCAGATCTTCTGGATCTATTCTAGTATTATTAATCATCATTCGTATGGATTCGATAGATTTATCTCCGAAATACGATATGTAGTACCGTATATGCTCCAATAAACGCCGGGGCTCTTATTGCCGCCGGTCTCTAATAAGCGCCGGGCTGCAGAGAGGACACGGCCAAATAGTAGCCGGTCTCTAACAGTAGCCGGGTCTTTGATATTTGTCTACCGGTACTAGTGTAAGCGTCCGTATCTTTAAAATCGTACATAATACTTTACGGTACATTGCCTTACAAAATGCCGCCGAAACGGTCATTTTACATTGCCTTTAAGATTCGCCCGGTGGAATATGCGAAAGAAACTTCCTGTGAGGCGGTCTCCCGTCATTGCGGATTCGGACGAAGAATAGCAGCGAAAGGTACAGAAAGACATTGCAATTTATCTTTAACAGTCTTATGTAGCATGTGAAATTCAAATAAAATAGCTGTTTGTAATATTTGCCGGTATTTATATTGCGTTCTGAAGGTTTTTGTTAATAATGGCCGGCCTCTAATAGCAGCCGGTCTCTATTAAGCGCCGGGAGCCGAGGCTAGTTTTGTAAATAAACGCCGGGGGCCTCTATTGGAGCATATACGGTAACTATAATGATGTTTAAAATTGAATTCCATTTCTCCGTGGAATGTAATATATAATTTATTTGTTCTTCTTTTCTAAATTATTCGTAGAAACAGTCGACATCTAATATCTACGAACAAACAATGTTTGTTGGTGATGATTTCTAGGAGAACGACCATTGTTCTTTTAAAGCTCACCTTCCAACATCATCTAGTATCATTCTCCTCTTGGAAGCACCTGTGGTTTCCGTCTGATGAGATTCACCCCAAACATTACCTCCACCGTAAGTCTTCACAGATATTAGGGGCTGATAACGTTGCTTCCAAATCAGAGGGCGTCTGGAATCGCTGTGCAAAGCAACTCTGGACCCATCTCTGAATAGTACTGACTTTCAATGGTTTTCAGTCCAGGGAAGTCTTACCATTTCCATCGTTTCCTCTGCAGAGAAATGAGGTGGCAGACTGCTAATCGCCTTCGTGAAGGTATCTAGTGCAATGCTTGGGGATATCGGTGTTCTGCTGTAGCAAGGAGAGAACGCAACTGTCTCGAGGCAGCAGTGCTCTAGCAGTCATCCACAAAATAGTTGTAGTCCGTGGCCTTAGCTGTATCTTCGGGAAGCCGATTGTCTATTTTGAAATTGGTTCCACAGTGCGTAAACGGGCCATTTCCTATTCAGCCATTTTGCTACTTAAATCTGACTTTGTCCTTCCAATAATTCTAAAAGGAGAGAAAATCGCCAACCGGACAATG
>JAFIDM010000007.1:32463226-32473238 GCA_023159025.1 Thereuonema tuberculata | reverse complement strand
TTCAGTTAAGGATTTTAGCAATAGATGGCGCTGTTACGTCCTGAAAATATCAATCCATAAGGAAATTAAGTATCAAAAGCTCTTCTTTCTTTGAACTGAACTGTAGTGGTAATTATTTTTTTTTTTGAAATTATGCAAATTGTAATTATATTATGATGAATATAAAATAAAAGAAAGACAAAAATAAAAGAAGAAGAATAAAAAAGGGGAGAGATGATACGTGTCATCTCTCCCCAAGCGATGGGACAGCTGACACACACCGCCGTTTCCACGTAGGGACCCAAGACACTAGTGACCGGTACTTACTTAGTGACCTTGCTTACTCTTATTTACATATTTACACTGTGAATTACAGCGAAAGATGCCTTAAAAAAAGGCTGATAAACTAAACAAATTCACAAAGTCAACGAAAATTCGAGCACAAACCTGGCTATATCATTGGAAGAAAACCTCAATAAAATCTCATTTATCAATTCAGCACAAACACCCTACCCACACTGAAGCTCAGACTGGCCTCGGGTCAGGGCCGTTTCTACCATTAGGGCAAGACTAGGCGGCCGCCTAGGGCCGAAGGACGGAAAAAATTAATTTTATATATATATATATATCAAACAGCGAAATTATTAATTATTAAACAAAGAATTCTGGAATTCAAGTCGCGACTTGATACATTCCTCCCTCTTGCGCCCTGTGCACACGTGTGCACAAGAACATTTTTGTCTCGCAGCAAATACCATATAGACTATATATAGTCTGTATGGTATTTGCTCGCAGGTCATTCTCAAGTGTCGGTTGTATTGAGTGGGGTCAATAAGGGTGGGGGAAAGGGAGGGGGCGGCATTTTTCAGTTCTCGCCTAGGGTGGCAGAACACCTAGAAACGGCTCTGCCTCAGGTTTTGGTCAAGTGATACGTTGCAGTCTACAGCGAACCCATCTTGAAGTTACATTTCATGTGTCATCTCTCCCAACTTTATACCTTATACATAGGAAAATAGCTGCCGTTAAAGGGGCCATTTTATTTCATCAGTGCTGCATTCGCAATGATTTAGTACCTCAACCTTTGAATATAAATATTCTTTATTGTTCACACGTTAAATCATTCAATACGTTAAAAAATCCAAAGAGAATAATTTAGTATTAGGATAGTTGAATCCCGTAGGAAAGTGAAATTTTTAATTAACAATCTAAAGGATGTATCAAATCGACCATTAAATATTATGCAGAATAATGATTACATTATTATTTTAAGATTGGGATACCAAAAAGGATTCGTCCATTTTAAGCAAGTAAGCGATAGGCATAGAAAAAATTTAGTTGCTCTTTCTATTGAAAGATGGGGGTGTGGCATCGGTTATTAACGAATCCAGTCATGATTTGAATTTCATGGAGATGAAGGTTCTACAAAAAGAGCTAAAATTTAATGTTTTACATTATCCGGAAAAACCAGAGAATATTACAGCCATTGCCGAGACAGCCTTAGAAAGAAGTTCTATCGAGATATCGAAGAAGAATGATATTCGAAGACAGATTGGTTTATTGCGCTTTCAACAATCAAAAAAGCATCCGATTCCAACTTTTCCCCTTTAGAGATAAAGGCTTACAAAGGGTTAAAAAGGAATGACAATATTATTGTAATCCAATCTGATAATGGTAACAAGATAGTTGTTTTAGATAAAGGGATATATCAAGACATGATTAATGTTCACTTTAATAACAGCCAGTACTATAGCATTCAAGATATTAGTATTACACAAACTATGAATTTGGGTAGAGAAATTCATTTGGACAAAAACTTAGTTGAGAAACAGTTCATTCAGGACGATTGTATTATCCCGTCTATAAAGGACTTACCAAAGATCCACAAACCAAAAGATTCTAATAATCTCTACCCCTCAAGACCCATTAGAAACTGCCGTAATTCCCTTCTTCTTAATGTATCTAAATTTGTCGCTCAAAAACTTCTACGGTTTAAATGTTGTTCAGTAGGTTTTGTCAAGAATAGCAATGATTTCTGCGATAATCTTAAAAATCTTAGGATTAACAGTATCATGATATCAATGGACGCCAAAGAATTATTTACGTCGGTTTCCCATGATTTATAAAAGCATTAGAAGAATATTTCCAAACTTTGCATTCTCATGAGAGAATGATGATCTCAGATTTAATTGGTTTTTTTATTTTCAAATCAATGTTTCATAGCCAACGGAAAAGTAGTATTGCAGGAAAAAGGCATGTTCGTGGGCCTTCCTTCCTCAGCGGTTTTAGCAGAGATTGCTATGGAATGTTTAGAGAATAATTTTTTCACTCATTTTGTTAGTTCGGTTTATTTTTTTGAACGTTAAGTTGAGATGTGTTTATTGTTACAGAATCTGGCACAGAAAACAGTATTTTACAACAGTTTAATTCATTAGATGATCAAGTTAAGTTCACTATGGAGTTGCAAGAGAATGGGAGTGTCCCATTTCTTGATGTATTGGTCATTTTAAGGAATAAATCAATCCATACTGAACCTTACGAGAAGCCTACAGCGACCACTTCACTTCTGTCTTTCAAATCAACTATTCCCCGCTTTGTCAAAATTAATTTAATTATGATGAAAGTTAAAAAGGCTTTTTCTTTACGCTCTGATGAATCGAGCCTTAACGAGCATTTGATAAAAATTAAGAACAGATTTATTACGAATTATTATCCCTTTTCATTTGTTTCAAAGGCATTAAAAAGATCGTTAGAAACTATTTATAATCCTTTAAAAAAGGAATCTATGAATATAATATGGACAGCATTTCCCTATCATCCTGTTCTTCTTCCAAAACAAAAAACTTCCAAAACACGGACATTAGGATTGGATATCAGCTCAGTAATAAATTGTCTTATCCCTTACAACAGTACAAAAATGATAAGTCTCATTAATAACAAAGGTTGTATTTATTTGCTACCTTGCCAGGGATAGTGAATACTGTTTTTATATAGGGAATAGTGTGCAAAGTTTAATAAAGCGATTCAATAAGTCATCGAATTGTATAAAACGGGCAATACCGACGGCTCTAATATAGATCATATATCACGGGTACAAAACGGGACATTCGGTTGACTTTGCTCAATATTTAATTTTGTGGAAAAATAATAATAAAGACTACAGGGAAATTATAGAATCATATTGTTTCCTTGAGTTCCTATAACACTAAGATCCCAGATAATAACATTTATAAAAATATTAATAATTTTGAATTTCAAATGAATTCTATTAAAAACAACAAAAAAATAATTTCTGAAAAAATAAAGGAACGAATGGGAATAACAGCGGAAAAATTGGAGAATAGGGGGATGCTCAGATCAACAGTTAAAAATTTTGTTGGCTTTCAAGCAAAGCAGAAAAGGAAAACAGGGGGAATCTGGACAGAAGAAAGACGAAAGCAACAGAGTGAAAGGATGAAAGAATACTGGAGGAAGAGATTGAATGAAGGAAGAAAATCATGAGGTTATTTTACGTGGTCCCTAGTTGGCCAAATTCGAAAGAAGAAGAAAGGAATGAAGAAATAAGGAACTTTGATAAATGACAGATTCTAATCTGAGGGTGATATTTGGAATATTCCATTGACATGGCTCCCAAATGGTTCCCATTGGTGGCTAAGAACTCTCCAATCAAGATCTTCGCTAAATTTTATTCAATCATATGTGGTGTTTTAATTTCGTATTTTTATTGGTTGTTTAACAATAGCAATCGTGTATTTAACTCAACCTGTCAAAGAATTTATTTTGTGTTAAAAAAGGGGTTTTACCCGCATAGGATCCAGAATGGCTCCATATTTTTAAGTATTTTTTAAATATTTCAGCATGTGATCGTTTGTGTGTTTTTATCTCTAATTAATTAAATCAAATTAATTTTAACACACGTTAAAAACTCTTTTAAAGAACTCTTGTGCTACTCTTTCAATGTATTTTAATTACTTGAAAAGAAGCTTTTACATGCTTTACTCTAGCCTATCTAGTTGACCAAATGTCAATTTGCACTGGATGCTCTCCCATGGCTTCTACTTTACTCTAGGGGATGTCTTTTGCTTAAACTACTATTTGCAAATTATCTCGTCGAAACTCATTGCCTGAAATATCTTCGTCCGATTTGTTAGTCAGAGCGCACAAGATAATTATTTAAAATGTTACAATATGTGTCTTACATCGTGGTTATGCTGATCAAAGGAGTAAAAGTGTAACAATAGCCAAATAAAGAAAACACTATCATTTACTGTTTCACTTCTTTGCTATTTTTCTTCCTCACCTCCTGAAATCTTATAAATAAATCGAAATCATCTTCATTTAAGATAAAAATGTCTTGGAAAATTTATCGATTGTTCTGAACAAAAAACGTATTCTTCCACTACTTACGTCTATTAGATTTCGTCCATTTTGACTTGAATTCATAGAAACAAAGTTTCTTACAAAGTGATGTCTGATCGTTTTAATGCCATAGGTTTTTTTATTGAAGACGATTTTCAATGGATTCAGTTTAAAACCAGTGGAAAGTACAGAAATAAATCCCGCAAAATTATTCGAAAGACTAATTCAGCACAGAACGTTTTCCATAAATGATCCGAGAAAAATTAGTTTTTTTTTTTTACTGTCAAAATGCTTTGTAAGAGGTTTCATTCCTAATATAATGCAGGTGCGCATTTGCGATATCTAACAAGGAAATTAGAGCCTCTGCGTCAGCACCTGATAAACACCTTATTTTTCTGACTTGCCATAGAAGACAGACGATACTGTGTGGTTCCATGGAGATTGGTATTTACCTGTTACTAAGGGGACTGGGCCAGTCCATATCTTTCTTTTGTAAACAAGTATTAGGCAGAGCAGGTTGCCTAGACAATGCCAATTAAGACCGAAGGAAACACTGAATACTTGGACAGAAATCGAACCCAATCAAACTATGGCTTCTCGTTGCACAACATGTCCTTCACTGCTTTGGCAAAATTGTTTCGCTTCAAAGAAGAAGAAAGAAAAAAACCCAACAGACACTTCTTCGTCTGGGCTAAGAAAAAGCATCAACAGATCAATAAAAAGAATTACCTCTCCTCTATAATTTAATGGAAACAGAATTTACAAAAAGAAATTTCTTTTGATTATTAACCTATTTCGATGACCTGAATATCCAAACACACTCTTTTTACAACAAAAGCCACAATCTCATTTCCAACCTACAAAAAGAAATATTAAGAGCCACCAAAACGGAAATGAACTTCAAGGTTTCTAAAAAGGTCCAATAGGAACCTGAGACAATCACTTAAAGGGATTTATTTTCATGTAAATTTGGAAAACAGACCGTGTCAGTGTGATTATGAAAAATCATTATAAGATTGTGCAAAGTAAAGGAGGATCAGAAATTAGTTAGTTTAATCAAAGTCTGAGTTAGTTCCTGATTCATTTCTATAAAAGATTGATTGTAAAGAAAACTGTAGCAAAACAAACACTCAATAAAAACAATTAAAAGCAAGTAAATGACATCAGTCTGTGTCCAAGATTATCACTTTCTTCAGGTCTTCCAAACTCTTTTCTTCTCATTCATCAAAGTGTTCATTAAGATTCAAAGAATATCCATCTAATCTTAAGACAGGATTAGCAGACATCAGTTCAAATCAATGACAAAACAAACAATAATTATCGACTCATATAAATCTTATGAGCAATAAAATTTTTAAGTTGCAAAATAAAAATAGGAAAGGAGAAGTTTGTAAACCTAATTTTCGACAAGAATTTATATAAGGTATGAACTGTTTCTCCTTTTACTTATATAATTTCTTTAACATGAATATGTATGTAAATTTTGCAGTATTTTTTGGTTGGTTAATGTTTATTGGCACCAACTCTTGTGTCTTTAAAGACATGTGAGTTACGTCACTAGTTAGTATTCGGGTTTTTTTTTTTTTTTTGACGATGACTCAATGACACAACAGCGACTTAAAGACAGATGGTGTCGTCAAATCTAAATCATTGGGAATCGGAAAAAATTCCTTTCATTCAATGGAAATGACAAATCGAAGCCAACAACAGATAAAAGTTCGACGTAAGTTTCTTTCTTTTTCGTATTGAAGGTTCCTCTAACCCGCGTTTTTACACGTTTTAAGGTTTTGGAAAACAATTTGTACCAACAATGCAGGTTTTAGGATTTCTTAACAAAACAACAAAGATAAACGAACACAAAACATCAAAAAGATAAAAAGGAAAAAAAAAAAAATTTTAACCAACGACTTGTGAAGGTATGAAGCGGTCGGAAGGAATCCACTCTGAATAGCCCCAGGGACCGCCAAAGGCCCTATCCAAGGAGCCAGGTACAGTTCGGACCCCACCCTTCCCATTGACCCACACTTGCCAAAAACACAAAACATGACAAAATTGAAAACGATCAAATGAAATAAACAGGTTAATAAAATGTCCCAATTTACACAGAAAAGAAGTCTTCACGTTCGGTGGCCACTACCGAACGACAGAAGTAATAGTAAAAATGTAGGCCAATCCTTAAAATATTAACATGTATCTGTACAATATTAGAAGTTCTACTAATAAGAACAAAATAAATGCAAAGAAAAAAATCAAATTAACTGAAATACAAAATTTGAGATAAAAGCCTAAAAAAATTTAATAGAATTAAAAATATGAATTATTTACAATAAAATCTTAATGAACCAAAGTTAACCGTTGTGCTCTTTGGATTCAATATTCCATATACATCGAAATAATTTTTCCGGCATTTTTGCGAAAATATCTTCAGTTACCAAAATTCCTTTATTCTTTAACCAATTTAAGAAATCTTCTCTAATTTTTAACCTACGTGGATCCAAACATCTTCAAAGCACATGATCAGGATCCTCCTTTTCTCCAACAGCACAACGGCCACACATTGGATCATCTTTCTTTCCAAATCTAAAAGATAACTAGTAAAATTCCCGTGGCCTCTTAAAAATTGGTTTACAACAAAATCAGCAAAAAGACAGTTGGTTTTAACATTCTTTATATATTTATAGAGCGGTCGCCCCTTCATTGATTGACTCCATTGGTTTTGCCAATTGACCAACTCATCCTCTTTTTTACTTGTGGGCCAAGGACAGGGATATCATTTAAACATATAGCATTTTTGGCTTCTCTGTCAGCTTCTTCATTACCAATAATGCCAACATGGGCTCTAACCCCCAAAAAATTAATATTCTTTCATTAGAAATAAAATGTAAATTAGAAGTAAAAGGAGGCGTTCTGTGCTAATCTCAAGAATAGAACCCACAGCATCCTTAATAATGACCGAGAAGCCTATATGATTATCCATTTTGGATCCGTTGACCAGTAAAAATTCTGAAATGAAAAAAATCAAAATTTTGGAAAAACTAAAAAAAAAAAAACTAATAATCAAACCATTCTTCATTGATATTTATAAAACCAAATAATAAATAAGAAAACTGCTATAACACGATAATTATAAAATTTCAATATAAAAATTAACGAATAAAATACTTTAAAAATCGATTGAAAACAAAGATTCTGATTATTTTTCAGTTTCATTATCAAAGTAAAAAAAAAAGGTGAAACATCCATTTTTTTTTTTTTGTATTCTAAAAAGATAGGACACTAAGAAGTTTTCAGATGTGAAATAAAAGATATTTTATTGATTCATCTATTGTAGTTAGAAACTATGAATTGACAACATTAAGGACAGCTAAGAGGGAAATTCCTTTTGGGACGAACTCATCACTGTGGATGACCCAAAGATTGTCAGGGAATGTTTTGTTACAAAATAAAATAAAAAAAAAAATCTGATCAGAAAACGCAAGAGAAGGAAGAAGGTAATAAAGACGCCGCAACAGTCGAGAAGTATCTCTTCTTCATTGGAATCTCTGTTACAGAGACCACTTTCAATGACTGAGGCTGACAGAAACAAGATGCCTTAGAGATGATAAAAGTTAACAAAGCCTCATTAAGAAAAGGTTTTAAAACATTAATAATATTGGCTCTTCAGTTGTATTCGATTAAGACAACATATTAGCGTTATTCGTACGTTAGGTCAGAAAAGTATTAGATCTAAATTAACAAATGACCTTGAAATGCTTTTTCATTATTGTTCGAATTCTAAGCAAAAATCCCGAAAATTTGATAAGATATCATGAAATAACATTGGAATTTTTTGAAGTTAGACCACGCCGAAGAGTAGATACAAGTTAGGGTGAAGATAAGGCCGCGCGGTTGGCGTTGTCACTAATACTCTCACCTCTGAGTACCGGGGTTCGGTTCTCATGTGGGTTTCGTGATGTTGGACGATCCGCGCTGGGCAGGTTTTCTCGGGGTTCTCCTACTTCCCCTGCGCTTCTCCCGCCATACTTTCTCATTTTTTTCTCCGTCTGTCCTCATTTCCGTGGGATAGCACAACAGATCTACAGGTCGCGGTGCTTAGCTTTCTTGCCACCCACATTCACCACAATCAATCAATCAAGGGTATTACTTGAAGTACTAAGTTTTCATACATGAAGGCTATGATACGACAAAGGTGAGGGAATAGTGTTCGATGTTTGGTATCATTGCCTGCATTTGAATTCGGATATACAACTACTGTTTGTGAAAATTGCAATACCATGAAGGAGTGATGGTATTACCTTGAAGCTTACAGCATAGGGTTTATCAGATTGGGATAATGTCAATGAAAATGCACGCATAGTTTTGGAACAGTGCCCTCTGAACTTTATGGTCTAATGTATAAATAAGTGATCAAACGAGATGCTGCAATCAGTGAAGAGCCGACATTGGATCGAAAGGGTGTTACTTGTTTCTAACTAAATCCCATCATCAAAGAAGGTCGCACCCTGACGGATTTTGAGCGAAGAAGAAGGATTGTTAGGATGAGAGAAGCTGGGGTTTCTTAAATGAAATTGCCACTCGTACAGGAGAAAATGCCAGTGAAGTGATGCGAACATGGCGTCAATGGACAGATGAGACTCGGCCGCACAGAAATCCGGGAGCTGGACTGCACTGCACTGGATTACAAACATCTCTACCGCATGGCATTGACCGCTGTGTCACAGGTCAGACTTTGTCCTCCAGCACAGTTCCACGTCGTCTGCTTACTGTAGCCGTCAGACGATCTCCTAGGTCTTTACGACTGGTACTTTGCTTTCCCCCCTTTTGTCGTGTTATTGTTTTTTAATTACTTTATGACTCTGGGGCCCGTCTCTGGTCTGTTCTCCCACAGACATCTGATCCTGTTTGCCCCACCCCCAGCACCATAAACTAATTAAATAAACAATATATGGACACGAGCGAGTGAAGAAGGTCCGAAGATCGTGTAAAGACAAACAAGACCATCTGAATGAGGTAACTGAGGACTGGTCGCTCTGAATTCCTCTGAACCTCAACCCATAAACGCCTCAGACTGCAATTGGCTCTCAATCAAACACAGACACTGGCGCTGATTGGCAACCTATCAAGTTTTCTGACTAATCACGATTCAACATATGATGGTCGCATTTAGGTTCGAAGACTTCATGGTGCTTGCAGCCTGCATTTGGGTAGATCGTACAACGCCAAGTGTCATGGTTTAGGGTTCAATTCGCGATCTCTCCTGATAGGAATTCAGGAACTCTCAGTACGCAGCGATACATGCAGGGATAACGACCAGTCACCAGAGGTTATATCCTTCCTTCAGAGTTATCCTGGCGTTATATTCCAGCAGGATAACAATGCTCGCCCACATGTGGCCCGGAAAGATCTCTTCATGCACGCAGATGTAGCTTCTTCGCTTACCTGCAAGTCGCCCGATGTATCCACTATCGAACGTATCTGGGAAGTGATAGGTAAGCAACTGGCAACTGGACCAAGCGCCTCTATCATCCACAAAACAAGGAGCTATGAACCTCGTAGAAGCAGTCTGGCAGGCTATTCCCCAGGACGATATCAAAAACCTCTTCATTCAGTGCCTCTCCGTATAGTATTGCTACTCGAGGAGGATTCACACAATTCTAAATTTTGAAGCTATCAAAAT
>JAFIDM010000007.1:32440596-32452475 GCA_023159025.1 Thereuonema tuberculata | reverse complement strand
GCTCCATTGAAATCTATAGAACGACGGTGGTTGCGTGTCATGTCTTGGCCAGAAGCGATCAAGCGGCCATGTGTGAAAGGCTCCATTGAAATCTATAGAACGGCCTAGCCACGCTGCCATGGTCGCGTCGTGTGAAAATACCCTTAGGCTTCGACGTTCCTTGGGTTTTACGTATGTTTTCTTATTCTCTTTTCTTAGATCAGTATTTATTTCTCCCTAAATTGTGCGAGAAACGATACTTACTCTAACTCTCATTCATAATGGGCACAACAATAAGACACTCAAGAATCTTATTTTGATACTTCAAAGAGAAAACACATGGATTTCTTAACAGGTTTACGTAACATGCTGAGAATATTCAAAGATTTACTTCGATAGCTAAAGTAAAAAACATAACACCAATTAACAACACAGCTTTGAAGAGAAAAACCTGTTATGCGCCCTAAGCCTAAGCCCAATCAGTCACGAATTGTCATAACTTTATCGTTTATCTTTCTCTGACAGGATTAAAATATAATCTTTATACAATAATAATAATAATAATAATACTCCCTCAACCTCCAAAACTCTTGCCCAATACCCACACTCAGCACCTGCGTGAATCATGGGCTCGTAAGGAACTTCGTGGCAGACATCACCACGAACTCAGCCAGCCTCATGTTGACATGGAATCGTCGAACAGATGGCTGACGAGTGGTGAGCTGTTTGGGGAGACCGAAGGGTCATAATCGCGATACAGGACCAAGTCATCCCCACACCAACTACAAGAAACACATTCTACACAATGCAAACACATGACGACAGATGCAGGAAATGCCACTTTATGCATGAGACGATCGAACACATAATATCAGGCTGTCCCCTTCTCTCCCAAAAAGATTACCTCCAGCGACACAATCAGGTAGCATCGATTGTTCATCAACAGCTAGCACACAAACACTCACTTATTAAGAACACGGTCCCGTACTACAAGTACATAATACAAAGCGTATTAGAGTCATCCTCACATAAGCTGTACTGGGACCGAACCATTCACACAGACAAAAACCATACATCACAATAGACCTGACATCACACTTGTTGATAAGGTCAACGAGCAGACCTATCTCATCAAGAACATGCAGAAAACTCACTCAACGTCCTTCCAACACTTCCATGTGTGGATAGCATCATTTTTATGCAAGATGGCGCTCATTGCAAAGCCAGTGAAGCAGCTGCTCAAAAGGCATTTCGGAAAAGATAGAATTATCAGCTGTCATTTTCCAACAGCCTGGCCGTTACGATCACCTGATCTTAATCCTTGTGACTTTCTGGCTGTGGGGTTATCTGAAAAATGTTGTATTTAGTGGTCCGATTGCAAATTTAGCTGAATTGAAGACACGCATTGCGCAACACATTCACAACGTGACCCCTGAGACCACTCCGATCTGTGGAACATGCTTTTTCTAGGTTTCAACTTGTGGCAGAAAACGGTGGACAACATATTGAACATGTTTGCACAAGTCTCGCGACAATTAAAAACCGATTTCTTTATGCGGTTTTTGGCCTCAGGACAATTAAAAACCGATTTTTCCCAACCGATATGGTACGACTTTGCCATGGTGAATGGGCTTTAAACTTAACAGTGCCACAACTGTTGAATGACTTGGAAGTCATTTCTTCAGTAAAAACCTGATACAGTCGTGCACATTGAAGTATAGTTGGTTTAACGTGCAACTCACGCCATAGCCGTCGTATTGAGATTCAAATGTCACTTGTAGCCGAACCCATTTACGTTATGACGCTTAAAGCGCCATCTATTGCTAACATTGTGAACTCTTTTTTTTCTTATGCCATACCATTTCCCCTTTCTTCGAGTATATTCAGTTCAAATTTCAGGTCATTCTGAGCAGTGGTTCTTTTTTTACAGCATGTTGAAAGTTGAACTGTAATTATAATCACCCTGTATATACAAAATACGAGTAGAAAAAGTTTAGCCAAAGTATAAGAAAATAAGATTTTGAGATATCCAACAATGTTTCGCTTTGTCATTCTGAAATTTTATTTATTTTTATTAGCTTCATTTGGTTTAGTCTGAATTATTAATCAGCCAGTTTTAAATTTTTTTTTAATATCTGATATTTTTATATTATTTATACTAATGAGGCCAATTTTATTGATGGTCTTTTCCAAAATGAAGTTGGGGTTATGTTCTCCATAACTGTTGTTTATGTCAGGATATTTTAAGTTAATGTTGTTTTGAATTCTTAAATTGTAATTACTAGTGTTCTTTTTATTGTAAATTAGGATGAAACAGGGTTTTTTTATAATTAAATTACGTAGCAACTTTTGATAGGCAGTTAAAATCCCTCTTTCAATTAAATATTTCTTTCTTTTCTCTTTATCCTTCCAGGTATTATTATTAAAAGTAAGTTTAAGTATTTTCTTTTGGAAAGAAGTTAAAAGTTCTTAAATTAGAATTGGTAAATGCAGAAATTTAACGTGTGTGAAATTAATGTTATAGTTTTAAAAAATAGGCCGGACACAAATAGGCCATAATTAAAAAACATAAATTGAGATTTTAATGTGTTTTTATGTTTTTTAATTATTGTGTGTCTGACCTATTTTTTAAAACGATAACAGAATTTTGGTAGAATTAGCCCAAGCGTTTGTATCATAATTTAGAATAGAATAACAGAAAGCAAAGTACATTAGCATCCGAAATTTGAGGGAAAGTGTATCTATTATGTGGTAGAAGATGTATGATGTGGCGTTTAGTTTTGTGTAAATCTTGTTAATGTTGCTATCCCAAGTGAAAGTACTATTAATTGTAATATATAAGTAGTTTATGGAGTTGACTGATGCTATTTTGCGACAATTTTGACAGTCGGGATTAATAATAATAATAGTTATTTCCTATTAATGTGATTCGCTTATCTTGTTTTATTTTAATAACCTTGTTCATACATTTGGTCAATAGGAGGGACTGCAGTATAGTAGACTGAGTCACTTCACACTCTCTTGGTTTTTATGGAAACACTTTTAACCCCCTGTTAAAAAAGTTAAGCCAATTCTTACAAATGAAAACCGTTCAAGGAATGCTTCGTCAGTAGACAGGCAGTCACTTTTGACTCAATTTCACAATAGACTTTTCTTGGTAATAAACATTCTGACTTTCAACATTAAGTTTCTGTACTGGGTAAAAAATAGAGGAAGTGGTAATTGAAAAACAGAAAAACCATTTCTTACCTTCTCATGTGGAGGAACATCCTTCTCTAGTTTGATGAAAATTTGCTCTTCCTAAGAACCTAAAATGGATAAGAAAAATATAAGTGAAAAAAAGTCCTCTTAAACTCTTAGTTAGCACTAACAAATCATTTTCTATTTCTTCCTTCAATCAGCTGCCATTAGTGAAGGAGAATTGTTTGAATCACAAATTAGGTTCTACTTCAGTTTTTCTAATACATTTACCAGCTCTTTTTCGTTGCTTCTTATAAAGAAGGCAGAGATGACACCAACTGAACAGAGGAAGGAAATTTTCAATCTTTAATCGTAAAAAGATTTGTAAATGCTAATCTTCCGAAAATTTTTCTTTCATTTCATAGCTTTATTCAGTAAAATCTACGAATTTAATACGCTTAAAATGCTTTGAAATGCAATTCTTTAAGGTCGATTCATAAAAATGGATAATTCCTAATTACTTTTTGTCATTACGAGGAAAAAAAAAATTAAAAAAGAAAATTAAAAGAAAACAATTACCAATAACTTGTAACTTTTCATTTTCAATTTTGGCTTAAAGTAGTGACTTAAATTTACAAGGTTTTATGTTTTTGGAAGAGTGGACTATAAAGATGGGCTACAATCTTTTTTTGAAAGCGCAGCTTCACTTTTACAAGCAATAAAATTTTACTCCAAGGCCGACCGGTGAAGCTCTCTCGAAAGGAAACAAAAAAAAAGTACTTTTATACATACATACATATACAAGCCAAATAACAGGAGATGGAAGGGGATTTTGGGATAGATCCAGCTAAGAAGAATTAAGATCAAAGGAAGATTTGGAAGATTTTAGATTTTAAAAATTTAAATCTAAAAATAAAATTAAAATAAAACCATCAACAAAACAATGAGGGAATCAACGCAAATGGTCTTTGGTAATTTTCAGTAAGAAATAAATATTCCATCGAAGACACTGAATGATTCAAAAAGGTTCACGTTTTGATGCGAGAAGATTAAATTATTTATATTATTGATTAAAAACTTTAAAAACATTTATTTAGATGGCAATATTCTTGCAGATTTGTTTAAACGCTACTGGAAAAACCATACTTGTCTCCTCTTTGATGTTGATGCTGTTTTTAAGAGTAAAACACGTTAAACTGAAGTCATAAGACGATCTCTTTTTAGATTCGAATGTGGACCTTCCATTAGTTCCAATTCGAAACAAACATTTCCTACGACTACCTGTTCATCGCCTGTAGATAAAACGCAAATGAATTTTAGTATCACTTCGTTCTGATGATTCGTGATAATGAAAAAGAATGATAAAATTAATGACTCTATTAGTTTAGACTCCGTCACCACCTGTGTTTGAATACCATCGTTTTGGCTTCGAAAACTGATAAATGGTTCCTAAGGTATTTTAAAAGGAAATTCTCTATCTTCAGTAAACATTCATATACAATCAAATGGTTAATTCTGAATGCTTCTAAATCAACGACTAAAGAAGCAAAAACATTTCAAATAAATATTAACTATATAATAACTTGAAAGTGTGAGAGATAAAATGTTTTCAGATACTATAAATATCACACAAACTTGATAAAATAGAATTTTAGTTGAACAATTACACACAATGTTTCGGCAATTGTAGTTGCAATTACCATTTTCAAGTGATATAATAAGAGACAGCGCAGAAATAATTGAACAATCTGTGATTCAAAAGAGGTCGAATACATTGTTAGGAAGGAGGAAGGGAAAGAAAAAACAACATAAATTGAATTACAATATTACTTATAATAACAAGGAAATAATATGATACAATAAAATTAATACAATATATATAACCATTAAAAAGAATTGATAATTATATTTATTTTTAGGAATTAGAAGAGATAGAATTAGCAAGTAATAGAATAATTAGATCAGGAGCAAATTAAACAATTGAGATTCAAAATATTTCAGAAAATTCTTAGAAAATTTAGAATAGTTTCCCTGGAAATAGTTCATGAAATAATAAATTTTCAATTTTCAATGAATTTAAATAATTCTTCCTTTTTGAAAAATGTATTTAAGAAAACCATATATTTCTTTACATAAAAACAATTCCTTTTGATTCATGTTCTAGAACAGTGTTTCCAAAAAGACGTGAACAAGTATATCGTAAAAAAATAACTAAAATTAATGTTTTTACATTTTAATTTTTTACATGAATAAGGGTGGGAAAGTTTTGCCACAGATTGAACTCCGAACATAATTTCTTTCTAACAGAATGAGTTTTTTGTCTTCTAATAAAAGTTATAATGTATTACAGGTTCAAATTTGAAATTTTTAATCAACAATCAACGCATCATCATAATCAAAGTGTTTTTAGAATTAGTAAATTTCATATTGTAATTAGTAAATTGATATAGTAGAATTCCCTTTTCATATTACATTAATGCACGTTAAACCTTCTTTATAACTGTTTCTCTGCAGACAATTTTACCTTAGTTTCATAGTCAACTTTGTAGAATTATTAATTATAAATCGGAAAACCATTCGAAAAGAATAACAAATACCAAATACTCCATATCAACTCAGCGGATAAAGCTACCAATTTAAAATTAACATTTCAGTTAATAAAATAAATTAAAAAATAATAAAAAATAAACAAAGCAAATATTCATTATCACAATGTTAAGCTTAGCATAAACCAATACTAAAATCTAAACTTAAAATTTTAATCGCAGAATTCAAAAATTATAAATATTTTAACAATCAAATTTTATTTATTAGAAAATAGCATTTAATTGAAAAGAACAATGAATGAGTCCACGAAGAAATATAAATCAGATTGTAATGGTCTATCAAATGGTTAACTAACTATTACAAATATATAATCATCAATTTCTCCGTTAATGTTTCGATGTGGTTGCTTCAGTATTTCAAATACATGTTTATTCAACGAAAATAATGAAACCGGATATTATGTACTTCTTACCTATCTGAAGTGAGGTCTTTTAAAGTCAAATATCAATATTTGTTCATAACAAAGAAATATCTATCATATTTCGAAGAATTTTGACCGAAAGTGTTTCGTAAACACATTATATATAATAAAATTTACAATTGCAACTTACAAATATATTAATAATATATTTTTCTTGAATTGTTAAGTGAATTAAGTAAATTGACCTAATAAATTATTTTAAATGATACTATTTTTTTTCCTTGCTTTGTTGAGAATTTTGAAAATGAATGAATATTAGGCAACGTAATTGTAATTTTAATCGAAGAAACACTTAATGTTTGAATTAATACTATTTTTATCATTGACTTACCGGTCATTAAATTTATAAAAGAAAAGCGGATCAGACAGCCGTCCCTCTGCTGTGCAACTATCGTTTCTGTTTTCAAATAACAGATGTCGCTACTCGTTGGGAGTTGTATTCAATTATTTACTTTATTTATTTTATAAAATCCCAAACCATCAAGTAGTATAATATATTTTCTCTCATAATCATAATAATTATAAATGTTCTTTGGATAATTTCTAATTAAGTGATTATTATTTGTTAAAACACCCAGGACAAATTATGAAGTGATGATAAGTTCAAAATATACACAATTAAAGAAAAAAAGTTACTAGACATTAATTCTTATTAGACCTAAAACAATTTTTTATTTATTTTAATAGTAGTTTCGTTGCTACTATATAATAATGAATGTATGGCTCCCAAAATGTCAACCAATTTATGAAATTACTCAGAATGCCAATTAAAAATTGGCGGGAAATACAGATTTCAATAATTAAGGAAAATAAGTGAATACAACTTTGTACTAAAGTATAAGCTTAAGGGCGACCAATAACAATATTAAAAAAAAATTAAAAATTAATAATAAAAAAAGTACATTAAAAAAAAATTTAGGAAAAAATTAAAAAACGTTCAGAAAAAAAAAGAAGAATATATACGGATTTACACCGACAACCTATGGAGACCTTAAGCATCAAGCTATAGCTGACAACTAAAATAAAATGGTTGCATTTCTAACATTTAAACTAATACAGAAAATCCAATAAAAACAATGCCTAATACCTCGAACATGAGGGGGGAAGCATCGGCCCTTCAAAATACCCCATTCCTTCATTGTTTGGGCCTCTGAACATGATGGTGAATTCCGTTTGGCGATCCGACCTTCCGCTCGGGAATTGTTAGGGGTGCACAGACACGGACGGACGGACAGGACAAACGCAACAGCTCCCAAATGGGTCGCTAAAAATCGGAAAAAGCGCGATAACTCAAAAATATATGATTCATACAAATCAATCATTTTTTTTTTTTTAGCCATTTTAATTTTAATTGATGAAAACCTACAGCTTACTGTAAGATAAAAAAAAAAAACATTTTATATGGACACTAATTTATTCCATTAATAAGCATCTACAGAATTTTGTTAAAAACACGGTGCCCAATTAAATAAGTATCTCAATATGAAATGTGGGCATCGCACGTATCATGTTTCGTACTATGAAGTCTACAAGTTCACAGTCCTTTTAAAGTCCTTTTTAGTCCCTCCAAGAGATTTAAGGCATCAACTCATTTCTCGATAATATCCAAATTTCTGTCCAAACCAAGAACGCCTGGAAATGCTTTGCAAAACAAATCTGGACTCATCTACGAATAGCATTGGTTTTCAGTTCAAATGACAAGAAGACAGTCAATTTCAAATGTTTCCTTCTCTGGTAAGGGCTCTTCGTAGCTTTAGCCTTCTACTCACACTGCATTAAACAATCAGTAGTTCTTTCAGCCGCAGCAAAGGCAGCTGTGTGGGCGAATCCAGGCATAGAATCGAAGATAACGATCATCCACGGAAATTGTAGTCTTAAATTGGTTAATAAATAAATAAATAAATACATAAATTGGTTCTACATTCTGTGACCACAGAAAGACTCCCATTTGGTTACTTCTATCTGACTTTGCCTGTCTCCAGTCTTCCAACAGCTCTTCACCTACGTTCATATGTTAAATATCCTGAAGCTGCTTCAAAATGTTGGCTACCTCTAACTCCTTTCTTCCAATCTGAATACGAATTGTTTAACAACTCTCAAATAGCCCTTCATACTGCGGCTCATTTACTTGAACCGATGATAGCGCCATTCATTTGCACACCCACGCCCTAATTCCGCATTACTTTCTACGTCTTATGTCCAAGTTTCAAGCCAGCTCTAACAATGGTTTGTCTGTTTGTTTATTTTTTTTTTCCTTAATTAATGAAAACTATATATTTAGTTAGGGGATATTACAAATCCTACATTGAATTTTGAGACAATCCAATCAGTTTTCAAGTGTTTTCTTCAGCCAATAATGATGAATAAAAGTATATTTGAGAATGAAAGTGATTTCAACACCATTTGGCTTCTGGTCGCCTGCATTTCTCAACTAAAACTCTCAATTCCTGTAGTAACTACATACCTTTAGGTGTACCTTAAGCAATAATTAACAAAGAAAATGAAATTTGCGAATTTGTATCCCTTTTTCAATGTTTCTTTTCATTTTTGTTGTGTTCTAACAAATTGTTGCGGGGATTCCAAAGTGTTCAAGGTACTTAACTCCCGGGTTAATCGTGGCCCGAGCCTTCAAAGAATCTCCTTAAACGCACTCATTGTCAACTAAACTATAGTGCGATTTAAAACTACGCTTGCGTCATCTATCGACAGGTTTAGGAAGTTTTCCTTCACATCTGTGGTGCAGTATAGACATAGAATCGTGGTAACTACTTGCTCGACCGGGATGAAAAGTAGCCTACATCTTATTCCGTGTCCTAGACTACCTGCATGCAAAATATCATTCCGATCCATTGGACGCTTGAGGCGTGATTGAATTACAAGCAAACTTATAGATTTTCGCTTTTATAATTTTAGTTAGGATTAGGATGTCACAGACATTTTCGTATCCAATTATTTGCGCAATCTGATGGACTTTGCTGTGTAACGTTGAGGTAGTACAGGAAAGCTTCATATTCTCTTGCGTAAAAACTAGTCCCAAAATGGTATTTGCAGGAACATACTCATACTTTGAGAAATAATCAATCAGAATTTATGTAAAAAATCCGTCGTAGATGTTGAAAATCCTGTGGAGAACTTTCAAGATATAATCCAACAAATATTTTTTTTTTCCCAAACTTGATAATTTGCATAATTAAGTCCTTGTTACTGACCGTTAAATCTGGACAAATGAACATTACATACAAATGAGTTATTTAACATATGAATAAATATTCCCGAAAAAACACTTAAAAGCACACAAACTGATTAAAAAAATTGCCTTCACAATTTTTCTTACAAATATTATTAGTAAATATATCTATTTTTATAACATAAATGCCGATAATCTTTAATTATTCGAGGTTAAAAATTCTATTAACACAGTTTCTTTAAACCATCTTAATTAGCTAACAACGACTTTAGAAGTGTTCTTTCTGCTTAGATCAGAATTTTAATTATCACGAAGCTTTGTTGTAGCGTTCTAATACAGAGAAATATTAATCACTTACCAATAATCTATTGAATTTGAGACCGTTTATGCAAAAACCAGTCTTCATTTCATTTCGGAATTCCAATTTTTTTTAATAGATATCTGTCTTCGTAATATTAGCTAATTGTTCTTTGTCTTATGAATGGTTATAATTGGAAGCCACTTATGACTCTATTTTAACTGAAATCGTCGTTTCAATAGTTTCAATTTTTCTCAGTTGGGAAATGTGTATTACAGGTACGAGTTAGAGTTTCAATCATTATTTATTAATAGATCCTACAATGTATCTTGTAAGAATAGCCATTGAAAGTTCTCTTCATGACACTGACTGCTTTGTCATTTGCTTGTATTTCTAGCAATTCTTCGAGCAGCTATGAATTGTCATCGTACAGTAGTACTGTAGGAAAGAAACAAACATAGGATTTATTTCATTTGAATCACAAAAATCAAAATCAATTCATTCTAAACAATCAACTGAAAGAATAATCCTACAATAAAGTAAGAAAGTATGGTTTAACACAGAATCTTTCATAAATTAAAATATTGCTATTAGTTTGTGTGCTTTTAAGTGTTTTTTTCGGGAATATTTATTCATACGTTAAATTACTCATTTGTATGTAATGTTCATTTGTCCAGATTTTGTACAACGGTCAGTAACAAGGACTTAATTAAGTTATTCAAGAAAGAATTTATAATTGTTATATGTTGTATGAATTTATTTTGTTATTCAAGAAAGTTTATACCATGAATGACTAAATGATTGTTTATGCTTAGAATTCTGTTTTAAATGTTAGAGAAAATTTTAAGTTTCTCTACATTTTCTGTAGTTTTTTTCCATGAAGAAGATTTCTGCTGAAGAAATCGAAATATAGATGATTAAAGATGTTTTTAAGTGGAAGAAGGAGTTACTATGAGTTATTTGTATTTATTGCTATTTATAGTTTTGAAATTAAAATGTTGAAAGATGCGGTTCAAAAATATCCACAATTAATTCACTGAGTGTTCCAAGTGGAGGATTTTACTTGTCTATCCACCTGTTTACCCATCACGTTAAAACGGCTTGGATGATTTTCACAAAATACGTTATGGAACGTATTTATGATTCAATTTAAAACTTTGGTGTCCAACCCTCCCTTCCCTCGCTAAAACGACTGGGCTCATTTCTTTACAGTTTGTTAAGAAGCTTATTCATGGATCAATTTCAAGTACTGTGCTTTACCTGCTGGATAACAATCAAAGCGAGGCCTACCGATGGAGATAGATGAGGTTGAAGGTGTGCTGAACTAATGAAACTGAGGACGATTCCTGGTTGTGCTGAATCAGTGTAGTGCGTTGGAGCGAATTTGGGTTTTGTGGAATGGCTCTACCACGCGGTCCCTGGGACAGAGGAAGTTTCTTGTATAAGGCCTTCCACCGAGTGTCGAAGTTGATGATTTCCGGAGCTTCCTACTTGGTTCCGTGAAATTTACTGCAGGACTGTTCAATGAGATGTCTGGTTTAAAAACACACGATCATAACACACCATAAAAAAACAATCATTTAACAGAAACAATTGATCTCTAGTCGAGAAATAATTTACAGGATGGCCCAAAACAAACAGTACTGAAACACGAACACTCGGTTTCAGTTCCGCCAATGAAGTTACAGAGTATGACGTCTGCAATGACATGTTCCATGTGGGCCCTCTCCCTTACAACACTGAGTTCGTAGATGCTCACTAAAGAGGTTGTCCCAAAATCGACGATTTTGGCCCCACTCGGATTTCGCTGAAAATTGGTATGCAGACTCCGTAGGTGGTGTATGGTTTACAGTAGCAATTAGAAGTGTGCCCGACTTCCGGTTAGACCGGAAATGGATGAAGTTTGCTGTTCATTTCTATGTTGAAATATCAAAATGAAACCTATGCCCCACTCGGATTTCGCTGAAAATTGGTATGCAGACTCCGTAGGTGGTGTATGGTCTACAGTAGCAATTAGAAGTGTGCCCAACTTCCGGTTAGACCGGAAATGAATGAAGTTTGCTGTTCATTTCTATGTTGAAATATCAAAATGAAACCTATGCCCCACTCGGATTTCGCTGAAATTTGGTATGCAGACTCCGTAGGGGGTGTATGATCTATAGTAGCAATTAGAAGTGTGCCCAACTTCCGGTTAGACCGGAAATGGG
>JAFIDM010000007.1:32408358-32430668 GCA_023159025.1 Thereuonema tuberculata | reverse complement strand
CGAAGCTTTGTTGTAGCGTTCTAATACAGAGAAATATTAATCACTTATCAATAATCTATTGAATTTGAGACCGTTTATGCAAAAACCAGTCCTCATTTCATTTTGGAACTCCAATTTTTTTTAATAGATATCTGTCTTCGTAATATTGGCTACTTGCTCTTTGTCTTATGAATGGTTATAATTTGAAGCCACTTATGACTCTATTCTAACTGAAATCGTCGTTTCAATAGTTTCAATTTTCTCCATTGGGAAATGTGTATTACAGGTACGAGTTAGAGTTTCAATCATTATTTATTAGTAGATCCTACAATGTATCTTGTAAGAATAGCCATTGAAAGTCATGACACTGACTGCTTTGTCATTTGCTTGTATTTCTAGCAGATCCTTCGAGCAGCTATGAATTGTCATCGTACAGTAGTACTGTAGGAAAGAAACAAACATAGGATTTATTTCATTTGAATCACTAAAATCAAAATCAATTCATCCTAAACAATCAACTGAAAGAATAATCCTACAATAAAGTAAGAAAGTACGGTTTAACACAGAATCTTTCATAAATTAAAATATTGCTATTTATAGTTTTGAAATTAAAATGTTGAAAGAAGCGGTTCAAAAATATTCACAATTAATTCACTGAGTGTTCCAAGTGTCTATTTATCTGTTTACCCATCATGTTAAAACGGCTTGGATGATTTTCACAAAATATGTTATGGAACGTATTTATGATTCAATTTAAAACTTTGGTGTCCAACCCTTCCTTCCCTCGCTAAAACGACTGGGATAATTTCTTTACAATTTGTTAAGAAGCTTATTCATGGATCAATTTCAAGTACTGTGCTTTACCTGCTGGATAACAATCAAAGCGAGGCCTACCGATGGAGATAGATGAGGTTGAAGGTGTGCTGAACTAATGAAACTGAGGACGATTCCTGGTTGTGCTGAATCAGTGTAGTGCGTTGGAGCGAATTTGGGTTTTGTGGAATGGCTCTACCACGCGGTCCCTGGGACAGAGGAAGTTTCTTGTAAAAGGCCTTCCACCGAGTGTCGAAGTTGATGATTTCCGGAGCTTCCTACTTGGTTACGTGAAATTTACTGCAGGACTGTTCAATGAGATATCTGGTTAAACACACGATCGGCCTTTTTATTATCCATAAAAAAACAATCATTTAACAGAAACAACTGATCTCTAGTCGAGAAATAATTTACAGGATGGCCCAAAACAAACAGTACTGAAGCACGAACGTCCTGGTTTCAGTTCCGCCAGTGAAGTTACAGAGTATGACGTCTGCAATGACATGTTCCATGTGGGCCCTCTCCCTGACAACACCGAGTTCGTAGATGCTCACTAAATTTTCTAGCACATCCCGAAATAATGGCTGCTGCATTTCGCGGAAGACACGAAGAACTTCGTCTGTGAGTTTGGCAATATCGGTGAGATGTGCACGGAAGACATGTTCCTTAAGCATTCCCCAAATGTACGCATTGGGAGAAATAAGATCTGGTGAATGTGATGGATACGGAAAGTCTATCAACCGAGAGATGACATTTCCATGAAAGGTATTGATGAGAAAGTCTCTGCACATCCGTATTGTTTGGTAAGTTGCGCCGTTCTGTTGGAACCATTGATCTGCAAAGCGAATTTTCTTCCCTCGGTAGAAGGCACGAATGTCATTGATGAACGGGAGTAGGCATGTGTTCATGTAGCGTTGTTGGTTTTGTGTCACCGGAATCCCATGTTCCTCAATGAAGTAGAGATTACTGACGCCGTACCCTGATACAGCACACTAAAATGATTATTTTCTCCGAATGACGTGGAGATTGCTGCACGATATCGAACCGGTTCGATCGTCGATTACTGTAACCTGTAACATGAATATGCGCCTCATCGGAGAACCAAATGTTATTCATGAACTCGGGGATTTCTTAGGTCATGGCGAGAATAAGGGCAAAGCACAGTTTCAGAGCCTCCTTATCGCCCTCCCTGAGCCAATGTGCAGACTGGATGGTGTAGAAGAACGCTCCGAGACCCTTCAGGTTTCTTTGTAAGGATGTTCGTGGCATGCCAAGCTTCAAGACTGTTTTCCGTTGACTATGCCGTGGCGACTGCAACACTTGATCCAGTATACGCCCTTGATTGTCATTGGTTGTTCTGGAACTCCTTGTACATCCTCGCCGCTGCGTCAATACACTACTCTTTCGTCTAAACTTGTTAATCCCTGTTAGGATGATGCTGTTGCAGATTTGCAGAACTGCTGCACAAACAACACCTTCAGTCGCTGTATACTAGGACCATTATTACGGCCTTATGGGTATGAGTGATTATATTTCTCCACAATAAACACCTTTTCCTCTGTTGTCAGCATCATTATCATATGTCCAGTACCAGTGACGGCAATGGAATGTCCCACAGCATATTGTATTCGTGTGGAGTCTTGGTTCTGACATATTCCTGTTTGTTTTGAGCCATCCTGTACCTATAAATAAAGGAGGACATTAAGAAGATGGATGAATACATATTCCCGGAGTTTCGATATTTCTACCAAGAACTATCCCACTAGCCAATACTGATACCTATACGGATAATGATGCTGGGGTTGAAAGAGACATTTTTTGAATCTTGAGCAGATGTTTTCGTTATTTACTCTTAATTTTGTCGTTTTAAAAGATTTTCAATTGTTTAACATGTTTATCTTGTTTTCATTTTGATTCTATTCATCTTTTTTTGTATTAAATTCAGTTGATTTCCTACTTTAAGAAATAAAATACACTACATGAATACTACTTTCATGTTGCTCAACCCTAAACACAAACATTGCTTCAAGAAAACAATTAATAAGTTCTACTTAGTTATTCATTGAGTGCAGAAACAAAATCAGTCCATTTTGTATTTTACATACATAATCCGATTTGAAAGTAAACAAATGACACTGATACTATATTCATTCATTCCCATTTGCAACGTTTGAGTTCACAATCATTAATCGCATTCATGTTTTGGGGAGGTGCAGTTTTTTTGCTCTTCTGTGGTCACTTATTCAGCGATTCACTGTTCACTGGCATAAATCAGTCGACATTCAGAGAGAACATCAGACTTTGCAAAAGAGATATTCATTGAAGAAAGAAATTACTAAAAAGAAAATTAAAATTCCTCATCTACGACAGTCATCATTTGCTGTCTTGGTTCCTCTTTATTCTATAAAAAATGTTGGAATTTTTGTTGGATTTTTTTTCGTTGTTCTGGTTTTTCTAAATCTGTATTTTGGTAAAAAAAAAAAAAAACTAAAGAAAAATTAGAGATCAAGAATCGCCAGAGAATTCGATACAAAACAAAAGACAGAAAATACAAGTTAAGCGAAATGGGAAAAAAACTGAACATCAAAATCACCTACAATTGGATGGTTGTAATTTCTTTTGAATATTTGTTCTTCATTTTGTTGTTTTTTTTGTTTTTTAAATTTCAATTATTAAATTTTTAATCAACTAAGGTGGTAAGTAACAAAGGACACCTAGGTAAAAAGAAAGAAAGTTCCATGGTGTTCGAACCTCATTTGCCTGATGTTCAACAGTTTTAGAAACTTATTGTGGATGGTTTTTGTGTTGAGGTTAATGGCGTTTTGTCATGAGAGCGACCTCTTTTCCCAAGAGGCGTTCCTCTGCGCTGTTTGTTCAAATGTGTTTATTTTATCAACACGCTATCGCCCTGTTTTACGATCACTATGGTGTTGCTGCTTCTCTCGGACGCAGAACAATTCGAAAAACACCAGAAAAACATAACTTGAATTCAGCAAATTAAACAAGGTTGAAAAATAGTGTTTTAGAAGTTCGTTTATGACCGTAAATTTATTACAGACTATAATCATTGAGAATGTAATGAGTTTACGATGGTTAGACTTGGATCGTTGGTAGAATCTGATTGAAATAATCGAAAGCCAATAAACCAAGATTAGACAAGGCAAAGATTCCGTCCAAAGTCTTCACAATTAATATCTAAATAAAAAAGAAAACAATAATAAGATACAAACAGAAAAATAAAACAAAGGAAGGAATCAAAATACAAATAGAAGTACAGAGGAAAAGCAATTTACAAGAAGAGTTTCATTTTGTAGATGAATACAGGATGATTCTAAATTCACAGGACAAACATTAAGAGGTGTAGGATAAACTGAAATAAACGTTTTTTGTTAAACAATGTACGTCCGCAAATGTCGCGTTTACATTCAACGACAGGTTGAGGAACGTCCCGACACAGGCACCAGAGCTGTTGGACGTAGCATAGAAATGAGCCAAACTACCATATGGAGAATTTTGCAACAGGAGCAATTACACCCATTCCATTTGTAAGGTGACCATTTTTTCTAAAATGAAAAGGAGGACGCAAATAAATTGAAGAAAAAAAAAAATGTTAAATCAGGGGTTTCAGGGGTCTGTTCAACCAAAAAAAAAAAAAAGTCTTAAGCTTCACATATCAAAAAGGAGGATATACAGTAGAACCTCATTATAACGGACCTCATTATAACGGACATCAGTTATAACGGACAGTTTTTAAAAAAAATATAATAATAATAAAGGATGCATATGTTTATCTGGCGAGTTTTACATTTCCAAGCAAGCAATTAAACATCGATCATTTAATGAAAAAAAAAAAATTTAACGTGCCCGATGATTCAAAGAATTGAGTAAGCAAACGAAGGCACAACGCTACAAGGAAGGATTCGCAACTTTGTAGCGTTGTTCCTTCGTTTGCTTTCTCAATTCTATCGATCATTTAATTTCGTTATTGTCTGAAATTCTACAAATTGCCGCACACACTCATCAGTTTTTATTCAGTAACCTTTGAGTCATGTCGTTAAGTACTTTTTATAGCTAACTATTGTGCTTTCATTGATGTACACCCTGATGCATTACACCCATATAGAATTATTTGTTATAAACCGGACTTTCATTAAAACGGACAACCTTCAGCCCCAATTAGTCCGTTATAATGAGGTTCTACTGTATTACTCTTCAAACATCAAAAAGGAGGACATTTAGGAGGACACTTCTCAAGGGAGGACAGAGCTTTCAAAAAGAAGGACTTAATTTACAGAGAATTCACGCATTGAAAGCTGAGGATTATCCTCGGTGCATAGACTTCTGCCGCTAGTTTATGCAGCAGAGTGCAGTGTAGTCGTATTTTCCAGTATATTTGCTCTTCACAGATAAAGCATTGTTTACACGTGAGGGAGTGTTTAATATAGACAATGCTCATGTGGGGGCATACGCAAATCCACACGCTACAAGGACAGATTCTTACCAGCAACGATTCTCTCTCAATATTTTGGGAGGGGGGTACCAGTCAGTCACCAAACAGCGCCTTCTACCACGTCAACGCAACAGTTGCAGACATACATTATTTAACAAAAAAATATTTGCTTTAGTGTGCCCTTAAAGTTTGTCCTATGAATTTAGAATCATCCTGTATAAGTAAAACTAGCCTTTCCCATCTGACTGAAGTAATGTAAATTGGATTTTATTAGTCAACTGCATTTTATTAATATGAGCTGAGGTAGTTTTTTGGGGATTTTTTTTTTTCGTAAATTAAAAATGGGAAACAAAGTAGTTGACTAAAGGTTGGGTGCCTCTTGACTCCCATGATCTTCGTTCTAGGAAAGTCCCCTCCACTCCCCCCCCCCCCGATCCCTCCGGCGGCCATTGTTTCAATGAACGGAAGTAAATCAACTGAGTTTAGAGCAGTGTTTCCCAACGTGGGGCCCACGCCCCATAGGGGGGCAATTCGAAAATGGACTTGTCCAGAGTTTAAGTTACTGTAAAAGCACTTATTTTCGCGAGGCTTTAATTTTCGCGAATTTCGAGAGCCCTTCGTAATCGCGAAAATTTAAGCCTCGCGAATTATTTTTTTTCGGTTGTTTTTTTCGGTTCATACAAAATTCGCGAAATTTTCAGCTCGCGAAATCATCAATATCTTCATTTTCGCGAAAATTACGGCTCGCGAAAATAAGTGCTTTTACAGTAATCAAATGGCAACTCTCAGCTTCCCAAATAGAGAAGACAAATATGGAATATTAAAACTTTCGTGTAAATAAATGATTAAAATTACAAATAATTAATATTTACTAAGTATTTCCAAATTATTTAAAATTAACACTAGATACCGCAAGGATAAATTGGATGGTGTTATTATGCATCATTTGACCAAGTGTCAAAATAGATTTTATTAGATTATTGCTCCATCCTCTAGCAAAAGATGTAAACTCTTTCTAAAAAATTGTTCCTGCTTCCTATCTCAACATAATTCTGCGGAAAATTAATTTTGAATCAACGCCAATCGACTAATCGTAACGAATAAGATTTGCATCATGTCACTAATGACCTTTGAAGGATATTATTAATTTTGATAATGATCAGAATTGTCGTGTGAAAGCATCTTCATTTTGATAATAACATTCTTCATTCCGTAAAAAATTTCAAGTAATACAAAAGCTACAACAATGGCTGAGACCAAATTATTTAATAAGTGACATCCTGGAATAACTATTTCACGCTCTTTGGCGATCATCAGAAGTCACCAGTAAATAACAAGGTCTCCGCACTGAGGCTAATGTGAATAATCGACGGAAGTACAGTGGTGCCTCAAAGGAAAAAAATAGACAATAAAAAATTCACTAATTTTTTATTAGTGAGTTTTTTATCTTTTCCTTTGAGGAGCTTTCGTCGATTAATACATAAGCTTTTGCTTTTTTGCGAATATCTCAAAATCGAATTTTGGCGCTTGGTCAAATGATGCATAAAACCATTCAATTGGCATTATCCGTGCAGAAATAGAAAGATGATCTTTAATTGGATTTTTACAAATTCCATAAATAAAAAAGTTCCAAATTTTATGGCGTTCAGTTATTTTAGCATGTTGCTCGTATAAACAGACAAATAAACAAATGGTGAAGCAGAAAGACAAAAAATGTCAAGTGGAACAGTGAGATTACGCATGATCAGTAATTACTTTTCTGAAAAAAAAATTGAAGGATTAAAAAGTGACATTTTCAACTGAATGTGATTTTTAAATAATTAAATCAGGTATTATGTAAGCAAGCGATTTTAGTCTTTTTAGACCACCCACCCCCCCGTCTTGTAAGCAAAAATAAGCAGGTGTGGACCCCTCCTCCCCCCTTTTATGCTTAGTCTACATAAGATTTGCCAAATCATTAACAGTAATACCATTAAAATACTGAAAAAAAAAATGTTTATCTGTCGTATTTTAGCATTGCTCTGATCCCCCTCCTCCCCCTTGTCAGCAAAAATAAGCCTAGTTTGAAACACACCCTCCCTCCCTTGAATGCTTACGTAATAATTAAACAGCCCCTAAACTTAATCGTAATCGTCACTTATTGTATTTTTCCTTTAGTTCTTAAAAATCTATAGTAAAGCTCGTCCTTCAAGCGCTTTTAAAAATTGAACGGCGCTGGTGCTTTTGAGTCCGTTTCAGATCTTCTAATATTACATTTAAAGTATGAAAATAACTAAATTCAAGTTTATATTTATGTTGAGCGAAGTAGAAGGATTGAGAAATTAGTTTTTATTAAAGCAACGGAAAGATTTAAGAGATACAAAGCAGGAAATGGATGTTTTATTCTGTTTCAAAAGACACTCAATGCGCACGTGATCTGATAATTCGGCCAAATACAATGCATTGGGATTCTTATCAACTTTTGTCAAAAGTCTATCATCTGTTGAGTGCGATGTCTAACGTCGACCGCTTGCGAGTAGCAGTGATTGGTGCGGGGGCGGCAGGTATTATTGCAGCCAGGCATCTCGCTCAGGCGTCCTCCACTTTCAGCTTTCAAGTATTCGAGCAGACTGGGCGAGTCGGAGGCACTTGGGTTTATACGGAAGAGGTCGGTAAAGATGAATTTGGACTACCCATCCATTCGTCCATGTACAAGAATCTCAGGTACAATAAGTTTTGTAGTCTTTGATTTCTAGGGTCACGAGGGATTGTTGCCACACCCGAACTTCGCTGATACATTAGAATATTAAGGCTACACATTTTTTTTATTCTTACTATAGATTCAGTTTCTTACTGTCACAAATTTCAATTTAATTTGTTTAACAATTCAACTAAAATACAAAAGAAATTCGTGTTTGATTACAGTTAGAAAATAACTGTTTAAAATTATGAGTAGTTATTAAAATAAATGAATGAGTTGATCACATTTATAATGAATTCACATTCGGAAACAAGTAAATGGTTAAACTAAGAGATCTTTATTATTATTATTATAGTTACTAGGTATGTGCTTAGCCGTAGGATTTTGGAATGGGATGGTCGTAGCCGTCCAACCAAAAAAAAAAAAGTTGTTTCGTTTAGGGGCTTATAAACAAAGCAATGAAATTTCCAATCAAAAAATAAAATAAAAAAAAAAAAAAAAAAAAAGTCCAAGATATTTGCTATTTTCGGACACAGTGGGGGGGAGGATTTCCCCCCCCCCCCCCCCCGTAAGTACGTGAGTGTACAACACTGAGGCATCAATTTTATGAGTAAGGGAAGCAGGGGTTTAAGATGGAAATAATTGTGATTTCAAACTGGATCATAGAGGAATTGTTTTATACCAAGTTTTTAAGGAAATGAGTCCAGTCGTTTTAACGTGATACAAATAGACAAACGTATTCAAGTGAAAAAGAGCAAGTTTAATTACTTATAATTCCTATTTTAATTTTTTTGAAGTTTAATTTTCTACGAAGTAACTTTTCAACTGTTTAAATGGTGTCATCACAATCAAACAGTTTGTTGCTAAGCTCGGTTTCAGCGTTGAAATCAGCTACGACCAAGCAGGTGTTTATTATGATTTTTCTTTAAGAAAAGACCTAAAAAATAATAAAATTATGAGAACGCATTTTTAAGACTTCAAGAAAGCTTAAAGCTTAAGACTTCTTACAAGTTTTTTCCCCCTTATTTTTGTTAATTTTAGGAGAAATATTAAGACAAAAAAAAAAAAAGCTGTATTTATGCGTATTTTTGAGGTGCAGACTGCCATAGATAACATTGCACCCGATGTTGAGAGCTTGTGATTGGTTAACTCAAAAGCCACTCTCCAATAACAAAGGACTGATCTGACAAACTGACAGTCATTTCAGAAGTAGGATTGTACAATTAATAATAATTTTGTATTTGCCAACAATTATGTATACAATTGTATTACAACTTTATAATATTAAAAAAAAAAAAAAGAAGAACCATGAAGATCAAATCTGTGCTCTTGTGATGTCATTAATTTAATAAATTTTTATCATTGGATGTATATATTTATAAAACTTACATGATGAGAAATTACTAACATAATATAAAATGGAAGGGATACTACATTAATTATTTTGGAATAATCCAATATTTAAAAACTTAGAATGGAAATTTCAAACAGAAAGTTAGGGTTTTTCTTATGTCATTTATGTTCGCTGAAACAATAATCAGAAATAATTGAAAATAGTTAGTTATCTGAATTAAACCATAAGGTTAGGCTTATGTAAAATAATAAGCCATATTTACGTAATGGCCTCAAAAAAAGATAAACTGGCAATATTTTTTAAAATTATTAACTAAATTAAAGCTTATATTAAAGTCATCATTGAAAAATAAATTGATGAAAACATATAGATTTTATTTAGATTCACCTCCATAATGTAAACATTCTTTAAATATTAATTGATAAATAAAACAAGATAATTAATGCTTTTAGACAGTGTCAAAAGCAAAGCATAATATGCACAATTTCGTAAACAAACTTTTAGAAACAAAACTTTATCGGAAGCGACCACTTTTGACCCCGCAACTTCCGGTCAGAGAGTGGTCGTAGAGGTCTGATTTTTTGGACGTGGTCACCTACTTTTTGATGCTGAACACAATAGTGAAGGTTTCCGTCTCCTATGTTTTACAAGCAAGCTGTAACTTAGGGGCCGCTAGCATTGCTTTTATGCTGTCTTGATGGCACACACTGCAGCGGCCAGACGACGGTTAGAGATATTCGAATGAAACCTTCACCATTGTGTTCAGCATCAAAAAGTAGGTGACCACGTGTAAAAAATCAGACGTCTGTGACCACTCCCTGATCCCCTCCAAGGCGTTTTCTTTCTTTTAAAAACGCTTTAAAAGATAGAAAACGCCTTGGGGGGGGGGGGGGGAGGGGGGGGGGGGTAAAAAAGGATGTTTTTTTTTTGGGGCACCCCCTTTTTTATGCTGAACACAATGGTGAAGTTTTCATTCTAATATCTCTAATCGTTTGGCCGCTCCAGAGTGACATATCAAGACAGGATAAAAGCAAGAGCGGTCCCTAGCAGTTTTACAGGCAAGCTGTAACCTAGGGGCAGCTATAAACAACAACAATAAATAAAGATGAAGATCAAATCTTCGGTTCATGTCATGTCATTAATTTATTAATTTTTTGACATTTGATGACAGGTTTCAATTTTATTCTTTACAATTATTTTAAAGAGAAAAAATAAAGCAAATGCTATTTAAATTTGAAATTGTTTTCAGAAATTCTTAAGCAACAGAGAATGAGTAAAGGTATCATAATATTCATAAAGCTCAGGGATCTATTTAAATGGAGAGTTATTAAAATAAGAAAATATTTAATTTTCTAAATATCTCAAAAATCCCATAATTTGAAACTATTATAACGCAGATGGCTAATCTACATTTCTTTATTAAACATATTATTTTTACTTATTAAACACATTATTTTGCACTTCTTTAATAAGAGAAGGAACAACACAAATTTACTACAATTTAAATCTTCAAGAGATCTTTGTTCCCTAGAGATTATCTCTAATCCATAGATAAGCTTTTTGGTTGAATCCTGTGATTAAAATAATGTTATAAGTATTGATTGATATTATTGGATTTAAAACCTTTCCTTTAATCATAAATCTAAAATTGTATTAATAAATGAACAGCACAGAGGAAATATTTGGAAAGAATCTGAAAGGTCCAGGTAAACAACTATAAGATGACCATTTTCCATCATTTGTTCAGGCATGGAATGCTTTCTGGATCGTTCTGTATCACTTTCGAATGGTTTCTGAGGCATGATTCAATTCATATCAACTTCGAAGGTCATGAGCAACAATTTCTTTTTAAATCAGATTAATTTATTTTTGAAAAACAAATACATCACATTAAATTTCAGATCTTTCCTTATTTTCCCACATAGTCTCCATTGTTTTGTGGAACCGTTGTGGGAGCTTGAAAATTCCCTTATGATAGAACTGCGTTCTAGCACTGCAAAAAAACTGAAGCACTGCTTTCGTGATGTCCTCCATCATTTCGAATTGTTGGATTCCTTCCTTCGTAGCACTAAAATGATGGTAATCGGATGGTGTTAAGTCAGGGCTGTAGGCAGGATGTGAAAGAACTGCAATTTCATCCATGGTGGAACGAGCAGTGTGGGGCCTTACATTGTCATGCTGCAGGATGGTCTTCTTCCCAGGATGTTTAAGATGCAAGGCACGACATACCGAGCAGCATTAATGGTATGCCCAGGTTCAAGAAATTCCACCAGAATCATGCCATCTGCATCCCAGAAAATGGAGCCCATAACTTTTCCAACTGATGGCACTGTCTTTGCCTTCCTTTTTGTTGGGGAATTGAGGTGGTGCCAATCCATACTCTATCGTTTTGTTTCGGGTGCATAATGGCGGAACCAGCTTTCATCACAATACTCGTCAAAAAAACCCTTTCCTTCATTTTCATATCACTGAAGAAGTTCTTGAGCAATGGTTTTTCTATGAATTTTGTTATCACGAGTCAATTAATGGGGAGCCCAGCGGCCACACACTTTCCAAAAGCCTAAACTCTTGATCATCTCATGGACTGCAATGTGCCCAATTCCAAGTTGTGCTGCAATGTCATCCACAGTTATACGTCAGTATTCCTGAATGATGTCATCCACTCATTCCTTGTTGCATTCATTAGAGGCTGTGTGCGGACGGCCGCTACGAGGATTATATTTGACACTTGTGTTGCCATCTTTAAAATGTTTTATCCATTGTCTGACACTGCTGGCTTCCATGCACACATCTCCATATGCACGCTGAAGTCTCATGAATTTCTGTAGCAGAGATTCCCTCTTTAACGAGAAATTCAGTCACAGAACGCTGGCGAAACGAAACATCACTTGCAGCTATTTTGTATCAGCTGTCTATGGTCACATGATGGAAGCTAATGACATCACAATTCGCTCATGGCACTGTCTGAAATCTACAAATTAAGGCAATGTTTTTGCTTTTCATAATTAAAATATGTGATTTTTAAAAAATTGTTGCTCATGACTTTCATACTGACCCTCGTATATTAATGCATAAAGACCAAAGTTAGCAATCATACAGTTTGTTTCAGTTTGGCAAAGCACCAGAACAAGGCAGTATCACAGAATGAAATTTCATTACCCATAGTATCATTGTTTTGCAAGTAATTACAGGAAATTTTTGACAATTATAAGATAAATGAGATAGTCTTACTTATTTGACTATCTCATTTGGTCTTAAAATTTCCCTGTGCCATTCTTTGTGTATCATAAGGACTTTACACATGGTAATCATAGTTTCATTCTTTGACATTCTGGCGTGGCCTTGTGGGCTAGGCAGCGGCCTCTAATGAGGCTTTTGTGTCAGAACCTGGATTCGACTCCTGGCTTCAGCGTAGATGTTTGCTTTCCTCCCCCCATCTTTGTCTGATTCGTCATGTATGGTATTTGGGTTCTCCCTTGTGATATGGGGTTGGCATCAGGAAGAGCATCTGGCCATAAATCTACCCCTGCTAAATCTACTTTGGAATTACACAAGAACTGCTTATGCCAACAGCAATCCCACATGGAAGTAGGAAAAAGCTGTAGCTGAAGAAGAAGAATCTTAGTTTCATTCCTTCCCACCATGGACAATAGTATAAGTGCAAAGCACCATATAACATGCATATGCTGTACATGACAATATTCAGGGTGAATCTGAAATAGGGGCACAAACTGTGGGGGGGGGTGTCCCATACCAAATGAAGTAAAAAAAATGAAACAAGATGAACATGTGACCGGAAGTGCATGATTGCTAGTTATTCCAATCCTAAGAAACAAGCCAGACTACAATGGAAACAAAGGACATGAACAGTACCTTTATTGGTTGTGGTGTTGTACAAACTACATGCTACCAATGAAAGTACTGTTCATGTCCATTGTTTTCATTGTAGTCAGGCTTCGTTTCTTTGGACTTAATAACTCAGCAACCATGCACTTCCAGTCATATGTTTATCTGACCTTTTTTTACTCATTTAGTATTGGAACCTGTTCCCCCGTTTGTCTCCCTATTTTAGATTCGCCCTGTACAGCTGCTTCAGCAAAGAGGAATATGCAGTGTATTATTGCTTTTTTTATCATGGTTGCCCATATAAACTTTAAAATATGGATTTATGAATCATTAATTTTTTAAGCAATATAGGTTCAAATTTGAATTAAATGGAATCCTCCAACAACAGGTTCAATAAAAAAAAATAATATTGGGTCTGCAGAAGTTTTTTCAAACATCCATACTCCTATAAGAGACATCATCCTTAGTAATGATATTTGAATTTTATTGAATACAACTTCTTAATACTGAATCAAATCAAATCTTTAAAATTGATTCAAAATTGAATTAAATCTCAAAACTAGACAGGTCCTTATTTCATAATTTTTTTTATTAAATATAACAAGGAGGCTTAACATGCGTGTAATGAAATAAAAAAGAAGTGAAAATAAATAAAATGTGCTTACTTACAAAAATGTTGAAAGAATTGTAAATAGGGTAATAATCCGACAGTTTCGGAATACTGCGATTATTCCTTCATCAGGGACGGCGCAAACATCTAAGACAGTAAAACAACATTTAAGACGACACGAGGTGGGAAGGCATGTTGAAAGTGAGGGAAGTTTCCCCATGCCTTCCCACCTCATGTCGTCTTAAATGTTGTTTTAATGTCTTAGATGTTTGTGCTGTCCCTGATCAAGGAATAAGCGCAGTATTCCGAAACTGTCAGATTATTACCCTATTTACAATTCTCTCAACATTTTTGTAAGTAAGTGCGTTTTATTTATTTTCACTTTTTCTTTATTTTATATATACATGAAATTGTAAGAAATTCTTCTTATACAAAATGGAGTACTGTATCTTGACCATTCACAACAAAACTATTTTCCTTATTGCATCTTTCTAAATCTATTAAATTTAAAATCTGTATGAAAATATTCTTTACATGTTGATTCCTTTTATTTCAGAACAAATCTTCCAAAGGAAGTGATGGGTTACTTAGATTACCCTTTCCCTGAGGGAGGACCTTCTTTCATAGGCCATGGGGAAGTATTGCAATACCTAGAAAACTATACAGACAAATTTAATTTGAGGAAATATATTCAGGTAAGTGGAATTTTTCTTTCACTTAAAAAAAAAAAAAAAAAAAAAGTATTTTAAAACAGCACTTCTGAGCTTAGGATGTGTTAAAATAATAATTAATTATTTAATAATTTAATTACCTTTTAATTTATGAATCATTAACAAAACATGTAAACCAATGTAGCTTTTATGAAATGAGATGGATATTTTTCTTCTTTCATCTCAAATCTTTTTTTCTTCTTTTTTTCAAATCTATACCAAATAGTATAAGTTATATTTAATGTAATAATATTTTATCTTTTTAAAATATTTCATTTAAATATCTAACAAAAAAAATGCCTATATATTTTTCTTTCTTCTTTTAGAGACTTTAATATCATGACTTTAAACATAAGCAAATAGAGTATTATTAAATTTAAGTCATTCCTAAACCCTTTGTATATATTGTTGTTTTAAATACTGCAGAAGGTTTACTATTTTTTTTTCCTAGTGCAGTTGGTGATTTTAGAAAAACTTTATCATAGAGAAGAAGGGCTGAGGAATGATGATTAAAAAACTGCTCCTATGAAACTGTAACAACTATCTTTGTAATATCTTCTTATGTAACATGCACATAACAAAAAAAGAACATAATTTGATAGTTGCAAACCCAACAATAAAACAGAATTTGTAAATATTACTTAAAAAATCTATGTCATACATATGCTATTCCTCAAATATATCATCACTGAATACATAAACGATCCAATGCATCTTTTCCTTAACCACCAACCTTATTACTACTGTATTTAGGTATGCTAATTTAAGTATTTTCATTTTGCTTTACTATAAAATGTGATCTCGAAAGCTGCAAAACTGCTAATAAGACATATAATATACTGAGTATTTGTATAAGGCAGGTAAGAGTAATTCATGATAACAAGAAGTGTCAAATAAGTAACTTAGGAAAAGATACTGTATAAAGAAAGGATTTTTCATCTACGAATGAGTCCTCCTATGCAAATTTATACGAAAATAAATCCTAAAAATGTAGAAGTGCTTGATATTGAATTTTGATTTAAATTTACTTTCAAGTGTCTGATACACATAATTATCACAGATGGCTATTATTGTTGGCATACACCTTTATATCTTAGTTGGCTGGAATACAAGCTACTTCACATGTATCTCCCAAAGTTCTCTAGGAAACAATAGGTAAAATAAAATATGATGCCAACACCATCACAAACATGTTACTAAGTGTAACAAACTTGCGTAATAAACTAAGTATAGCATCTACTATTAAAAAAAAATATTTTGTACCTGTTGAAAACTCCCATAATCTGCTTAAGATTACAAATTCTTAACTTGTTCTTAGAAAACTTATATAGGATCTTGGAACCAAATTTCCTTTTGCTTCAGAAGATCTTCAGAAGCAAAATCCTTAGATCAAATTCCATCGTCATAAAACTCATTATTCCTCATTGATATAAACTAATTTAAAATTGAGAAAAAATATGATTCAAAAATATTGATTTGAAATAGATTTATGATTCAAAAATATTGATTTGAAATAGATTTAAGACCATGTATAAACTATGTAATTTATTTTTGTTTGTGAAAAAAAAAAAGGATTTTTATTTCTAACCCCCTTCTACTTGCTTCATTATTTACAAAACATCATCTAGATCTTACACAGTTAACTTAAATTTTACGATGTTAAGAAGTATATAAAAAAAACAACCAAATTGTATACTAACCCAAATCACATATGAGGTTACGCATGAACAGCCTTTGCACTCTGCTTATATGACCGCATGGTGTAGAGTCACTCTAAGTTTATTTTAGGCTTGTTTTTCTTTGAAGAGATGAGACCGTAAGGACAGGTACGACATACCGTTACGAGTGAACTCCTTGTTCACAATGTGATTCCTGCCTTGCAAGAAAGAAGTTGTTAAGAGACCATTGTCTTCATGCAAGATGGAGCAGCAACCGCATATTAGGCAAGCAGTGACGGACTTGCTTCTTGCCATCTTCGGCAATGATCACATAATATCTAGAGCTTTTCCAGATGCGTGGCCTCCAAGATCTGCAGATTTGAATCCCTGTGATTTCTGGCTGTGGGGATATACCTAAATCAAAATTAACCATACATCATAGTTTGGTTTTGATCAATCTATCTCATTAAACATTTTTCTGGTTTTATCCTTTTGAATAGTCTTATTTTCTCAATTTTAAAATCAGTTATCAATCAAAAATAATAATTTTATGAGGATGGAATCAGATCTTCAGGATTTGTTTCTGAAGATCTTTGAGAATATTTTCTGTTTCAAGAAACAAAATGAATTTGGTGTTCAAGGTCATTTGATTTTGTGACTGCTTCTACTAGATTTACTTGCATTTATCAAATTTACACTAAATTATGAACTGAAATTTATTTTTAACCTTTGGTTTATTTTTAGTTTTACACAAAAGTGAATTCTGTCCAACCTCTACAGTCTCCTTCCAAAGGGTGGTGTATTCATACAATTCAAGTAAAAACCCAACAAACAGCAAAACATTTCTTTGATGCTATTCTTGTATGCAATGGGTAATGATTAGCATTTAATTTTAATATCATATTCTTTAATTTAATTTAATTTTTAATTTTTTGAAGTAGTAATTTTATGGTCCAATGCAAAAAGATCTAGATTAAAAAAAAAAAAAAGAATGTGGCATCTCAATTGATAAACACTTCAATCTCAATTTTGAATAAGAATTAGCTAGCATTTTTTTTTTTTCAAATTCCTTTCCCTATAAAATTATTGTAAACCTCAGGGGATCGTTTGCAGAGGATTCTTTTAACTGATCTATTTTTTTCTGGCTGTCTGCTGGCCTTTTTTTTTTTTTACAAGCGAATTGATCACTTAGGATCACGCTACAACTTCATTTCCTTTTCCCTGTGCAAAGCTTTCTCTGTCTCTAATACTCCTTCATGCGTTCACTGGCCTGCTTCCGTTGATCTTCAGTCCAGGCTCTTCCGGTCTTCATGACTCGTCCTGCGACTTGAAACACTTCCAAATTTTTCACTGTGTTTCTAAATGTATTTCTGTCTAACATTGCGACCTCTGAGATGTTTAATATATCCATATCCCTCTTTACTTCTTTAATCCATGCTGTAGTGGTCTTCTTTCTCCAGAAGAATTCAAATATCTGTTTAGTAAGTCTATTCTCATTCATTCTATACAAATGTCCGAGGAACGTCAGCCTTCTCTTCTTCATGGTCTCCGAGATTCTTTCCACCTTCTGGTAAATTTCTTTGTGGCTCCTAAGTTTCCACCCACTTTCAGTCTGAACAGCATCCATTATTTTCCTGAGGATTCTTCTTTCCAAGCCCTCTATTTTATCCAGCTTATAGTTCAAAGCCAGGCATTCACTAGCTTATAAGCATTCTACTGGCCTTTATTGCTGTTGTTTTTTTTTTGTTTTTAGTTTAATGGTCAATTTAATTTGAATTACAAGTCCCTACATTAGTGAAGCTTTATGAAATTCACAAATCTTATCGTCATCCTCTTGTTTGAAAAAAATGAAACTTTTGTAAACTATCCTTTGCACTGCTGTGAGGTTGCAGAGAAAGTAGTTCCTGTTGCCTATTGTTACTTATGATGAGGCATAGGTTCACTATTTGTAACTGGTACCCAAGCAACAATCATTAAAATGGTATTATAGAACATCTCATAAAAACTGCTGATTCAACAATCAGCATAGAAATCATTATCTGTTTTTTGGGATGATGATTCTTTTGAGCTAACACTCCTAATCCAAAGATTGAAAAAAAAAAAAAAAAATTATAGAAACGGACAGCGACTATATTAGAGAGAGACTATGAGATCTATCATCAGACAAACATTAATAGATACTGTCTCTAAAGTTAAATTTCAGGAGGAAATTTCAGAACCCTTTCAGATTAAGACAGGAGTTAGGCAGGGGGATGGACTTTACCAATTCTGTTTAATATGGTTCTGGAAAAAATTATGAGAACATGGAAGAATGCCATGGCAGAAAGCGGAATTGAAGAATCTGTTTAGGTGCGAAGAAGAAGGGTTTAAAAGTTGAGTGTCTAGCATTCGCTGATGATTTGGCGTTGTTAACAGATAACAGAGAAAATGCCAAGATAATGCTTGAAAAACTGCACGAGATCACAGAAAAAACAGGACTCAAGATCTCATATGAGAAAACTGAATACATGGAATACAAACATAACAGAGAAACGCACCTGAATACAAGATATGGAAAGGTTAAAAGAACTGACAAATTTAAGTATCTAGGAGAATGGATCCAGCCAAATGGTCTTGATAAAGAGGCAATCAAAGGACGCATCAGTAAGTTGGAACTGGCAAACAGGTTAGTGCAAAATATATATAACAAAAATGCTCTCTCCTACAATGCAAAATTCAGACACTATACCACGGTTGTCAAGCCGGAAGGGATCTACAGTTCAGAATGCCTAATTTTAAACAAAAAAGGGGAAATAGAGGAACTTGAAAGGAGAGAAAGAAAAATTTTAAGGAAGATACTCGGACCGGAAAAAAGAGAGGATGGTACATGGAGGAAGAGGAAAAATATGGATTTATACAAATGGGTGGAAAAGATTACAGACACGATACGTAAGAGAAGACTGATATTTTATGGTCACCTCGTAAGAATGAGCGAATCTAGATTAACTAAGAAGATCTTCGACTATATCACCAACTTAAAGTCGACGACTAAATGGGTTGAGGAAACTAGAAGAGACATGCAACAAGTTGGGATTAATTCAGAGATCTGGAATAAGAAAATGTTTAGAATGAGTGTTAATGGATTCAGGGGGTTCCAGGGTAAAGAAACTACGAGGACCAAGGTAATCTGGTCAGATGAAAGAAGGCGGAAGCGGAGTGAGAGAATGAAGAAATACTGGAGGAGAGGAAAAGACTATTCATCTAGTCAATTGTTTCCCGCGGTCCATAGTAGGCCAAACTCGTAAGAAGAAGGAGAGAGAGACTATGACTATAAAAAGTGCTGTGGCATTTTTTTTCTATTATTTTCCACTGATTTTTCCTAATATAGAAATATGGAAAAGAAAATAGGAAGCATTATTTTCCAACTGTCCCCTCTATACATACATCAAAGAATTCCACAATAGATCAAAAGGGAAAAAGAGGAGATTTAGATTATTAATTTTTTGACCATTGAGATCATAGCTTATTTGAGGTTAGCTGGCCAGTCCAACTTTTAACACACAGGATAACAATGCATTTTAGTTAGGGCTGGGTCAACCTTAGGATCTACATGAAGGAGAAAAATGAAGCAAATTGCTGCTATGGTTCAAACCCAGTTATCAGTCACATGGTACAAAATTCATGTTTCCACAACTTATTAAATTTAAGCTTTTCTCTTAATGATTTATTTCTAATTTTGTTCAAATAAAAATTTATTTCCAGGCACTATTTTGAACCCTTTTCACCTGAAATACAGTTTCTGTCACACTTCAAAGGTAGAATAATGCACAGTCATGATTATCGTGAACCTGGACCATTTCAAGGGAAAACAGTCATTTGTTTTGGAGCCGGTCCTTCAGGAATAGACATCGCCTGTGAAATAGCTCTTGTTGCTGAAAAGGTAAGGGAGTAAATAGAAGAAGTTTTATAGGAAGATATTTAGAATTTCATTATAACGTTGTGTTTAAGAAAAAAACAAAACAGAATTTAACACTTAAATAATACGATCCTTACTACTTTATATTTAACGTGCATAAGACTGTTAATAATAATAAATATTTATATTTGTGTAATAATTTTGATAAACCACTGAATAGTGCCCGGCATTAATAAGAGGCTACTGAGACCTCACAGTGGTTTTTGTTTTGGTTGTTTTGGGCTAATTCTGTGACTTGCTTGTTCTATGGTCACCTCAAAAAGCAACAGAATTAGTCAGAAAACTGTTTCATATTACATTTTTGCTTGTTCAATAGTTCTTATGTCGACGTAGTTCTCATCAACGTTACAATTAACCTGTTTAATAGACATCAATTCTTATATTAAAGTTTGCTTTATGAATTTTAAATTGCATTTGCTAATAATTACAATTTTAATGTTACTTAGTTTGATATGAGGTCTTTTAAAATAAACTAACTTCCTTTTAAGCAATCGCATATCATATGATAGATAGATATACAGGGTGGTGTAGGTACATGATATTCCCTTGCATTTTTCATAATTTAAGAACGATGAAGACTTTCATGACAGATTCTAAAAAAAAAAAATCATGTGTTTCACTCCCTTTTATTTGGAAGAGCGTAAATTATGAAATGTTGAAGTATGCAAATCAGGCTAAACCAGTTCCCAGTGGAGGGTAAGGGAATTCTCAGATTATTCTACATACCTCCCATTAATGAATAATAAAATAGCTCCCAAGTTGGCCACTGAATGCCAGGATGGCTTTATATCCATTAATTGAAATTGTAGACATGGTCCTGCATTATGATCCATTAAAACATGCATGTGGCAGTCAGGATGTTATGCCCAGACATATCTTGACACAAGGCTTCCATGAAGACAAGCAATGTTGCAAATTATCCAAAGATTCTGGAGGACATGATTACCCTTGCAACAGATAAGACTGTTACCTTGATCCCTGGCATCATGTGCTGCAAATCCACATACAAGCAGCAGAACAATCAGACATCAGTTAGGAATGTTCCCCAATCAGTCGTACGTTTTCATAACTTACCAATTTATTCACCCAAATGACAGGCATTTGTGGAATTATCTGAGCTTTGTTCTATGATGATACGCTGAATGGCCAGTGCTATGTAGACCTCATCCTGAAGAGTCCAGTAAATAAGTACATAGATAGAGTATCTTATATTAAAGAATTCTAACACAATAGTGTCCACTCATTATGCTTCATGTATTTCTAGACGATTGCTTTATCAACATTGGATAGGTCGCCAAGGGCCCATACAGTGTCCAGCGAGATCATCCTTGGACTTTTTTTGGGGGTGGGGGAGATTATGTGAAAGCTCATACCAACACAAACTACTACACCACAGGATTTGCAGCATTGTACAATACTATACTGTAATGGAATCAGTGAAACTGCTAACATCAGTTCATAGATCCATTATCCCACAGACACAATTGAGCATTCGCATGAACAGGCACCATTTTGAAAACATTTTGAGAAGGGTTTTGCAATTCGATTGATTTTGTTTGTTTTAAACATTAAACTAAGTGTTAAAACTGTTTGTTTTTCCTGGGGTCAATGGAGGAAATTCATTTCTGGGATGATTTTTCCAAAATTAAACGGCCCATTTATTTGAAAAAAAAAAGAGCATTCATGTTTTCATTTAGAATGTCATCAAAGTCCTAATCATTCCTATATAATGAAAAATCTAATGGTAACATTTACCTGGACGAGATAATATATATGAAGGCTACACTTTTAATTCCGGAACTCCCTATACAACAAAAATGTGACAGACTATCAGAAAAAAAATGTTAATTGTCTATCTACATAATCCCCATTAGCAGCAATGCACTTCAGCCAGAGGTTGTATCAAGTCTCATAACGCCTCTGGAAGCCTTCTTTCAACATGTCATTCAGTGCAGTGATTGTAGCTGCGGTAATATCATCTCTGCTTCCAAATCGTCGTCCTTTAAGCAGCTGCTTCTTTTTGGGAACAAATTGAAATCACATGGGGTGAGGTCTGGAAAATATAGAGGGTGGGGAAGAATCTGCATGTTGATATGACCAAGATACAATGTAACAACAATGGACCTGTGGGCAGGAGCTTTATTGTGCTGGAGAATCCAGGAATATTTTTCTGAACATCTCTAATCTTCTCTTACGAAGAGCTTCACATAGTCATTTCAGAATGTCCAGGTACTGAATGCCAGTCACAGTGTGGC
>JAFIDM010000007.1:32381971-32408348 GCA_023159025.1 Thereuonema tuberculata | reverse complement strand
AATGTCCAGGTACTGAATGCCAGTCACAGTGTGGCCCTCAGGAAGGACATATACCATAAATGTCAAGAACACCACGAGCATCACTTTTCCTTTGTTGCAGTCATATCTGCTTCAGTAGGTCTTCTCTCCCCGGATCTAACCAGAGATGATTGTCGTTTACTGGGAAGATCATAAAGATAGCACCATGTATCATCTCTGGTAATGACATGGTCTATTTTGATTGTGCCTCTGTCAATACCATCAACCAGGTCCCCCACACATTGCCTTTCTGAGTATCAGTTAACAGACGAGTGACAAAACTTTAGCAGACATACCTCATCTTCAAACCACAGTTGATAATATCAAGACACATGAAGGCTGATATTCCGGCTTGTAGCGCTACCTCTTCTGACATTTGCCATGGATTCTCCTGTTGAGGTCTGTATTTTTCAATGACCTGTTTGGTTTTCACTGTTGGTCAAGGATCGTCTTCCAGCAAATCATGGCGTTCTCTAAAGCGTTTATGCTACTCAAGACATCCACTGTTATAGGCTTCATCCAAAAGTTTAAATTTTTCAGTAGGAGTTTTTCCCAAACATTGACAAAATTATCGATGATCTAAACTCGAACATAAATATTTCACAGAATGATAACCAGTCAATCTCATTTAAGGCATTCATCCTTGCACGTATTGTACATGCACTCATGATATTAACGACATGTGGCCAACGATTGTCTCTATATTTTGTTTGTAGTATGATCTAGTTCCAATAGAGGATAAGAATTTAATGTAGGGATTCCCAAACTGAAAAAGTTGCCCTCATATATATCACTAGCATATACGCCCCATCAACAATGTGACAACTTTTAGTCTAGATACAGCATTTGCCAGTCATTTATAAACGACTGATAGCAAATTAAAAGGAATGCATTGCTAGGAACATAAATGAATTTGTTTATTGGAAGGCTTGATTATAAGTCACATTGCAAGTGAAAATCCAAGTATTTAGAAAATGGTCTTGACTGTCGTTTTATTTTATGAGTACTTTGTCATGTTCACAAAATGACACAACATCAATGAAACAAAGCTGGCCTTGAGAAAATACCGCCTAGCTCAAAAAAAAACTTTCCATGATAGTGAATATGGGCACACGCAGACAGATTTGCTCTGTTATACATGTGAGATTTACAGGGCAGCTCTCTGCTGTCCCACAGACAGATCTGGAAAACATTAAATATAAAAATGGCTTGGTTGGACAATGAATAAATGAAGAATATTTAACAAATAATTTGAATATAGTCTGCGTAACCTAATGGATAAAGCATCTGACTTCAGATCAGAAGATTGCAGTATCGATTCCTGCCACAGGTGTTTTATTGAAGAAATTATTTCTATTTTCACAGGAAATTAAAATTATTTTCTAAACACAGGGGAGAGAGCGTTATGCTATGACAGATCTGGAAAACTATATAAGAGAAGATGTATATATACTGTGTAATAATTTAAATATCAAATGTTAATATATGTAGAATAAAAATTATGAAACTGTCAAATCAATTTATCATAAATCCAAATTTTTTCTTATACTCTTGTTATTCTAAATTTGTAATTAGTGAAATTTAAAACACAACAGTCAATGTCAGTTTGACAATGAGGCTTATTCAAAATTGTCAGTCTTTTCAACAATGGCAAAATTATTGGTTAAAGTAATTTTGATAGTTATAAGTTTGTAAAATTTAGTTCTTGTTTCTATTTTAGGTCTACCTGTGTCATCATGGAAAGGAGCTAAAACTTCAAGAGCATCCCAACAACCTTCAGGTAGCAGCGGCCTTAGTCTCTGCAACAGAAAGAGGCTTTCTACTTAGAGATGGTTCCAACATTGATGCAGATGCTCTCATCTTTTGTACAGGATATAAATTTGCTTTCCCATTTCTTCAAGCAGAGTGCAATATACAAGTGAAAGATAATCTTGTGACTGGGCTTTATAAGCATTTGATCAATATCTCTTTCCCAAGTATGGCTTTTGTAGGACTGCCTTTTCGAGTCTGTCCCTTTCCTCTGTTCGACAGTCAAGTCCAGTATTTCTTAGCAACGTTAACTGGAAAAGTGCAGTTGCCCTCCAAAGAGGAAATGAAACAACACAATGAAAGAGAACATTTCCTTGCAAAAGAAAAAGGTGTCCTCAACAGACATTTCCATAGATTGGAGCAGTACCAATGGCCTTATCTGCAAGATTTAGCTGAAAATGGCCAATTTAAAACATGTGATCCAGTCATTGAAAAGTTATTTTTCCATGTAGGAGAACAGAGAAGGAGATTTAATCTTAACTATAGAAATCAAAATTATACATTAGTTGATAACAATGAATTTACAATAACTAATCATTTCTAAAAAATGAAGAGTACTTTTCAGTTAGTAAATGGATCTGCACTGATACCACTTTGTTAGGTTTGTATCAAACTGTGCCTTCAAAACAATCTGAACTTAAGTTTTGGCACGAATTCTACAAAATGCTAAAAATTGGACAGTCAGATGAATAGGCCTTAGTCTGTATTGAAAACAAAGATATTTAAAAGGGCTGAGATCCAAGACTTAAAAGGGCTGGGTAATGAAAACTAGTCATGTTCCTGAAGCCATTCCATAGCGATTCACGCCATGTGAGAAGCAACATTATCTTGATCAATGATTAATTTAAGTACAATGTACTGTTCAGACATGATTCTATGGGTATCAGAGGATTCAAGTGTTCCAGAAAAACATCCCCCACACCATTACACCCACCAGCAGCTTGTACTGCTGACACCACACATGACGGTCCACAACTAAGGTTTAGAAACAAAAACATCAGCATGATGCAAAAGGAACCTTCATTGTCAGACCATGTAAATTTTACCAGTCATAAACAGTCCAATGTTGATATTTTCATGCCCACAATATCGTTGAATCGGATTACAGCCATTCAAGACAAAGATACAAAGCATGGCGTATTGAGATGTTTTGCATACCAAGATTGAAGTCTGTCTCATAGCTTGCGCAATTCTTGCCATCCTCCATTGATCCCCAGCTTATTGGTCACTGAAAGTCATATTCACCCACATTTAAAACCATTCAGGTTACTCTGTCATTATGAATATTTTTCTAAGTCTAATTGATGTTGTAAGGGTTATTTAAACCAAAAACTGGTCATCCGATAGATATGTTGGAAAAATCATTTGTGTGTGATGTGCCTAATAAAGTGGCATCTTAAAATGTATGTAAAAAAATTTAAAGTTGATTAAAAAAAATCTCTCTCTATTTAGTTATTTTAATAACCACTGAAGTCCTTTCTTGAAATTTCTATCCTTTTAAGGAATATGCAGAAAAATTGTTCTGTTATGACGACACTGAATAAATTTAATGAGACAACTGGCGTGAAAAGATCCAAATAGTATTAGATTTGTGATGCAAAACATTTTTTTTTACGTATATTTGAAACAAAGTCCCAGGGAAATGTCACAATGTCAATTCGGTTTAAAAGGATTCATAATTTTTTTTTTAAAAGTGGTAACGAATGTAACAAACTGTAAAAAATGTTCCTTGTATGCATTCAATATATACTGAAACTAACCAAATTTTATTCAAATCCTGCATAGTTTCATGTGGAATTGTACTGTTCTGCAATGACCCAAACTTGTGAAAAGCTCATGACTAAGACTATTAGGGGAATTAAGTTTTGTAATATATAGGTTACAGTTCTGTTTTTTTTTTTTTTTTTTTGTTAAAAAACAGAACTGCTCCTAGTACACATTCAATATTTTAGAATGTATATTGAACTTGTATTAATATGGCGGAGATTAAATTAAGACGACTAATAAAGTTTGGGTAAATTTATAAAAATCTCAATTTATGGTATTAAAAAAATTCATTCCAAAAAGGGTAGCAATAGCCTTGTTGGTTGCTGATTCAGTAATTATCGCAAACTTTAAGAAATGTCAAATATTTTTCCAACAACTTGTTAACTGCATAAGCAGCCTTTTCTATATCTATTTTTGAGACCATCACAACAATACTTTTTATCTGTATTTACTTATCTTCAGATATATCCTTTTTGCTCAATTATGTAACTTAAAATTATCAAGTTCATAAAAATTTATACTTACCAATTGTTTCAATTAAAATATTGAGTTTCACTGCTAATAAAAAAATTATTAGAATTTCTTACAGTTTCTTTAACTAGTATATGTTCGATATTTTGTTACACCTTCATTTATCTGTTTTTCAGGTACAAAATGAAACACTAACCAAACAAAAGTTAATTCAATGCAATGACCTTTTTATTATGAACAAAATATACAATTTACTTCTTTGCAGCGCGTCTAGCTCTGATACTTTTTGCTTTCTTTGCATGTCGTGTAGGTCTCTTCTTAAGAGGATCTTTCAGTAGCTTCTTTTTCACAACACCAATAGCATTCCTGATGATTAGATTCCTCTGAAAATAGTAATCAAAATAAAATTAAAAGCACTGGCAAAAACTAAAAAAAAATTCAAAAAAAATTTTTTTTTTTAAATTTGACTTAACTAAATATATAAGAATAATAGAATTTGATCATTGTTTTGAAATGATTTATTCTTAAGTTGGAAGTCTGCAAAATCTACTTTTCAAAAGATTTAAGACAAATCTGTTGAAGTAGATCAATGAATAGGAAATAGCCACTGCTACTTTCTACGTGAGCTTCATGCCAATGAAAAGCTTTAACTGATAAATAGTAACAAATAGGTCAATGTCTACAAATTGATTATGGTTGTGGGACAGGCTACAATGATGTAACACTTGTCTGCAAAAAGTGATTCTTATGGTCGATTCTAATACTTATGTAAAAATAAATTTTGCTTCAAAATAAGATGGTATATCTAAACATTTGAAAACACCATCCCTATGTACAACCATCTCTATATCTTCATTTGTCTATATATGGAAATTCATAATCAACCATCCCTATGTATTTAACTGAAATGTTGCATTATTACAGATAACTTTCAATTTGTTACAGCCATCTTGCACAGTGGCCTATGAACCATGATAGTTCTTTAAAATTTGAAATTGTGGTTCAGTTTCCTAGGGTTAGATTGGTTGCATTAGTCAAGTATAGTTAAAACCACTTCAATCAGGTTGTAACCAGTGTTAATATGGCTATATTGCTTTGATGAAAAGATGAAAGATAAGACTTACAATGTTGTAAGTTAAAATGACTTATCAATAAATATGGCGATGAATTAATTGAGCTATGCAAATCAACTCAACCCGAGTTTAAAACTGGTATTTTTTTAAAACCACTAAAATAATTCAGATTGCCCTTATATTCAAATCACAAGGTTGCATTTTTCGTTATTGTTTTCAGTGAAGTTTCTATCATTTGTTTTTATTATACCAAATCAAATGGTTACTGAAATGTAAAACAATGCTTCATGAGATTGGCGCTGCTTTTTAAAAGCCTTTTAGAGCCATGAACCAATCAGCAACGAGAGATCTGAAACTTGACTTTCATTTTTTGTTAGGGGCTAATGTTGTCTTTTGGCAATGCAATTTCTGTAGAATATTAAATGATTTTCAACAAGTTGACAACCTGTTCGAAACTAATTGTATACTGTATTTCAGCCAGTAATTACTGACGATTGAAATTTTCTAAGTTTTAGAGCAAGTTCTAAAGCCACTTCAAAGATATGACTGGTGATGAAAATGTGACCAGTGCAAATCACACGATTACAGCTTCAATGATAGGGTCAGTAATCAGAACTATGATGAAAAATAGAATCATGTGAGTTGGCTATTGGAGAACATTGGCATCCTTCTGTTAAACTTGCAATCCTCTACATACATCCCAAATCTTAAATGAAACTAATAGTCTACAAGAAATCAAAGCAACCAGACCGTTATGAAATAAGTATCAAAGTTATGTATCAATAATATTTTAAAATTTAATAATTGTGATTAATTGAAAAAAAAATCTTGTTTTAGAACTTATAACTGAAATTCATGAGGCAACCTCTAGCATTTACTAATATTTCTTAACAATGAATATTTCTTTGTCGGAGGTGCCATGGAAATTAAGCATCTTCATATTTTAAAAACAACCACTTCCTCAGAAAATTAGATCTTTATGCACAGAATGAGGGGTCTTAACATGGTCAAAATATTCTTTAGGTCTCTTCCAGGACTCTACTGACACTTGCCTGCGATTTTAAATAGCTATGCCCTCAATTCTGAAGTTAACAAGATTATTTCACCTGTTTGAAATTGGACAACTGTGACAGTTTGTTCAAAGCCTTATAATATTTCTTTCTAAGAGTCAATTTTGACACTTTTTTTAAGATGTCAATAAGATGTTTCCTACTCATTCAGGAAGAAGAAAAATTCAATCATTCACCTACGAAGGAGCGTAAAAGTTATTGATTTAATTACGTGTGAAAAATACTTTATTGCTCTGGAAAGTTCTTTAAAATATCATGAGAATTTTTCAAGCAAAACAAATAATGAAATTCTATCTTTTTAACCCCTATTAAATATTAAAGAAGTATAACCACTGCAGTTGATAAACGCACCGAGTCATTGGGCGAATTATATGTCATTGCCTGAAGGAGGAAAAGGGAAGCTGTCTGATCTCCTGAACTCTAGCAGGCTGCGCACAGCTGTGTCCCCTGCAGTGTTGCAACGATCACTCAAAAGCATATGTGAAGACTCTTAAGTAACTGAGTAAACGATTCCAGTGTGTTCGTGGCCACAAAGACGTGAACAAACTTCTCCTGCTCCACGACAACGACAGATCACACTCAAGTCTGTATACCTGCGAGGAGATCACAAAACTTCACTGGACTGTTCTCCCTCATAACTCTACAGCCCAGATCTCACACATTCGGGACTTATATCTATTCGGACCTCTAAAGGATGCAATCTGCAGGAAGTGATACGGCAATGATCAGGAAGTGTTTGATGCAGTAAGAAGTTGACTAAGGCACAGACCAGTCGAGTGGTACCGTCAAGGCATACAAGCTCTGACATTTCAGTGGCATAAGGCCATAGACTTGAATGCAAGATTATGTTGAAAAATAGTTTTTTGTAGCTAAAGAATCGAGGAACAAGGTGATGTATTTAAAACTAAAATAAAACAAATCTTTGAGAAAAAAAAAGTATTGCATTACTTATTGAACGACCCTTGTACATTATATATATAACAATTAATATACCATGGTTTCACAGTGAAACCATTGGTCCATTTGCTATTATAACACTAAACAGTCTGTAAGTTATGTTGTCTTTAAAGTTTATTTAGACTGATATTCTTTAACACATACATAACTTCTTCTTTATTGAAGTAACATCTTGGATACAGACCCTTTCTTTCTATATTTTACTTATGCAAAGTTCAGTGTTGAAAAGTATTCCGTAACATACTTTGAATCTCATATCACTAAGTTTGCTTTAAGTTTTAAGAATTTTTTTGCATCTCTTATGGGTAAAGCAGATTTGTCTGATGAAAAGAAAAACGATTCCAAAACACGATTTTATGACATTATATCAGTAGTTATTGATTTATTTATTTTTAGCCAGAATTTTAACAAATTGTTTTTTGGGTGCCATGACAACACTGCACAATACTGATATTTTAAGATTACAGTAGTCCCGAAAACTCTGCACTTGATAACCCGGATAACTCGCCCCCCCTCCCCCCCACCGGCAGGGCGGAAAAACCCCACGCCCTTTAAAAGTAGGCTATTTAATTTTCATAAGGGCGTGGGGTTTTTCCACCTTTGTTATTAATTTTGATAAAAGGAATTTCAATGAAGCAGAGAACAAATTTGTGCAGCTGATGCACCAATAAATAAAGCAATTGTACAGAAGCTTAAATATAGACAGGAACTAATTGAGAAACAAGACATGATACCTCAAATAGCAGGTGCACAGTATGTTAAATTATAAATAAAAAAGCAGAATATTGCAGTTTGTGTATGGTGTGTAATGATTCAATTGTGTATAATACTGAAACAGAAAGAAATCTGTAGAATTATAAACATTTATAATATTCTGCAGCAAGATTATGCAAGTAATAATAATAATAATCTTTGAATTAAACATTGAATGAAGTAAATATTTCCTTTTGGTACTTACCCTCTGCTTGGCTTTGGACACCTTGAATCTATCAAAGTCGGTCATACGAGCTCGCTGCAAATCAAACCAGAGAGCAATTAATATTTTTATCAGTTAAGTGTTAAAAATTTAAAAGTAAATAGAAAATTTAAAGTATCAGAAACAAATTAATATCGCCAGTTATCGATCTGACGGCACTTCCTAAGATTGGGTTCATCATCTACTCATTCTTCTTTAATAAAGAAAAGAAATCGTACTCCCATAACTTACTATTTTCTTTGCAGCTAACTTTTTGGCCCAAGAAGTCTCCGCCCACTTTTGAGTGACTTCAGCTTTTTCCCAATACTTGCGAACAACTGCTGAACCAGCTGAAGGAGGAAACTTCAGGCGAAATTTGGTCAGATGAAGATGTTTAAAAGACAAGGGTTGTCTAAGAACTCCTGAACAGGGGCCATCAACAAGGGCCTAAAAAAATAAAATGAAAAAATACTAATTTAACCAAATTTAATAAAGTAGTTTCATATAGAATTAGAACTAAGTAAGTTTATGAAGGTAAAATAAGATTTCCAATATCAAAATTATCAAAAGTCTCTTAAAAGTTTTTAAAACATTATTTTAAAAAATCATAAATGTAATTAATATAAAAGACTACTAAATTTCCAACTTTCAAACTAAAAATATTCGCCATTCAAAGATTCTTATGTTTACGGTTTGATTATTAATAAAAAGGAAATACATTATTAATCTATTCCACAATTTATGCATTTATAATTTTTTTTGCCTTCTAAAATTTAAAAATTTATTTAACAATTTTAGCTTTGTTTGACCAGGATGACTGGAGTAGATACAACAAAAAATATAAACAAATTTCCCTGAATTCTATGACCTCAAATAGCTACAGTCCTATAAATCCTTAACACTTACAAAATGTGTGCTATTTTTAGAGAGAATTTTCATAAATATTTATATAAATTTCCTCTAAATAACTATTTGAAGCTGTCTGAAAATAACAGTTCTCATAATTATAATAATAGGAGAAGGCTTTTGGATTTATTTATTTATTTGTTTTCTTTGTTCCTTTTGAGGTAATAATTGAGATGCCCAAGTTTTCCACTTTTGATTGTTGCTTTTATTTTTGTGTTTTGAGGAGTCATTATGATTACCAACTTTTAGTCTTCAAATTCTAGAATATTTTTAAAAGAAAAACGTACAATTGCTTCCTAAGCTTGGGATCAATTTCATATGTTTTATTCTGTCATTTCAAATTTTACCTTACCTTGAAAAACATTGGAAATTTACAGTTTACATAGATAATTATAACTTACTGTAATCATTTTAGGCAACTCTGAGAAAACAGTTTACATCTTGCAGTGAAGCAAACCATGCTAGATGCCATATATATGAATCGATGAATTAAGAAATAAATTAAATAGGATATGAATTTGCTCAATCATCAAAATTATACTACCCCATATTTACTATCAATGCATGTTTCAAATAATTACCATTACTATTTGTATATCTACAAAGCTAAGACATAATATTTAGATTCTGCTAAATCTAAATTCTGATTTTCAAAAAATTACAAGCAGCATTTTCTTCCAATTATCCAAGCTTTATATTTATGTAATGATTTAAGGAATTTTTAAATTTAGTATTATTTCTAATGAAGAGTGCAAATTTTGTACTTCAGAATATTAAATATCTGCATTTATCGATAAGACGGCAATTCCTATCACAGTTCAAATGTTGGTTCATCATTAGTACAAAAATTGCCCCAAAAATAAAATTATTGCTGCTTCAGTGGCCTTTTTCAAACAGACTATTTGAGGAGATGGGAAAGTAAATATTCTGAAATATATTTCCACTGAATTTAGAAATAACTAATATTATATTAACTTTTTTTTTTTAAAACTACTGTTTCCAAATCAGCTAAAAAGAGCAATTTTGAAGGATTAATAAGATAACTCCTATTCATATGAAAATAAAAATAAAATAAATACTGACTGATTGACAATGTAAAATATTTCTCTTTCAAAATAATTTTAAAGATCGACTTTGCTTCATTTAAAATAAAGGAAACTTCACAATAAAATGTACCTGAGTTTTCTTACGAAACTTATTATAATGAATAATGTAGTTCTAGGAACTTTTTTTTTTAATTGTTTATAAACTATATTAATTTACTCTAATGGATTAAGACTAAAAACCTCCTTAGAGTTCAACCATGGAATCTTCCCTGCATTCCAAAAACAAGGAAAAAAGAGATTGTCACAAGTATTTCCAGATAGTTTCTAATCAAAGAAATTTCATATTTCCTCATTTAGGATAAACCATTACAATTGTTTATTATTTCAGCCAAAAAATTAAATGCAAACTGTCTAAAAATTAAAATGACAGGATTTTTCAAAGTAAATATTCTGAGTATTTAAAGTATTATGGATAGCCTCAACAAATAAAGAGAAATAACATCAGGCATTTATTTTGCTTTTCTACAATCATTCTATCAATATATGTTAATGTATTATCTTGAATACGTATCGTTTGTAATTTTTTGCATTCAATTAATTTATTGCAGTAATTGAAATTAATAAAATATCCAATTCATGAATTCTTTTTTATATAAAATGATTCAGAAAATAAGGATCTACTAAGCCAAAAAAAAAAAACAAACAAACAAGGTTTTTAACAATTTTTTTTTTTTTTAAAATTGGTTTTAAGCTGCAGTTTCAGAATTATGAATTTCAATAAAAACAAGTTAAGAAAATATTAAATTTTTACTTACCCTATTTTGATCAATTACATCAACTATCACACAGATTTTTCCTACATCTGGTCCGGAAGCAATGAATGCTACCCTTCCAATTTCTACAAACTTGGAAAATGGCTGAAAAACAATAACAAAATATTAAACATCTTGCCACTGTGACGACAAAAATAGTAATAATTTGTATAAAGAACTGGTCAAAATTTCAAATAAAATTTTAGTCTAGTACTTCAGGTGAAAAAGTACAATAAAATAAAAAGCCAAACTATGTGGTAATACATGCTAAAATAAGTAGTTGATATAAATTATGTAACTTCAAAAAAGCAACAAAGCCATGCAATCATCTGCCAAAGAAAAGCCTATGCTATTTAATTGTGCTTCTACTACTCAAGATATACTTCAACAAAACCTCTCACACATTACCTGGTTCTGGTAAACCTGTTAATGGTAGCATGTAAAGTTACATAAGAGAAATGAAGTCATCGTAAAATATCCAAAAATTACTAGTATTTTTTTTAGTAACCAAATATTAAGATATTGTACAATTTATTAAATAACTTTTTTCATCATTCTGCTGTTAGTTTGATTTTGATCAGTTTTATAATTAAAATTATATTTTAATAACTCAACAATTCAAAACAAATGTTATTTTGTCTGATATAATTAATTCAAACCATTCTTGCAATTTGTAACAAAAAAAAAAAGAAGAAGAAAAAAAAGTGTCTAAATTGTCTGAACCACATGGCCAAGACCAAAAGTGAATTATTAGATGAAACTGAAATCTGCTCTAATCCCACCTGATTGGGATTAATATCCACTTTCAATTTCCCATCTGTTCTTGTTATGTGGGTGGAAATAGAAGGCCCACATAACTTCATTTTCTTTCTCTTGAGCTTAAGATCGCAGCTGAACCCTAAGGCCTCCATGTTGGCTACAGAAAGGAAGATCAACTGGGTGACAACTCCTCACGAGACAAATGCAGAGGTCTCCACCAACTACACCTATTTTGGTCCAAGCTGCAAAGCAGCCAAACATCTTCTAAAAAAAAAATATTTGTTGGCAAAGCTCTAAGGGGTCTGTTGGTATTTATTTTTAACCTTATCTCATTGCCCCTCTTGATATTTATAGGGAAATCTGCCACTACAAGTCAGTCTGAGCTTCATGGCAGAAGGAAACATTTCTTCTTGGACAGTAACACTGGTAACTATTTTTCCCTTTCAAAATCTCATTAATTGGTTAAATAATAAACCAACAATTATTCTCATTAAGATTTTCTATTTTTCTTAATAATTTTTGAATTCACTGGATCAAATATAGTCTTTATTTTTTATTTAGTCATAAATTGTCTCATTATATATAAAAATTGACCCTGGCATCTGCAATTTAGACAATGATAAATAGATTTCAATATGGCTTCTTGAAAGATTTTAAACCAAAAGTTAAAAATCACATTGCAGTTAATTCAAGCATCTACTTTGTACTTCAGTTATGTCTAAGGGAGATTAAGGCCATTTGTATTTCAAACTATTTTGAATTGAAAACAGCATTTGTTAGAAAACACAAGTATTGGCTTATTTTGTAGTAATACTTTAGTTTTTTGTCACTGAAATTTTCAATTATTCGTGGCTTCCTAACTATACCTAATCAGTTTGCTAACTGGAATTCAGGGTATCTTTTTGGCAAAAATAACTAAAAATATGAATTTGAAATCAATGTTCAAAACAATTGCAAATTATTTCTTATTTGTTAAAAACAAAAAAGTTGTATTTCTATTTCCTTTAAAAACAAAGAAATCTTTTTTTTTTTAATAAATTAATTCTTATATATTTAAAAATACAAATAAAGCAACTGTCTTTGAATTCCATGCCCTTTTGACTGTTTCTAAAGTGAAATAGAAGTACTAGTTTTTGTTGTTGCTTTAGGATTTTCATATTTTGTTCAGAAAAATAAATAAATATCAATTTTTGCAACTTTTTTAATCATATAAACCAAAAATGAATAATAATGTTTTTTCTTAACTTTTAATAAATCTTAATTGTGAATCTGAAAAAAAAAAAAAAATACTAATCTAATATTTATTCAAGTTTATAATATATTAGCCCACAAGATTCAGATGCAGGCCATAGATAAAAATTTGAAAATATATTTCTGATAAATATAAAATATCTATGAAGGGTTTTGGGGAATGGTTGGTTGGTCGAGTTTAATGGCGCAAAAGCATCCTGTGGCTAAGAGGCGCCAAGAAAGGTAAAAATTAGAATAAAAGGTTTTGGGGAAGATTGTGCTCCCAACAACATTCAGCAACAATAGAGGATTTGAATAAATTATTAAAAACTGCAATAAGATATATAAAAATGACGTTAAAAAAAATCTGATAATTGTCTTTTCTCTAGTTTAGTAATTTTTGATATTTTTTAATTTCCAGTTTTTTTTTCAATACAGTGTGTGAACCGCTTCACATATTTCTTGTTTGTTTATGATTTATTACACATTAAATCCATTTTAGTTTTACTTTTAACTTTAGAATGTATTAAAATGTATTGAATTTTGTTAATTCTTTAAGTGAAATATAAAACTTTCAGAAAAGCAACTTTTAAAATTATTGATGAGCTTTTTAAAGCTGTTTCCATTAGAGAATTTCTAAAACCAAACATTTAACAACAACAAATTTGATAATTTTTACATAAGTCATTATTAGGAAACAATCTCTTGCAGAGAGCTTTAAAAACTGGCAGCAAAAACAGGTGAATTGTCAAAAATTTGCTAATTAACCATGTTTTTCTGAAAATAGTTTTACATGTCATGATAATTTTATATAATTGTCAGGCTAAAATTAAGCCTTCTTTTAACACTAAAATTATTACAATTTTAAGCTAAAAATAGCACTCTAACTACTCTATGGAAAAATGAGCATAAGCAAAGTGAAATTGTTTCTGAATGTAGACTAACAATGATCAATTATTATCAAAAAATATTAATATTAATTGTTATTTTATTAGCCAGGGGTGTTTGTGGGACCCCAAAAAATCCCCTGAAACTTTTACGGACTTACTACCGACATGTTAGAGTTTCGAGGGGGGGGGGGGGAGAAATGAAAAATTACAATTATGAAGTATTGAATGACCTAATTATAAAAGTTCAATGAATTACTTTTTTTGCAAAATTAATAACCATAAATTTTCAAACATATAAACTACTACATTTTATGTAAATATCCAGATCAAAATAAATAATTCATTATTATTCCTACTTCCTTTTGAACGACGATCCCCGGAATTCCGGGGTTTCCCCGGAGCACAAACACCCCTGATTAGCTTTATAAATTCAGACACTAAAACAATTTATTACAATTCATTTTATTTTGTATATGAAAGCAAAGCTTTTATCACTTCAGAAAATGTATTCTGCAATTAAGATAAGACGGCAATTCCTATCAATATTGTAATAATATTATTCATCATTTGTGATAAATTTGCTTTCAAAAAAATAAAGTTAAAAAAAGAAAGAAAAAGCAAATTAGCTGTTTCCCTTCTTATAACAATTCATGAAACCTCTTTGGCTTTTTAATCACTACAATGGAACATTTTTTCTGTGAAGGTATCAAAGAAAACCTATATAACAGTCACTATCCGACAGATTGAATAACGAACAACGGTTTCCTTGGGAGTCACTCCAATATGATCTAAAGAAGGTGAAAATGATTTTACAATTGGCTTCGTCCTGGAAACAATTAGATAAGAGAATAACAAATCAAAGCACAAGAAAACTAATACTTGATATGGAAACATTACTCTAGTTCTTTACAATTACTTCCATTTTAAATAGGTAGAAGGGAACTATGTCAAGTAACTCAAGATTCTAAATGCAATTTACAGAAGCCTATCCATGTTTTTGCTCTATAATATTCCCTAAACAGATTACTATTGTTAAAATACACAGAAGTAATTGCAGAGTTGCAAAAATTCTTGTTTGAAACGCTATTTTAAACAGAAAGCCTAATATATGGAATTCACTGATAAAAATTGGAAAGCTTGTTTTAAGCTAATTTCTAAAAACAAGGCATCTACAAGGGAATATTAATAAATAATGTTTTCCAGATAAATCAAGGAAAAAATTCACAATGTTATGCAGAAAAACTTCCAAATACAGCATTTATAAATTTTGTTGAAAAGTCCATTTCGGGAAGAAAAAAAAAAGAGCAAACAACTTATTTAAATTTATTATAATTAGTTATTCTATGCAGATTACATTGTCAAAATAAAGAGTAATTGTAAATCGTTTACAATTTAACCCTAGAAAACTGCTTTCAATGAAGGAAGTCGAGTAACAAATCTATTCAAAAGTTATGAATTTAACTGGAAAATATCAGTATTCTATGAAATGCATAAATTTCATACTAACAACTTTTCAGCGCTTTTCTTTCAAGAGTATTGATGCTCCATTCTGGATGTTCTTTCACTAAATGAACAACCTTTATCTTATAATCCAAAGGACATAATCTGCTTCTGTTTTTGCCTTTTTCTCTTTGGACTTGTAGTCTTCTTCTGATTGTGAATTGAAACTGACAGTTTTTGAAACAAAATTAGTTTGTCTGGCACTACGCTCTTCTTTTCCGCTTGGATATGTTCTTCTGTAATTACTGCAGAAGGTTTGACGTGATGATGTTATTGCAGAGATGGTCACTAAACAGCTGCTCACTATATGCGATCGCTGTTTTCAATCGCACTTTTGACACTTCACTGTGAAGAGAATCTGCATCAGGTACACTTTCTTCTGCCGTCAAAGAGTCAGGCACATCACTAGATTTATTTGTAATATCCTACATCCCTTTTAAGTATGACAAACAAACGAATGGAGTTTTCAAAGGCTGCCTGAAAGCCGTATCCTTTTTCTCCTACCAACAACTGAAATTCTTTTGTTTGCTGCAGAAGCTCCCGGCAGGTCAAAGTATGCTTAAATGAATACAGTTAGGATAGTCAATGCTTCAACGAATAAAAGGGAAAGTCCAATTTTTCAAATTATGAAAATAAGCTGTGAAATATTTCGTCAAAATTTATTATATGTTTTCATTTGCATAGGTTTGATACATTTATGTGAGTGACAGATTGAAAAAAAAAAAAAAAAGCAAATGTCAGCAGCAAGATTCAATCCGAGGACCCCGCACTTATGAAACACAGCTTACCCACTGCCTGCATGGAAACAGCTTAACATTAAAAGTATATGAACACACCCTTTGAAGTTTTCAAACTCGATTTTCTCGGGATTGGCTTTTAAGTGTGCCCTACAACTTGCACCTGTTGCAGTCCTAGTCATGGCATACATGTAATGAAAATGGATTGAATCGATAGAGGACCATTGAAACCTCTTGTCAGATAAAACATGACGGGCTTCTGTACAGATATAGGAATTGAGTGTGCCGTTTTGCTTTGTTTTTTATTCTACGTTGTTTATTTTTTCTTTTATCTTGGTTTTATTTTTCTTAAATCAATATATATTTTCATTCTTTTTGGCTTTACTTCAATAATGCTACTAGAAATTTTAAATATCCCCTTTAATTAGAAGATAAAGGAAAAATGTTAATTTTTATAAAGGGTGAGATCAAGTTGTATACTAAATAACATCCTAGTACAGCTGTTTCACGCTAATATGGCGATCATCAGTACACAACCAGGTCTCTGTACACGAGCCTATATGAGAAATCGTTGTGTACAGATGACTTCTAGCTGATGATAGTTATATTAGCATGCAACAGCTGTACTAGAATGTCATTTAGTATACAAATTCGTCTCACCCTTTATTAATATTTACCTTCACATACTGATTTTTACGTGCTAAAAAAATTCATAGCGGCCGCTTGCACATGAAATTTCTTGCAATTTATCCTTTGGCGAGTTTTTTATTGCTTATTTTAAGCTTTTCGGTCTCCACATTGGTTCCGATGATTTGTTAATTTTTGACACTATTATTTATATAAATGATCAAATCAAAAAAAAAAAAAAAAAAATATTTAATTTCTTCATTCTTTGTTCTCCTTATTTTTTATTATGTTAATAACATAAGTAACAAACAAAAATTCACTAAAATAATGAAAAAGGAATTTTACTTTAGCTTCTAATTAAAGGAAATAATTAAAATTTCTAGTTGCATTACCAATACATTGTTAGAAAACCAAAAAAAAAAAAAAAACGCTGAAAAAAAAGAAAAGGAAAACACAGAGGACTCGATCCCAGTTTCTTCGGCACAGAATTTTGTCATGCTATCAAATGAGCAATAACAACTATTGCATTTTCTAACATTTATTTTTTGAGCAACTACAAATTTTAAGTATATTCTGTTTCAATTTAACAATGAAGGCTAATAAAGTGATAATTCACTTTTCAAATCTTAAAAAATTTTTCTGGGTATTTTTAAAAGATTTTAAATAAAAAATCATTGCATGATAAAAAAGCTTGGAATGTTGTGGGATTTTACCAAACATAGAAGTGAGTAGTGAAAGTGAAAGATCGACTGATAAACAGCCAATTGATCAATCACAAACATTATTCATAAGTTCTTCTTTGATGATATTGGTTACAATGTTTTCATCGGTTTCCATGACAGAAAAATATGTTTAACCTTGTTTCTCATGACAAAGAAGAAACATTAGAAGAATTTAGTCCAATTCCTAAATTAATAACATGGAAAATGTATTTAGCTGCTGAAAAAAACATAAACAGGCTGCAATTTCTTATCAATTGCCCTTTCAGACTAAAACATTACTTTAATGGGATTCTCTGGATGAAGCGAATCAGAATAGAACTATTAGAACAGGAATCACATCAAGCTTCATTTTTTGTTTTTAATTTTTTCAGACTATACGGGATACATGAATTATATACCACAGGCTCCCAACCTAGGGTCCGAGATGCTGGCTGCAGGGATCCGCTATACCATTCAATGTGGATACACAAACAAATTTGTTTTACTCAAATATGTGTTTTTATACTTTTAGAATGCTTTTACAAATATATAATTCTATCTCCAGCCTTACTTTAGTTGAAGAAAGCAGCAAACAACTAGTCTGTACCACCATTATGACCAAGTCCCAGGTGAGAGCTGGTAGGATTGTTCTCTGATCTCACACACATGTAAGCTTCCACAAATTGACAGTAGCAAGTACAATTCTATTTCCCACTCTCAATGACTTTTTATCATCAAGTGAGTAACAACTTCCATGCAATCTTGTGCATGAAAGTGAACATTGTGTCTTTAGTGGGTCATTTAAAAGATTATTTTCCAAGGTCTCATGATAAAAATGATTGGATGAAAAATTCATTCCTGATGACAGAAAATGAATTGCCGTCAAATGAAGAAGATCAACTTCTTGAATTATCGTGTGATTCCTCTTTAAATATTGTAGATTGTGTTCACTACACTAGTACTGCTTGATTTGGGTGATACGCACAGTGCTCGTATCTCGATGTCTCAAAACATGCAATAATAAACTTAATGCCTTTTGCAACTACATATTTGTGTGAATCTACATTTTTGTCTCTCATCCATGAAAAATAAATATAGAAATAAGACTTAATATAGAACCATACCTACGACTCAAATTTTCAACCCTGGAGCCAGATATTCATAATTTGGTCACTGCGAAACATCAACCATCACATTGAACAAAACTAATCTCCTTTATCCTGAACTTAAGTTAATAAATTTAATCATAATTAAACTATTACATTTCAATTTTAATAATTATTGTACTTTCTATTTGTAGTTTACATTACTCCATGAATATTTATTAAATCTATTGTAAAATATACGCATTTATGTACAACATGCTAGTGTAAATGTTGCTTCTCTAATTTTTTTTTTTTTGGGGGGGGGGGGGACATAAGCATTGCATGGGGACCTCGACTCGACTAAGGTTGGGAACCTCTGCTATGTGCATTTTCTAATATTTTTTTTTTTTTTATGAAGCCACAAATTACAGGCTGATATAGCTTCAGCTCATGACTGCTTCAGAAAATGAGAATCTCAACAATAAGAGAGATTTAAATTGCTTACCTAAAGCCTTTTACAAGAATTATTAACGCTTCTGCTATATAATAATGTATTTCGTTCTTCAATAGTCATTCAAAAGAAGTTAAATACGGCAATATCTGGGCTACACCAAATCCTCCGATTTGTATCCGAAAATAAGCTTTCAATTTTCTAGAGATCTTAATATTTCTACATATCATTCAAAGATGAACACGTCAAGTTTTACCAAGGATTTATGGAGAAAAATTAAATTCATACTTCAATCAATTTTCTTATTAGGAAAAAAGTAACACATTTCTTATAGTTCTTTGTTTTTTGAATTAAACAAGTGAGCAAAAGAAATTAAAAGAAATCCCTACAATGACCTTACCTCTTTACGGTATTCAAAACTATTTAAGCATTTCGTAACTAAACATAATTCTTGTTTTGTTTTTTTATTCCTAAGAGATCTTCTCTAATCTTTGCGGCCATGTGGTTCAACCGGAATTCTAAATTACGTGTCCGCCATATTTGCTAAATTTAACAGAATCTTGTAACAAGTTTCTCTAATTTCAAAGCATTAAAACCTTTTTCTCTATCTTTGGTATGCTCGTTAGGATCTTCAACTTATGTGTAAAAATTATACTACCATAAAAAAATTTTAAACAGTAAAATATTAACATTTAATTAAGATTCTAACAATGTGGTTTTAATACTAACCATGCTGCCAAATTTTACAGGAAAAAGGGATGACGTTTCTACGCAGAGGAATTATGGGAAAAATGAAGAAATCTCCCTCTGGTGTCATTTTCTTGAATTAATGTCCCGCCTACGCAAATCATGTGGATAAGTTAAAGTTTCAAAAGTTGATTGGAAGTTTTCAGTCGATCCCAGTCAGTATGAATTTTCTCATCAAAAATCAACACTTACTACGAACGTTAAATACATTGACAAGAAACTTCACTAATAAGGTACAGTAATTCCTTATGACTATAATTAATGGATTAGTTTCTAAATAAATACAAAGTTAAAAGCAGTGATTGTTAAGATTTTTTTCTCCAGTAATCCTCAATTTCATCACCCTAGAAATATCATGAAATGTAAGTTGCCTGAAAACAATAACACTGAAGGTAAAAACCATCTGGTTGAAGACGATCTTAGATTATAGATCATTATGAGTATCTGGTATATCAGTATCATAATTGATTAAAAAAATCAATATTAAGAAATTACAAAATAGTTAATCCATAAGTATCATATATTATTATTTTATTTCTATTTTTTTATGTGAGATATACATTTTCAGAGATTTTAAAATGGTTGTAAGCTATAATACAGTAAATTCCCGATTATCCGCGGACCTCTCCTATTTCCATTTTTTTTACTGTACAATAAATTACGGAATCAACAAACATTTTTTAAATCTAGAATAAGGTAAACAATAAAAGAGGCACATTTAGCGACGTCCAAAGTAGGGGGTTTTCGTGTTTCGACACGAAAAAACAAAGACACTTATCGATTTTTTTTGTTAAAAAGTAAGAAAATAAAATAATTGTTTATAATGTATGTACTGCTATTTTAATGTAAATAAAACATGTTAAAAGCATTTTTGCGTTGATTTTTGTCCTTTCGTCTTATTTCAGATTATCCGATGAATTCGCTTATCCACCCAACTCCGCGGATAATCGGGAGTTTACTGTATATATATATTTTGTAAATAAACAATGCTACGCCAAACTTGTTTGTTTCTAATTGTTACGAAGATGCATTTAGAATTTTATTAGGATTTTTTTCCTATGTATTTTTAATTTGATCGAAGTACAATTTATATTTATTTTACAGCAGCGATTTCAATTTTTGTATGTAACCAAATAAACTCAGTAACTTAAATCAATTTCTGAGAAGTTGAAGAAGAAGCGATCTTTACGACTTATTTAGTAGTTGACGATTTAGGATATTGAAATAAAACATTTTCTGTTACAACTAAATGGATGGTAAAAGATAAACTAGTGACGATAAATCAAGTGTCTTCTGTGATTCTGCTCTTATCCGCTTCTAAAAAATTCTTAATCTGACACACACACACAAAAGTATTCTTAAAAAAAAAAAAAATGGAATTACTTAACCCCCCCCCCCCGTATGTTTTTTTTTTTTTTTTAAAGCGAAAGCAAGAAACTTTAATACCTTAAAACCAATCTCAGCCTGCTCTATGGTGAAACATTTTATTTGTCTTAATTATTAAATTGTCTTTAATTCGTATGATTTGCTAGAAATTTATGATTTTTTTTCCTGTTTAATGTTTTTCCAAATGAATTTCAATAAATATTTTTTTTTTTATGTTTATTTTCTACACACCTTTACCTTTTTTTTTAAACAACGGAGCAATTATTTTACACTAAGAATGAAAATACAAAATTTCAACAAATTGTTGGGATATTTATTGTTAAGGTTTGATTTTAATACCATTAACGTCATCGAATAAAATGACAGCGTAAGATAATAGCGAATATACTTAATAAAGTCCATCATTTGGACTTTTGAATGAACTTGTAAATTCCCTTTGTTGTCTTATCAGTTTTTAGTCTCTTTACTTTATCCATCTATTCTGAAGGAGATAAGATTATGATTGTATTTTAAAATTTTAAAACCATACTTTAAAGTTCTGTAATTGAGGACAAAGTAGTTAGACTGATGATTGAATTGACTCAGGATAATTTTGGATTATGCAGTTCTCAAATACATCAACTGTATTTATCAAACAATTAAAGAAAATAAATTCTTAAAATTTAAAATTCTCCTCAGCAAAAGTGATCAGAAAACAAAATAAAGAAAAGAATATATTGAATCAGATTTGATTTAAATGGACTTGGGCAACCAATTTAATTAGAAGTTATCAGAACAATTATTTACTTAAAGTTATCATGAAATGAACAATTATTTACTTAAGTTATCATGAAATGCAAAGGAATTTCTGATAATAAAACTATAGGATACCTAGGCTGATATGTTGTAATCTATTAGACCTATTCAGAAATTAACTGATGCTATCTTTAAATTAAGACATTACTGATGAAAAATCCATAAAATTGCCCTTGAGGATAGACTGATGATTAGGTATGAAGCTTTCACATCTACTAGCTTAACATTGAATACAAAATTAGATTCCTGATAAGGAATAAAATCAGTAATAAACTTGATGAAAAAAAAACCCATAAAATATGAACAATACAGTGTGGGTGTAATTTTCTTTGTAAAGATAAATTTAAAATCTAAACTTACGTTCCCATGTCCTTGTTCTTTCCTTTTGATATTGTGAAATCAAAATGAAGTACTTTAATAAAGAAATATGGAATCAGTTTATACTGGAAAATTTTGTTATAATTAATTTCAAAATATATGGAATTCATATATACACTGGTGTTTGTGAAAATTGCAACACCATGAAGAACCATCACAATAGAAGGAAATTTAGTACACCAATTACTAATAGTGATACCAACAAACAATTAAAGTTTCAGAGCAGTGCAACAACAGTACTTGCAAAAATCAGTCTGGTGTAAAGTCTCCTTGAGTTGCAATAAGAGCTCTTATACTCTGTTATAACTCTATTATAACATCAAATCAAATAGGTCTTGGATGTGTTCCTGGGGAATCATCTGCCAGGCTGCTTCTATCCGAGTCCACAGTTCATCGGTATTGGCTGCTGTATGTAATGATGGGCTAGTTGCCGAGTGACCATATCTCAGACATGTTCAATAGGTGAACAGTCATGCAAACATGCAGATCAGGGAAATAGGGATATCTGTCTTGCTTATAGCAAGATGTGGTCAGGCGTAGTCTTGGAATATGGCGCCAAGAGTATGCTGACGGAAGGGTACAACTTCCCTGATGTAGTGCTTGCTATTGAGTGACCACAATTCATAGCAGCCGTAATCGCCTGATACCAAATTGCTGCCCAAACCATCACACCTATCGTTCGTGCAGTACGATGCTGGACAAAACATTCTACAACAGACTTGTTGTAACTGCCAAGTACTGAGGGGAACATCAAGATTTTTCGGAGACGGCAGAGAACAGCAGTGATCTCAGAGTGAACTACTGGATACTGTGTGTTTCGGACACATTTCCTGAATCCAGCCTTGTGTTCAGAGCCGGCAAGTTCTGATCAGCAGTGTATGCTTCATATTCCGCTGATGTGTCTGGATGCACGATGGCACAAATGTATATACAGTAAAACCTTGTTAAGTCGTCATTTTCCTTTGGTCCCGACAAGGTCTCATACACAATAATGTAAAATAACCCTCCTTTACCCATCATCAAATTTAAATCAACTCCGGATAATTTGTCACCGTCAAAAATGGCCAAAAGCATCTTTCTTCTCCATTTTGCATGGCATCGTGTTGTCTTTTCAGCCCCGCCCCTTCACTTTAAGAAAGCCAAGCTTTTAAGGGGAATTTTCGACTACGCCTGTCACTTCATTTCTTTCCTACCCCTTCGGAGGATTTGGGTTCTTGGAATCTTGCTGCTAATCATTCAAAGCACACTTCTCGCTGCGAATCTGTTGAGTGTTGACGTTTTTCTTGACCGCTCCTAAGTGTGACTTCATTTCATAGCGAGTAAGCCCATAACCTTCGTAATGTACTGAAAATTAAAACCTATTTACGGTATTACGAAGGCTACGGTAAGCCCCGCTGTTAGGGCTATTTTTTTCTCTTGCAATTTCGTGGTTCGATTACGTTTTTAACATGCCAGGGAAACGAAAACTTACCTCGCTATCTTTTAAAGAAAAAAAAAGACTTAATTGCACTTTTTGAAAAATCAACTGTTTTGAAAACAGCTTTTGCCAAAGAACACCATATTCCCAGGACTACATTAAACAATATTCATTCATCAAAACAAGAAGTTGACTGATTGACTGAAGAAGTTAACTGCAAAGACAAAAGAAAGAGAAGGAGGAAATCAAAGTTTGACGAGATCGAGGAGGTTTTAGTAGGATGGCTAAAACATGCCAGATCGCAAAATGTGCCGATTTCTGCCGCGATTCTCAAAGAAAAAGCCATGGAAATTGCTAAGGAGTTGAACATGGAAGATTTTGGCGGCAGCAATGGTTGGCTGGAACGTTTCAAAGACAGACATTGCCTTTCTTTTAAAACAATTAAAATGCGGTAACTATAAAAAGTGTTTTGTTTTTTTTTTATTTCCCACTCATTCATTTGCATGAATTGATTTCTGAAATGGTCGTGCGGTCTCGGCGGCGGCCAGCCGTGGCGTCCAGTGCGCCAGTTCCTGGGTTCGAATCCCGGCAAGGGCATGGCTGTTTCAATTTCCTTTCGTGTGTGTCAGCCTCTTCTTCGCTTTCTCTTCGGTCTGACGTCATTCCGTAATGGCGTCCTGAGGGTTAGCTCTGGGAAAGCACCTCAGTATCTTCTCCCCTTGAAATTCTCGGAACAGAGATTCTGTTCCGCCCAGATCCGGCCTGGCGGCTGGCATCTGGCTCCCTAGACCCACACTTGGTGGAACAGGGCATACAGGCTATGTATGTATGTATGTATGATTTCTGAAAATCTGGTTTTTCTTACAGTATTTTCATGAATTGCTGTAGGATTCGGTATTTCAGTGTTTTTTTATGTTTTGTTTTTTTCAAAAATTCCCACTCCGTCTAAGTCGTCACTCCGCTTAAGTCGTCAAAAATGTTTGGTCCCTTGAGTGACGACTTAACGAGGTTTTACTGTATTTATTTCAGTTCTGTTAAGAACTAGAAATAAGTGGAAAATGTGCTTTGTGTTGTTCTTTGCAAATTTGGGATTCCAAATTAAATGACAAAGTGTGCGATGGTGATTGTACTATTCTCCTGTAAGTACTCATCTTCTATAATATTAACTGTAGTTCAAAGAGACTGAGAAAAATTCTCCTTATGAACTCATCGGTAGTAAGGAACTTTGAAAACTGTCATAACCTCAATGACATTATTTTAAACAGTGTTCTTTACATCTGTGTTTGAGACATTGTGTGTATTTTGATAACAATTTTAAGAGATTTATATAAATATTTTAGTTAATAATTTCATTATCTTGATGTTTGTATTTATTTTGCCTGAGATAGATTTATCTTACATTCATCTTCTACTCTTACTCTTTGGGCCTAGCACTATTGACTGTGTAATTGTTTACATTTAATCTTAGTTACTTTGAACTCTTATTGTATAGCAGAATATTTGTTTTAATGTTCATTTTTCCTTTTTATCTTACTAAGATATTTGGGATTTTCATGTTTTTTTGTTTTTTTTGGGGGGGTTCATGGGTTTTTTTTTCTGTTATTTCTGTAAGAACCGTGACAGTATATTAGTAGCAGAGCGTAGTTTCTCTGTCTACATCTTTTCTTTTGGCTGGATAGCTTGCTTCATAGATTGTTTTTATGACAAAATTGGTAGCAGAGTTTTTTTATTATTATTCACAGAAAATACATCTTTTGTGATAAGAGAGAGATAGATACACATACACTACCATTGTTATTTTGAGGATGGTTGATTATTGTATTGGGTTGGTCAAAAAGTTTTTTTTTTTTTTTTATGTAAGTTGGCTCTAATAGAGCTTAGGTATCTTTAATGCCATTTTGTTAGATTCTATTGTGACAGGTGTCATATCAGCATGCATTTAAAACAAAATCTGATCAAAACTGGTGAATTTTGTGTCGCCAATTTAATATTGAAGATGGAAGCATGTTTCTTTGATGACCAGCCAAAAACTGTTACAGCTTGGTTGTGAAGTTCTGATTCATCCACTGTATTCACCAGACATTGCACCTTCGGATTTCGATTGATTTCGGTCTTTACAAAATTCTCTTAATGGAAAAAATTCAATTCCTGGAAGACTGCAAAAGGCACCTGGAATAGTTCTTTGCTCAAATAGATAAAAAGTTTTGGAAGATGGAATTATGAATTGCTTGAAATATGAATGAAGGTAGTGGAACAAACCATTGAAGGCATTGTTCAATAAAATTATTGGTGAAAATGAAAAATGTCTTTTAGTTTTACTTAAAAGCCGAACGAACTTTTTGGCCAACCCAATATATTGAACGATTTGGAATGCATTTTCATTTTTCCAATGAGTTGAGTGGAGAAAGTTCTGTTGCTTTGCCCCCTTGCAGGTCCGACTTGCTCTCCTACAACATAAATATCAATAAAACAAATAATAATGCTCCTCAAACCCAACCAAAATTTCTTATGTCCCATTTTCATAGAACCTATATCAAATGCATTCTGACCTACAATAATACTTCTACAAATATTAAATGACTCCACTCACCTGTAAACCATTCACCTATCCCCAGAACTGGATCCAAAATAGCCAGTATTCCTTTTTCTATGAGGGGCAAACCAGTAGAACTTTAACTACATGCCTTGCTGAATATGAAAATTCTTTACAATAATACTGGTCACACCGTTAACTTCCTCGCCTATCACACCACAGCAGGTTCAACCACTGTCCCCTAGGAGAAACATTCC
>JAFIDM010000007.1:32338116-32381571 GCA_023159025.1 Thereuonema tuberculata | reverse complement strand
TGTGATGTATTCTAAATTTGTGTTGTTCCTATCTTAGGACCTGGAAGATAGATTATGCATAGCACTAGGAAACTTTGAAAACATTTCCTCATTGTCATTTAATTGTGTGCATTCTCCCTTCATTTCCATATTTCACAATTTCTTGATGCATTGTTCAGCTAAATATCAATTTATGTTATGTTAATTAGAATAGTAATATGAAGATTATAGAAGTAATATAAAATAATGCTTTTATATTGATGGAGGTAAGTTAATGAAGGAGTAATTTTAATTATTATTTTTTTTAATATATAGCCGAAGACAAATATTTTAGAAGATTTAAAATGTATACTTGATGAGAAACAAATTTCAATTTCGGAGGCAGTTAGGGAACAACATGGACAGGATGAAGGACCTTTTCCGTAAGGATGATTTCATTTGCATTAAATTTATCTAAAATTAACATATTTAAATCTTTGAAATAAAAAGTTATTTCTTCTCTTAAAATAGTATAAATTTGGAATTGGCAAGCTTTTCTGGTATAATTGAAAGATGACTATATTAATATTACACTATGCCGTTCAAATACCAATAACATTAAGTTTTTTCCCTTGAAATTTCTTTTTATTAGGGGTTCGACACCTGATGTAGTTGTTTTTCCAAATAATACCGAAGAAGTCAGCAAAATTTTAAAAACATGTTATGAAAACAATACAATTGTTATCCCATTTGGAACAGGAACTGGATTAGAAGGAGGCGTTGGTGCAATTAAGGTATTTATTATGAAATTTTCCTATATCTAAGCATGGATTGTCTAAACTTTCAGTTCTATTTGATAGAATATCTCATGCCATTCTGAACAAGCAAAAATTAATGAATACAACACTATACTTGTATATTGACAATTTTAATTAAAGTTTGACAATCTAAAAGAAATGCTCTAAAACAATGTTCCGTTTGTTTTCACTAAAACCTTCATAGTTGATTTGATGAAAACTTAGCTATTCTCCATCACCATACAAAACAACAAAAAAATCAGTATAAACTTTAGATCGTTATAACTTAAAAAAGTTTTTGATTAACATAAACTTTGATATCAGTCATTAAAAATGTTAATTGTTGTAGCTGTTGGTTGGTAATTTGTAATTTTGAAACAAAATATATAATAGAAATAATTTGCTGCATTAATTTGCACCTTACCATATTTTATTAAAATGTTAATAGTGTTTCCCTCCTATGTCCAATCTACAATTTGGACGCAAATAGCAGAGAGCTTTTAATTGTAAATATTTTTTCAGTTTTTAATCAAGTGCTGTGGCTAATGTAATTTTTATCTATTTAATAATGTTCATCTTAATTGAAATTATTTTTCTTGATTCTCTATGTGGGCCCAGTAGCCGAGTGGTCAGGGTGCTTGGCTGCGGGTTGGAGGTGGCGGGTTCGATTCCCGGCCTCGGTAGAGGGCGGGGATTTTTCCACACTTCTTTCACCTCCAAACAGGTCCTAGGGAGGTGAAACCCTCCCAACCCTCTGTGGAATGGGTACCGGGTTTCTTTCCTGGGAGTTAAAGGTGGGCGGGCGTCGGGGTGACCACTTGACCTCAACTTCGTCCCATTGGTCAGGAAACGCTGGGAGCCTGACCTCCCATGCCCCAAAGGCCTGAACAGGCCTGTAGAGGGACACTTGATTCTCTATGTAATCCAGATATTAGAAAATTTGGTTATAATCATCTGTATTGCTTATATCACATCTTATGATGATATATATTTCCCTGCTACAGGGTTGATGCCTAATATAATAAAATGGAATAAAACAAAAGCATTATCTATGATTAAACAACTATGAGAATAAGTTCAAAAGAAATGAGAAAAATGATAGACATTGAATCTGTTAATTTCAATTATGGTGATAAATAAACTTGGTAATATGTTCAGTATCCAGAATAATAGTGTTCTGGCTGTAATGCAACACTGGTGTTAGTATCTAATTATTTAGACTTGTTGCCTGAGAGACTTTCGAATGATACAGTAGCAGTGATTATTATGGGTATTATTTGTAGCTTCATTCTATATACAAATATTCTATAAATATTATCTAGCTTCATTCTATTTCCCTGTCTTTTTTTTTCTAGCCATAGTGAATATTTTGTATTATTTTTCTAAAAATTTTGAATTTGAGTTTTTGTTGGAATAGCAATAACTATCAGAAAATTAATTCTCAGTTTTTTAACTACAAGATTATGTCTGATGTTTTGGATTGTTATAACATCAGGAGCCCTGCTGTTAAACTGTTTTCTACAATGGGGTTGATCTTCCACCACAACGTAATGTCTCTTATAACTTTAATTATAATGCTTTTGCAGGATTATTTGCTATATTCCCCTCCATCAATCATAAAGCAAAGAGTCCATGATATGTTCTGTATTTACTGTAAAACAATTCATTTCTAGTATTATCTTCCTTAAGAATATACCTATGGTAAATCTTCATAAGAACTAACATTATTTAATTCAATAATGACACCGAAATTTTCATTAGTGATAATCTAACTATTAATCGAAAGTTTTTGGTATAAAGAATAAAATTAAAAGAAAAAGGAGGGGGGATATATGAAATATGTATGAATAAAAAATGATTTTATTCTTGTAAGAAAATCTGAAACACACACACACACACACACACACACACACACACACACGGTATTTCCAAACTTACGTAACAGAAGAATATGTTAGATAGAGGGTACGAAAACAATCAGTTTCATTAAGTAATGTGTGTCCGGTCTTGAACCGATATTATTGTTGTGATTGGCAGGCAATCATTCGTGGAAGGCCATTCTGCCTATTTGGAGCGTTGTGCATTAGAAGATGGTGTTGCAGGCTTCGACAATCCATTGATGCAGTTCATTGACTGCATCAACAGGCGTACAAGAAGCTCTTTACATGGCCTCAACAGAAGAAGTCAATCAGACTAAGATGTGGTGATCGTGGAGGCCATGGGTCTCCTATGCATGGTCAACAGCTACTACACTAAAACAACTGTAGCGCCATATGGATGCAAGACCAGATACCCACTACTTAATGAAAACTGTTTTGTTTTTTTTTTTCTCCGTACTCTCTATCTACCGTATTCTTTCCCCCCCCCCCACCCCACCTGCTGAACACAACATTGCACATTCCAAACTCCTCAATAATCTTCTTTCTTTCCATTTGAAAATGTTAAATAAAAATACTCTCTTCTACACATGACATTAGTATTTAATAATTTATTAAAAATACTAAATGTATGAGACAAATTTTCAGGAATTATACATATTCCTTTTTTCAAGTCAAAAAAGTTTTTTTTTTTTACTTGAAAAAAGGAATATGTATAATTCCTGAAAATTTGTCTCATACATTTAGTATTTTTAATAAATTTTTAAATACTAATGTCATGTGTAGAAGAGAGTATTTTTATACAACATTGCACATACCATAACTCCACTACCCACAATATTTCAGTGTGGATTTGAGCTGATCTTGGTCCTACCTCTCATAGTTCACTGGTTCAGTGCTCTTTACACCAGCTCAGATGACGCTGAGTGTTCACCTCTGATTTGAGTGGAGATTTTCCCATTCTGTGAAAATTTAGTCAGTTTTTTATAGTTTATATATTGAGAAGTCAGTTGAATTGTTTCCTAAGGATTACAGAGACAAAGATTTTCAAGGATTCTGTAGGTCATAAATCACAGTAATAATTCTATTGTTACACATCAACAATTATATTTAGTACAAGCTATGGTAACATGTCTCTAGCTATGGTGATTGCACCAGTTTTACAGATGACAAATAACTTATATTCTTTATATATTCTAGTTCTTTTTCTTGACTGTAAAGAATTTTCACCTTTATCAAAATTTTTAAAGCCACTAAACTGAAAATACAATCAATCAGAAAAATCTTATTAATTAATATTTTTCAATTACATTTTTGGCTGTCAAAAAGATCTCCTCAAACTCTGTTGCGTATTATAGAAATAAATAAGGCTAAAACTTTACCAATTTTTGTGAATTTTTGGAAGAAAAACTGTTCTTCCTTTATCCTGCATTACTGAAATTACAAGATTTTAAACAAATACAAAAAATGCACATGTTCATTTAATTATCAAATAATAATAATAATACATCAGTGGCAATGGTATGATTTTAAAGCAACAATATTATCACAAAATTAACAATCATTATTAAAATTTAAACAGATCAAAAGAGGCATTTTTTTTTTGTTTTGAAAATTGAAGCAATTTAAGATAATTTTATGAGACAAATACGCGAAATAACTTTCAATTTCCAAGCGTTTACTCTTATTTATGTTGACATGAATGATATTGCTAATGAACATTGCCTCCATATTTCTTTCTCAATTTAGTGATGCTACAGACAAAATTTGGAGTTCTCTTAGGGGGAGTGTGTGTATTTCAAGCTAAAATTTGCAAGAAATGGTAAAGCTTTAGTCTTATTTATTTACACATATAACTGGTTTCCATAAATTAAGATGTATATTAAAAAAAACAAAAACACAAACAAAAAACAATTTTCATAGGAAAAATCAACAACTTTGCATTTTGTTTCAAAGATCAGTCTTTCTCAAGACTTTTTTTTTAAGATGCTTTTCTGGTCTGAATTTCTTTCATTTGAATTTTAAGATTTCTTGAACTTGTCCTCAAGACATTATTGTAATCAAGAAATGCTACATATTACAAAAAAAAATGCTACCTATACTAGCCTTAGAACTGTTTCTACATTTGACATCAGAGAGTAGTAGTCAATAACATTTCAAATTTATTTTTGTCCTTTATTTGAGTTAATATTTAGAACTTATAGACGTATAGTGACATTGTAATCATTGATTGGTATTCTTCAAATTTTAATACTCCACAATAATAGACGTACTGAAAGATAAGGATTAATATACTTATGAAATAATTAAATTCTATGTCTACAAAGAACGTTTTATCAGTTGATTATTTATAAGAACACTTATATCAATATGAGCAAAGTTAATGTGGTTGATAGCTATTTCTATTGAGATTCAAAAACTCCCAAGACAATACGTTACAGCGACATTAAGAAATGAGATAAATCCTGTTGTTGTCTCCCCCCAATACCATTGCACTATGCAGTTATAAGACTCATTTGAAATAGTCTGTATCTACAATGCTTCCATGAAAGGATTTTTATCACAAACGGCTTTTAAGCTAAAAGAATATCATTTGGTTAAATTGAAAAGAAAAAGCACAGAAAAAAACTGCTGCATATGAAAAAACTTAACAATTAGGCTTATAGAATTTCAAGCATATAAGAAACCTTTTTCATTAATTATCTGTAGGGATAACAAAAGGGGAAAAAAATGAATTCCAGCCAACAGTTCAGACTCGTAATAATGCAGATGACAATACCTAATCAATTGTAGTCAAGGCTCTTATCAGCTAAAAAGTATGTGGATGTTTGCACTATTGTATTCCAAAGACTTCATGAAGACTCTTTTTTACTAGAAGTCACATGTATTTGACTCTTAGTCAACATAGAAGAGTGAGAGAGAGAAAGTCAGCTGGACCCAAGATCAATGAAGACCGATATTCTGTAGAAAGGAATTCTGACTTTCTAAACTGAGGAATTTTGTTTGGAGAGAAACAACACAAGGATCCTCTCTCGGACTAGCAGTAATGAGAAATGTCATTCTTTGAAGGTCATGAATGGCTGCATAAGTCTGCTTGAGATCCTGAACCCCTATGTTTAGTCTTCTGAATTATATTTGTGAGAGAATCACTTCCCGCAGAACAATAATAGTGTGTCCTTACTATCAATAAAGTGATAGTACTAAGCAGCCGTCGCGTGGTATGTTGGCGCCCAGGGCAAGATTTCGTCAGGTGCCCTATACTTGATATTTGCGCCCCCACCACTATCCCAAAAATCTACAACCAAAAAAAAAAAACGGAATTTCCAAATTATTTTTTTTTATTTTTGCCTTGCCGCGGCGCCCCCAATTTCCAATTTAACAACCAAAAAAAACGGAATTTCCAAATTTTTTTTATTTTTGCTGTGCCGTGGCGCCACCCCCCCACCTTGGCCGGTCACCCCGCCCACGTGACGGCTCTGGTACTAAGCACATCAATAGAACATAGAAAGAAGTTATCAGAACTACAGAATATTCACAATCAGTGTGGACATTAACATCTAAAATGTTAACATTTTATTGCTGTAATAGTTTGTTTCATTGCTTCAGTAAAGTCTGCTTTTATGTTCCTTTACTTAATTTTTATTTATTTATTTATTTATTTATTTATTTATTTTGAGCTAACTGCAATGTATTTATTCTCATTTAGAGGAAAAAAAAAAAGAAAATTTCTGCTTTAAAATATATTTGGATCCTTGAGAAGATGTCAGCGTCTTCATTTCTCCCTCCCCCTCCGAAATCAATTGGAACTTAAAATGGGCTTTGGTAATAAGAGATTATCAGCCTCAAAAATAGCACGAGGGTTTGTTGAGAGAAGAGAACAGTTTAGGATGGATCACATGATCTACTTTTATCAAATTATATCCTGAAGACTCCTCAGGGTGGCATTAATAAATTGTCGTCTGAAATATTTAATTTATGGAAACCAATACAAGCATATATTTTAAGGAAGCTATGTAAATATTAATTATTTAATTGAATTCCTTTTCTGTTTAATGAAGGGTGGTGTCTGCATAGATTTAAAGCAAATGGATGAAATTATTGAAGTGAATACAGAAGATTTTGATGCCACTGTTCAACCAGGGGTAACCCACAGAAGTCTTAATTCCTACTTAAGAGATACAGGATTGTGGTTTCCTGTAGGTTAGAATTTTCCTATATATCTTCTTATACCTTTTAGTTTATTATTTTTAAATTCTTGATAGTCAAGAAGTATCGAACTACATAAAGTTTTATTTTCATTAATTGAGATTTAGTAAAATACTGATTATCCAAAGTAAATTGAAACAGAGCAGGACTTTGAATACCTTAAAATCTAGGATACGTCAATATTAATATGAAATCAGAAAAGCAGTGCGGAAAGAAATTATATATTATGAAAATTATATATTCACTTATTAACTAATTAAGGAAACAATAGTAAGTAAAATAAAACTTAATAATAAAATAAAACTCTGGTGTACCTAATAAAAAAAAAGATCAATTATGAAAAAAAAAAGTTGTAAAGCAAATATGCTTTGATCAATTACAAGAGAAGGCAGATTTGAAAAGTAACCTATATTTTGTTTCTAAAAATAGTAGAAACAGATAAATATCAGGAAAAAGTGAAATTTACAGAATTCTTATCACTATCCCTTACGGTCTAACCAGTGTAATTTGACAAATATCATCTTGAAATGAGTTGTCCAAGATTTATGCTTTGACTGCTTTTAATCTAATCAGAAAAGCAGCAAGTTTTTTAAAAAAAATTGTTTCAATTCATTGAAAATTCACTCTATCCAAATCTGAAGAATTGAACCACTTTTCTTTGAAAGGTCCTTTCCAGGCCATAATATAACACATTAGAGCTCCTAAAGCTGCTTGTCAGTCAAGAACTTTTAATTTAATTTACATTATCAGTATTAAAAAACAAATATTAATTTTAAAAATATATGTCATAAAAGAAGCAGAAATAAATGGCAATTTCTGTATATTTTAATGATAAAATCGTAATTAAGGAAATTACACAGAGCAATCATTTAAAAAAATTCCGTACTGAAAGTACAGCATTTTCTTATTGATTGACAGAAGACAGAATATGTTTCTTAAAACATAGGTAACAGGCTAGTATTGATGTAATTCTCATCAAAACTATAAAAACATTAAATTAAGAAATTAACTTGAAAGACAGCTTATTTATGAGTTTGTTAAAAACAGTTGTCTTTATTTCCTACTGAATTATGAAAGAAACAAATCATCTTTGAGTTATTTGCTATGAAATTATTTAGTAAATTAAAAAACATTAGGAAGATTAAAGAACTAAAGTAGAACTCATCAGGAATTGGGAAGAAAGTGTGGCAGCTCACTACTATCAACATGCCGAAAGATGAACCTCCCAGAATGTTAAGTAGATTATAGATTGTCCTTTCCTGGCCGACTGCTAACATTGAAAGAAGGTCGCTTCTCTTCTGTTTCAATGTTAGTGGTCGGCCAGGAAAGGACAATCTATAGTCTGCTTTGCATTCTGGGAGGTTCATCTTTCGGCGTGTTGATAATACACTCATGGACAAAAAAATTAGCGCACCAAGAAGGAGTCGTCAAAATGAAACGAAAATTTACATACGTAATGACTACTTTGATATAAGTAAATGATAAGAAAATCAAAGAAAAAGGATAATTTATTTCAGAGAAAAAGGCAAAAGAACGGAGGAGTTAATACTCCGTTGGACCCCCTCTAGCGCGAATGCACGATGCGATACGATCGGGCATTGAGTCATACAAGTTCTGTATGATGTCTTGAGACATTTGGTTCCATATTTGCTGCAACCTTGCCTCTAGTTCGTTCAAACTCGTGGGATGCCCAACTCGTCGTCCCAAATGATCCCAGATATGCTCGATTGGAGACAAATCTGGGGATCGGGCAGGCCAAGGAAGGGTAGTAACAGTGCGGAGACAGTCTTGTGACACCCTTGCCGTATGAGGCAGAGCATTGTCTTGTTGAAAAATGGCTCCTGGGAGCCGTTGCATGAGTGGCAACACATGTGGTTGCAGGATTTCATGAACATACCGCTGGGCTGTCATGGTGCCACGGAACAATACTAGGGGTGACCGTGTATTGTAGGCAATGGCACCCCATACCATCACACCAGCTGTGGGAGCGGTGTGTTGCTGTACAGCAAAGGCAGGATTGAAGCGTTCACCACGGGCTCTCCACACACGAACACGATTGTCATCACTGCCGAGATTGAATCTGGATTCGTCGCTAAAGACGACCTGGTTCCATTCCGCTGCAGTCCAGTTTCCTCGTGCGCGGCAAAACTCCAAACGGAGGCGTCGATGGGTGGGCGTCAAGGGCAGCACACGTAATGGGCGCCGCGATACCAACTGTCCTTCAGCCAGGCGCCTTCGTATGGTTCGAGAAGACACAGAGGCCCCTAGTGAAGGTGCTACCTGTGCCTGGATGGCGGCCGATGAAGCAGTTGGCTGTATGCGTGCATTTCTGACTATGTGGCGGTCTTCTCGACGACTGGTCTGTCGAGGGCGTCCTGAGCCTGGTCTTCGTGTACATGACATCTCTCAGGTCCACTGGTCCCAACACCTCCTCACAACACAATCAGAGCGGCCTAATTGCCGAGCTACTCGCCTAGCTGACCACCCAGCTTCCATCATCCCGATGATTCTCCCTCTCTCAAACTGCGACAACTGCGTATACTGTCTTCGAACACGGCGTAATGGCATGTCTACCTCAGCTCTTCCTTTGTAAATGATTCAGCACACTCAAACAAGCTTTGGTTACCTGTTTTATACTCCACAGAGTACGATGTTCAACGCCCTCTACCGGCTTTACGTAATGCGCAATCACGCTGCATTTCTAATCATTTGCATATCTCCCCGACATGTACCTTCATTGCAAGTTTCGTTACGATCCCGCAATTATTTCTTGGTGCGCTAATTTTTTTGTCCATGAGTATAATTTGGTAATAGTCAGTTTATGAAGGGTCATTGAGTTATAAAATAAAAGTTTGTATAGAATGTCAACGATAGTTCAGAATATTGATGGCTTCAAAACTCAAATAAGTGAAAATGATAATGAAAAGAAAAGTAACATGATTATAGCATAAGCAGAAATTATGGCAAGGGAACTGGCTTCCATTGTTTGCAGTATAGGCTTCCAGGGTGGGTTTGGTTTCAGCAGGAGAATTTATTAATATAATCATGAAATATTTTGAACTGAAATTAGGAACGAGGCCAATATCCTTTCTATGATTAATAGTACAGAAGCTAATAATTCTTTAATTAGGAAGATTTTTAATATTGTTCAGAATGTATCAGTTTGACCATAAGTGCAGAGGATTGTTGTTACCCAAGGTGTTGCTTGTCTGTATTAATTTTGTTTACAAAGATTTTCTTACAAAGGTAATGTTGAAAGGAATAAAGTCATGGTTTTAGTCTTGCTAATTTGTGTATGGTTTGATGCAACACATGCATTTGTTAAAAAAATGTTCTGTATAGATGTAGAGAGTTCTAGAATTTGCTAAATATCATATAATGACAGGAATAGAGAGGTAGGGTTCCTCTAATCATAAAATTATTTGTATGATTAAGTTTTGTGATAATCAGGTATTGAAGTCTTCATACTATTGGTGATGGTTGCAGACTAATCGTCTTTTGTGGACTAAATTATTTCAAACTTAACTTTTGTGGACTGCAATTAGCACTTAAAAGAGGAAAGGATTTATTTAGTGGCAGTAATGTTGATGTATTGTTTATCATTAAGTTTGAGATTGCTGAAAATAGTAAAGGCATTTATGCAAGAATAGTTCATTAATAGTTGGCTATTATGCGAAGTTTATTGAGTCTTATGTATCTTTGGAGCCATCGGCATCATTAAAACACATAATCACAGTGCAGCAGAATTTTCGAAAACATTGCATACAGATCCCAAAATCCCTAATACTCTACTTAAAATATACAGTTTAAAGATCCAAGCTCATTGACACAAAATGGAAAAAAAATTCAAAAGGGGGGAAAAAAAACTGGATTTTCTCGTATCCTGTTGACACCCAAAAACCTGATTTCATTACTAATTTTAGTGGTAATAATAGATAAAGAATAGGCTTTGTGACTACCTATCTACTTACGTAACCATATCCTACTCTTTTAATTTTTTAAAAGTTCAATGATTAGGTAAGAAGTTCAAAAGATTAAGCAAATGTATGAGATATACAAGAATTCTTTAACAAGAAACTTATGATGATTGTAACTATCTTTATTAATAAATGTTCTATTTTAAATTATTTAGATCCAGGTGCTGATTGTTCTTTATGTGGAATGGCTGCAACTTCTGCCTCTGGAACAAATGCAGTGAGATATGGAACAATGAGAGAAAATGTTTTAAACCTTGAAGTTGTGCTGGCAGATGGAACTGTGATCCATACTGCAGGAAAAGGAAGACGAAGCAGGTGTGTTGATTCTACAAAGAAACTGCATGCATAGCTCAGTCTGTTAGATAGTTCAACAAGTTTTTGTTTGTGAATCTGGATAAGCATTTGGATTCTCCTTAAGATAGCATTATAAATTTTGGGGATTAAGGAGTAGGTTTGACATCTTTGCATCAACTAAAACTACTATTTTTATCTAAATGAGTAAGCCTTTAATCGTTTACTTGCCGTTAGATGTTTTACTAGAAGCTGTGTATTATGCAAACACTTCTTTTTACTGTAGAATTGTTGGGAGTCGTCAGTGTTTCTAAATCCACGAGGATTATTAGTGTATATTATCTGTAATAAATATATAGTTATGTTCAGTTACATACAATTAGAGACCTGGGTTATATTTAATTTGATTACTTAAAAGAAGTTTTTACTCCCATAACTACCACAGTATAGTTTTGTTGTGCTTCTGTATAATTTCTCAGCAGCACTTATATATATTCTATTATAAATGAATAAGTGGAGATTCTTTTTATTTTACTTAATTAATTAATTTATTTTATTTTTAATAATCCATTTGCCAACAGCAATCCATAGAAATAGTTTACTGTAGTTCTTTGTCAAATATAAGACGATTTTCATGGTTGTTTCAAATGAAATGGAAATTCCAATGTAATCGTGGGTGATTAGAAATGAACCTAATCTCCTTTAGATGGTAGTCAAAGTCAGTGAAGACACTTTGATAAGTAAATAGTTCTTGTTGGTAGTAAGATGTGACTGTTTTCTTGAAGTCTTTGTTTTAATATTTCAGTGATGCAATTATGGTTGATGAGATTTGAAAGAGTACAATACTGTCTTGCTAGTGAGAGCTGTTTAATTTTGTAAACCATCTCTTTATTCTTTGCTACTACTGAATCCATTCACATCCCTTATTAACACATTATAGTTCATTCTTAGATTTAAGAAATTAAAGACATTAAATTTAAGAATTCCTTTTGGTTTCTTTTGCCACTTACTGTCTCACATATCAATAGAAATATATCAATATTACAGTCCCTCCCCCTCTTCCGATATTTCTGATAATTTCTCTGTTTTTGTTCTTTTTAATATTTTTTTTTCTTTTATGTTTGAAACCCTTTTTTTAAATTCCTTACCTCATATTTAACTAGTTGAAGATTCTTCTTTAATTTCATTCACCACAGTTGCAATTTGGGTTTCTCTAATTTAGCTTAAATGTATGTTATTCTTTAGTTGCAGCTATTTGTGGCTTGCACTTGTTGTTATATATTATTAAAAAAAATGGATAAGAAAATTTTTATTGGGATAATAGTAAGTTGTTTTTAATAATAAATTTTATCTTTTAACTTTAGTTATAATTATAACTTGTAAGTTGAGTTATAGATTTAGTTGAGTTATAGTAACCTGAGAAAATAAAGATAAGGATTATTTTATGTTTTTTCTTACAGCTTTTATGACTGTTTTAAAATCTAGCAACTCATTCCACAGTTAACAAGTGAATAAACAAGAGATTTTGAGATTATTAAGTTTTGTTTTTGTAGGAAAATGTTTTGTTTTTGTGAATTAGAATGCAGATGTAATTTTGATAATTATATAATAGGAAGTATCATTTGCAATTTGTCCTAAATGTTTCTGAACTTTGATAATTGTATTAACTTTATTTAGGAAAAGTTCAGCTGGTTATAATTTAACCAACTTATTTGTTGGATCAGAAGGAACTCTAGGGATTATCACTTCAACAACTTTGAGGTTATATGCCATACCTGAAACCGTAAGTTTGAAATGTCTCACATTTATATATTTTGTAATTTTGATTTATGATGTAACTCACTGTTTTGTAGTTATTATTTCATAATTATACTCCTCATATGTCAAAATCTCAGTAAATTGATAAACAGAAAGATAGCAAAATAAATGATTGTTATGCTACCATCAGCCAGATATTGGTATGTGATGTTGTTTCTTGTATATTTTTTTATTCATTATTGATTTACCACAAGATACTGGAAATAGGCCTACAACAGATTATGCCTACAAGTTTAATTCTATAAAGTGATCTGTTGTAAGTATATTCACAATCATCTTGTGGCAAGTCAATATCTTGGGACATACCAAAGTTTGAAATGGTACTAATGGGACAATATAAAGTATATATTGATAATTTAGATTAAGTGGTATTCAAAATAGGATCATGGAAACTAGAGATTTTTAGAAAAAAAAAAAGAAGTTAAATCATTATTTTTCATGGATATGTGTAGATCTGGATACTCTACATAACAATTTTACTTCCAAACATTATCAAAACTATTTTTTAAAATAAATTGATTTTTATCAGAAAATTAAGTTGTTGATTGGATTAGGTACCTGGAATAAAAATAACAATTTTACAATGTAATCTTACGGATCTTGTAATAAGAAAAATAAATAAAAACCTTGAATGCCATTGATTTAGATTTTTAACAGGTAAATATGTGACCTTACACATATTCTTTAAATGAAACTTTTGATTGAATCACCAGTTACAATCTTTCTATGGATGTATAATATCCCAAACTCAGGAAAACCAATCTCATTGTTCTCTTCCTTCATTGAATAATAATATTTAAAAACCTCTAAATAAGTAACATTCTAGCTTAGGATATTTTCTATGAAGTCTAGTTTAACTTTGATTGTATAATTTCACACTACATTTATTAATTTTGATTTTGCACTGTGAAGCTGATGTTGATTTCTAAATTAAATGTAGAGTTAAATTTCTGTCCTGAGATATTCAGTAAAATACTTCATGTGAAGGAAGAAGATGAATTCAGGCAATTTATTTGCTATTATAAATATGAAACTAAAATTGCTCAAAGCTGCAATGTCATTAAATAGCATTACTTGAGAATGTAAATTTTACTATTTTTTTTTATGTATATTTACAAATCTGAAACATAAATGAAATTTAAACTTTATACCTTATAGTTTATTGCTAGAATCAAAGTTAATCTTCTAATAATCTGTTTCTGTTATGTAATCTGTTGCTCTCCAGAGAACATGCCTGGTTTTTATTATATTCTCTTTAGTTACTTTCTTTTTATTTGCTAGGATCTGTGTCAGAGATTGTTGAAAAAAGATATTTCCTCTGATGACACATTCCTCTGTTCCTCTGCAATCCTTTTAGTCTATCTCTACTTAATCATGAAACTTTTAATACTTTTCATTTTTGAAATGTAATTCCTTTATTTAGAAACACTATCTATGTTTTGAGGCAAATGTCAATTAAATACTAATATAGTTTATTATCCATTATTCTACTATTTAGAAAAGAAATTGAAATTTTGCTCCTTTTCAGATGGTATCCGCTGTGTGCAGTTTTCCCAATGTAAAAGCAGCAGTTGATACAACAATACAGACCCTTCAGTCCAGTATTCCTATTGCCCGCATTGGTAAGAAAGTTAAATAAAAATATTATATTTAATTATCTAAAGTCTAATTATCTTTTTCATTTAGTTTTAGTATGAACTGAATATTAAAAACAAATTTTAGTGAATAAAAGAATGATTATGAACATTTGTTTCCACTGCAAGAGATGGGTTAATAGAATCTGTATTTTCTTTTTCTAAGCAGTCAATAACTTTACATTTTGTTGTGCAAAAGAACTCAAGAACTCAAATGTTCTATATGTTATTCCATGTTATTTCTACAAATTACTTGAAAGATGTTACATATCATTCTGCCTTCTAAATATTAACTGCTTTAAAATTTAAATTCCAATTTCACTGTATAGTTAAAAATAAAGCAAAATGGATTGGCTGATTGATAAAAGTACAAACATTTATGATGCTATAAATCCATAGGTTTGTATATTTGTTTATTCATTATTGATTTACCACAAGATACTGGAAATAGGCCTACAACAGATTAAGCCTACAAAGTGTAATTCTGTAATGTGATCTGTTGTAAGTATATCACAATCATCTTGTGGCAAGTCAATGTCTTGTGACATACCAAAGTTTGAAATGGCACTAATGGCAGTGGCATGGCTGTTTCAATTTCCTTTCCTGTGTTGTCCAGCCTCTTCTTCACTTTCTCTTCGGTCTGACGTCATTCCTTAATGGCGTCCTGGGGAAGGCCACGGGAAACCACCCCAGTATCTTTCCCTTGAAATTCTAGGGAGTCTGTTAGGGGTTCGCCATCTTGGGAACACTAGCGCTCCCTGGAACACGGAGGCTTCGGATACGAAGCGCGCACTTCGGTGCCCGGCCATACATAAATCCATAGGTAATAAAAGGCTTAGCATGCATTGATGAAAGAAAGATAATAAATAGAAAATGAAATGGACTTACTTGGTGAAAATAAACAAACAGCATTAAAAAAAAAAGTGGTAATATTCAGTGTGTAAGTGTATTCCATCTTTAGGGACAGCACCAATAAATATTTAGGACAACACATTTCCAAAACTGTCTGAATTTTAGCATTTTTTTTTTATGCTGTTTATTTATTTTTTCCAAGTGCTTTTCTATTTATTATCTCTTATTATAAGCTTTGAATTGGGAGTCTTTTGTTTGATTGTATTTTGCAGATATTTGGAAACAAAATATTGAATCAGAATGAATAGACAGTCAGGTCTACACTTCTGAACTCAAGTTAAAAATTTGTAATCTCAGTAAGAGTTACAAGAATAGGAAGAAAACATAAGACAGTATAATTTTTAAAATGATAGCTATATCTTTAATTCATTGGTGTTATTTACTCAGAGTTTTAAATGAGATTTAGGCAGTTTTTAAGCATTGACTACCTAATAATATATAACTCAAATGCTGTTGGCATTGCATTGTCATGTGACCCTTCATTAGTTATCCCAAGCTTTTATATTGATATTCCTTGCTTTTGAAAGTCACAGTTTGGTTTGATATGAAATTATCAGAATTACTAGAAAAGTTATTCAGAATGTAACGAAGCGAAAAAAATAAGGATTGTCTTCAATGTTGTTAGCAATATAATATAAAGAAGACAGTGAAAACTTTTTTGTGTACAAATTATAAAAATTAAAATTTCTAATGTTGCCATTTACGCCCCTCCCTTCCCCATTGTTGCTGTCCATATATAACTTATCCTTTTATTTTGTGTTATATTACCTTTATCGCAAATTGAGAGTAAATTTAACATTTTTATTATATTTTATTCAGTTCTGATTTCTATGTTAAATTTTAATCCACATATGCCAACAATCTCAGCATCTACAACACAGGTTGTTTTTCTAACAACCTAGTAGGACTGAATTGTACTTTTTGTAATAAATTGTTAATAAATTGTCAATAATAATAATTATTCTGCAAGGTAAATATTGCTTCAAAATTAGTTTCTGATAAATTCTTTAAATAAGAAAAAACAAAGTCATTGTAGATAAAAATTGCTCTGTACAGACAAGGATTATATAGATAGATAAAATTATTTTGACTTTTTCATAAAACTAAAATTCTTATCAAAAATAAAAATAAAAATGATAAGTAATTTACTGCTAATTCATAAAACTATTATTATTATTATTATTATTATTATAATACATTTCACATGCATTGCCATAGACAAAAGGTAACAAAAACATTGTACGTGTAGTCAAAAATTTTATTTACAATACCTGGTAATCGACTTCTTGAGCAGTTTGGAAATCTGGTCTGCTTTTCTTGAGGGATGGCAATGATTAAAATCAAATAAGATCATTGTAAGTAAATATTGATATATGGGGGAATTTAACATGCACAATGTGAAACACCTTCAAGTTGATCGTCAATGGGTTAATCCAGCTGATGAGTCCCAGATTCCCATTGATGATAGCTCAAGGTATGAATGGGAAATTGTGCATTCTCATTATCCCTTTTATTAATATAAATAACAATAAATTTTCAGTATAGGAAAATTGTTCTTGGAAAGATCTTTCTGTAGAACTACCTTGAAAGGAGAAATACTTTGTTTATGGAATGCCACATGGTGCAAAATGGAAATGAGCTTTATGTGAAGTTGTTGTTGATTCTCTTCAAGATCTATACAGTCTCTACCCTTTCATCGGCATTTGGTATAAATTGTTTTTAAGTTTTGAGTCTTTGAGTGGACTTTCTTCTTTTTTTCTGTTCTTATTGTTGTCAGACAGTATAATCAGTTGCAATGATGAAAAAGAGTATAATGGAAAGGAAAGAATTTGAAAAATAAGCAGATCTTTTTCAAAATGTCGACATATTTCAAAGCCAAATGTTTCTGTCATCCCTTTCCCAGGATTTCCTTTAGACACACTTCTTTGACACTGAATTTTAATATGTCCTTCTCAGATATATTTTTCTCTTCCAAAAGATATACATAATTCTTATCTAAGATTAGTTCTCTAAGAAATGAAAAACCAAATACTGCATCTAAGTATTTGGTTTTGAGTTATCAACAGAATTCTGTCTATTGATAAACTCAAAGGTAGGATTGGTTTATTTTTCTTCAGTCTTCGGTTTTTCATTTCTTAATAATTTCCCTTCACGTTGAATTTGTTTCTTGTAATTAGTTTCCTATAATATCAGAAAAAAACATACTTGTTCATACAATAATCATTTTCACTTCATCAAAACCACAGTTTGTTATTATCCAAAGATAAATATAAGATGGTAAACTTAAAACATTGTTGATAAATGCTTTATTTGAATCTCATCATTAAAAATGTAATTAACAACAGACTTAAGATAAAGAAAAATGCAGTTGATAATTTTCATAGTTGGTTTTTAAGTATGAAGTTTTTGCCTGATTTATGACGTAGAAAAGATTTTTGAAAAATGGCAATTTGTACAATAACTCTTCCCTAGCAATAAAGAAATGAAACTGATTTCGTTCATAATTTAATGCAGTTCTTGTCATTCTTTCCTACCATTTGGAACTTCAAACGGGAAAGAACTGTCCTTCCTATAGGCATATTTAGTTAACTCTATATATGATGCAATTTATCCCTATTAATAAAGTCTACTTTATACAGAGCTTCTGGATGAAGTATCCATTCGAGCGTGCAACCTCTATAGCAAGATAAATCTGAAGGAAGTCCCCCATTTGTTTCTAGAATTCCATGGTTCTGCTAGTGAAGTCCAATCGCAAGCAAAAGCAGTAGGTAATGATCAATTAAATATAGTTATCTTTATTGGTCAATGCTACCATTGATCAAAGCTGCCTTCATATTAATTCTCCACTTTTAAAGATTTTGAGTTGCTTTATTAACATTATTTTTGATTTGCAAACTTTCATTTATTCAGAATCATGTGCAATCATGTGCTAAAAACATAGGAAAATTATTAATAATAAGAAATTGGTTTGCACTTAAGAACTGCTTTCCCCTAGTGATATTAAGGTTCAATGTTACTTTAGGTGAAATTGCAACGGAAAATGGAGGATCGGATTTTAAGTGGGCTGAAAACAGTGATGAACGTGCCAAGTTATGGAAAGCACGACATGACTTATTTTATGCAACGCTAGGTCTGAAGCCACATTCTAAGGTATATAAAAAAAAATGTACAATTGAATGTATTGTCTTTGTCCTTTGAATTTCATCTAATAATGTTTTGGAAAGATAATCAAATGTAATACACACACATGTAGACACACACATACAGAGGGGCTTCCTTGTTTTTTGAGATCTCTTGCTAATGAGATAAAAGATTTTCATGAGCCTCCATCATTTAACTGCAGTTTTTTTATGATATTTTAAAAATGTCAGAGAGAGTGAGAGAATGAAGCCGAATGACCACTGAACTCCATCACTGTATGTGTGTGTGTGTGCATGTATTTAGTTAGTTAGAAATCATCTGTTATGTCTGTGGTTTTTGTATGTTATTTTTTTTTAACATTTGTGGAGATGGATCTATTTTTAGGAAATAATAACATTTGCAGCCCTAGTATGGAAAAAAAAAAATAACTAATTTATTAAGATCTTTAGACCGACACATTTTAATAAAAAAAGTTTAAAGAAATTTACTCAATCAGTAAAATTTACAAATTAATTTCTTTTATTTTGATCAATAAAACTACTTCAACTAAAATGTTATTCCAATAATAAGGCCAATTTGTGATGTTGTACATTCAGAAAGTGCGCTTGAATTCAGCTGCATTACCAAATTTGTACATTCAGAAAGTAAATGCACTAAAAGGAGAAATAAAACAAACTCCTTTTGTTTCAGTAATTTTTGATACAACTCAAGACATAGCAAAATTTAATCAGTTTATCACAGTTTATGTAACGATAAAAACAGATGACCAGAAAAAGCCAACAGAGTTAGAAATAAATGAGTCATTGGTGGATTTGTAGAGGTTGAAAGATGAAACAGTAGTAGATATTAAAGAATACACTGAATTTTCAAAAATAAGAGGCCAAGGATATGATGGGGCAGAAACATGAGTGGGATTTACACGGGCATTTAGGCAGGAATTAAAAATAGAAATTCCTATGTTAAGCTAAATATGTGCACTGCTGTAGTCATGCCTTAAAACTAGTAATTAATGCCTCTGTTTCAAATATTCCCGAAATCAGAAACTTTTTCAATAACATTCAGAATCTGTATGTATTTTTAGTTCTGTTTCTAGATGGGACTTACCTAAAAAAAAATCAACATTTCTAGAAAAGACTCAAAAATGTTTGTCCAATTAACATTTGTGGTCTAGGAGAAATCAAGTACTGGATGTGCTTCATAGTGGTTATTTTGATGTTCTTAAGACATTGGTGTAATTAAGTTCAAATAGTGAAAATCAGGAAGAACAAGTCAGCAAGAATAGAGTTTTTTTGTTTGTTTTTTTAAACAATATCCTACAGTAATTTAAATCTAACAGGACTTAAATGTAAACTATAAGAGAAAATAAATAAATAAAAAAAAAAAATTCTAACTGTGTTGGAAAGTTTATTCTAGATTCTATTGATACTATTAAAAAAAAAACTACAGTGTTGAAGAAGACCTAGAACATGCATCCAAAATGCTGTATTCTCTTGGTGACAAGATCACATAATTGGGAGAAGAATGGCCAACAATAAAAAACTTTGCAGTGAAGCTTTAGTGAAGCTTTGTGTAAAATAGAAAGTTTTACCTCATTTTCCTGAAAAGAGATTAAAATGAAAGGAAAAAAAATGATTGATGAACTGCTAGAAGATGCCCCTATTGTTGACAATGAAAACAATTTCAGGTTGAAGTGTTTAACCACAGCCTGAACTTAGTGAAGACTCAGCTTAATGAGCGTTTCCAGGCTATAAATGAAATATGTGCAAATATCAAATGTTCGAAGCTTTCGTTTCTAGTTTCTTCAAATGATGAAGAAATTCTGGAATTAAGCAAACATCTAATTGAAAACTACTCACCTGACATTCCTCCTGGTTTAAGTCCACAGCTGATAAGATTAAAAATATGTTTTGCAAGCCACATTAGACATTTGAAGAATACCAGACAGCTCCCAGAAACTTTGCTGATCCACACTCAAGTTGCTACCAGCTTCCCTGATGTTGTAAGTGCATGTCTAATTTTTCTTAAGCTACCAATTACTACTGCCTCATCTGAGAGGTCATTTTCCAAATTGAAAATAATCAAAAACTACCTTAGAAGTACCATATAGCAGAACTGCCTGAACTCTTGAGCAATAATCTCCATAGAAAGGGCCAGAGTGCAAAAAATGAAGTTGGACCTTGCGATCACACAATTTGCAAGTGAAAAGTTGAGGAAGAGATTAGTTTAACCTTTTTACAAATGCTTCCTTTTACTGATGCTTTATTTTAATACTTCATATTGAAAATTAAAGATTTTGTTCATAATATGACAAAAGATTTTCTCATAACTGTTTTATCTAACTTTTAATATGTCTAAATTTTTAAACTATTGTAAATAAATATCTTTACGTTCATATCAGCAGCAGCTACCGAATTTTTTAATCACCTTTCTTACAATTATTTACAAATAAGATATAAGATATTTGCAATGGCACTTCAAAATAGACTGGAGATTCAACTGGAACATCAGATAGGGGATTACCAAGGCTGCTTCAGGAAAGGGAGATCGTGTGTAGAACAAATTCTAAATCTTAAATGTGTGATCAAGTATAGAAAAATGAGACATATACATTACATTTGTAGACTTCAAAAAAGCATATGAATCCATAGATAGAACATCGCTTCTCAGTGTCCTCATAGAGTTTGGAACCGACGATAAATCAATTTCAATTCTAAAAGATGTGTTAACAGACACGAAGTCTAGTGTTAAATTCATGGGAGAAATCTCCAAACCATTTGCTGTGGAAACGGGCGTAAGACAGGGAGATGGTCTGTCCCCATTGCTTTTCAACTGTGTGTTGGAAAAGGTTATACGAGAATGGAGGAAGAGGACTGAAGAAGAGGGAATAAAGAAAATCAGATTTGGCAGGAAGAAGGACATTATAGAAGTTAATTGTCTGGCATTTGCGGACGATTTGGCCATCTTTGCTGAAAGTTTGGAAGATGCAATAAAACAAATTAATATTCTGAAGGAAATGGCAGAGAAGACAGGACTTCAAATTTCATTTGAAAAAACAACCTATATGACAAACAGAAAGGACTCACCGAAACATATGATAACAAAATATGGGAAGATCAATAGGGTGGAGAAGTTTAAATATCTGGGAGAAATCATGCAACCTAATGCACTCGATAAAGAGGCAATCATGGCAAGAAAAAGGAAAATGGAGACAGCATTTCACTTAACAAAGGGTAGATATAATAAAAAATGTCTATCCATCAATGCCAAGCTGATACACTACCAAACAGTGATTAAACCGAAAGGACTTTATGCGTCGGAGTGCCTAGTTATGAAAACAAACAATCAGCTGGAAGAATTGGAAAAGAGGGAGAGAAGAATAATTCGAAAGATATTAGGGCCGAGATAAATGGAAATTAAGAACTAATAAACAGATATATGAAAAAACAGAAAAAATCACAGACACTATGTGGAAAAGAAGACTAACCTTCTAAGGGCATCTCAAAAGAATGGAGAAGGGAAGACTGACCAGATAAATATTCGATTATTTCGACAGGAACCCCAAGACACGGCTTACTTGGATTAAGGAGATTAAAGTGGACCTGGAGGAGATCGGTTTGACGGAGGAAGATATTGTGGCTAGGGGCAGATTTAGAACAAAGATCAAAGACTTTAAGGGGTTCCAGGAAAGAGAAAAAAGAAAAACGGGAGCTTCATGGACTTATGAGATAAGGAAAAAACAGAGTGAAAGAATGAAAAGATACTGGAGCGAGAGAAATAAGAAACGTTGAGCTTCATGAGCTATTTCATGCGGTCCTCAGATGGCCAAATTCGAAGAAAGAAAGAAGAAGAATTTAAATATTATTAACAAGCAATTATTATTTCTTGGTATTTTATGAAAGTTTTGTGAATACCAGCAAATATTAATTTTAAGCATTATAGAAAAAACATTAAACAAATAAAATGAAATTAAAGCTTCTTTGAGGAAATAATAGTAAATTTACAAAGAACCATCAAAATGTCATTGGTTAATTGCAACGAGTGGTCCTCAGTGGATGAAGGGAGGGGGCATCAAGGTCAAAACTTATATCCTAGTTACTCCACTGGGTAGAAGAAAAGTACTACCACTAGATAAAAATGTGGAATGTTGCCCAACTTCCACATTATCTTGTGAAACATCTTTGTCAAAGAATAGGGTGTGTAGCCATCAGCGTGTTGAGCTAGAAATTATGGAATTTATCAGGAAAGGCACTTTCCATTGTACACATATTTAACAGTATCTATAATGTCTGGAGTAGAAAATTCATTATTTTTCTGTGATTTTATTTTAACAGTTCTTTTTCACGGTTGTTTTGCAACCAGTCTACATTCCTATTATGAATGCACCTCTCACATATTAGCACAGTATTTCTCCATAGCTTCCATCGTAGAAACATTGTGTACAGCGTGAAGAGATTACTGTTGAAGATCCCAATAAAATCATTTCTGATTAATCTGAAAGAATTAATTCTGCTTTTTTTTTATTTATTCAGTATTCTTTATATCTTAAAGATTTTGTATAAGATGCAAGCTTCTGTGTGTAGTTTTCAGTGATTTCATGTAGTTTGGTTAATGTAATATCCATAATTGATTTTGATGAGATTATTTGTGTAACTTTATTCATCACTCTGCCTAGAATGATTTTTCATGCAATATTCAGTTAAAACTCCTATATTTTGATGAAGACATTTTATTTTCTGTTCTAGTTGATTCATCCATGATGGTTTCTTCTCTTTCAATGTATGACTAACTGGGATTTTCTGATTTTATTATTAATTAAAATTAAAACCACAATTCTACCCTAGTCAGATACAGGGAGGGGAAAAACTTCATCCTTTATTCTACAGAACATTATAAACAAAATAGGTCTAAAAAATATAAACAACTTTACAAAAATTTCACAGTAAAGAAATTCACAGTCATTAAGGACTGAAATTGGGAGAGATCTCTTTTCTCTTATTCATAGGATTCTGTCATTAGATCCTTGCTCTAATTCAAATATATTCTCCATTGCAACTTTCCCCTTTCTTGAAAGCAACAATTAAAAAAAAAAAACTATCAAATTGGAGTTGTTTTAATTTAACCATTGACAGTGATTGTTACACTTTTTAACTTTAAATTTTACATCTTGTTTTTAACCTTTTTGCTTATTGCATCACAGTGGATCTTTCTTATATGTTCTGTGTTTAAAGTTAGTATTTTTGTAATGAATCTATTTTGTATATCACCAGAAACTGAAGCAATTTAGAATGTTTCTAGAGTATGTTACGTAAACTCAACATCGAATGTGTTGAAGCACTTTAATTGTTGATGAGTCTGAGAGCCCTGTCCACTTTTGTTTTGTTTTCTAATATTGTAAACTATATTACTGACATTCAATGTAATGGCTTGTCAACTAAGTACTTAAGAAATCGAAAGCAATTATTAAAAAGTGGTTTTGATTTTCAGTTTAATACAATTCTTGAATTTTTCTTGCAAACATCAATTAAATTTCATTTTTTAGAAAGTTGACGAAATATTATTTAATGTACATATCTGTAGGCTTATGTTATCATTGTTATATTAATATTGGATGAGAAAGATACGAACATATTTTTCATTCTACTGCAAATAACTTCATAAACTGTAGTTTTTATTTCATTTGAATGATGTAAAACTGATTGGGTTTGAAAGACCCAACTCATCTGTTTGTGTTAATTTTTTCTCTCCCATCTGTTCTAGGGTTAAATAAAGTTTAAGAAAAAGTTTTTTATTTATTTAGTGCTAATTTTTTCAAAATAATATTTTAAAAGGTGATATTGTATGTTTTTAATAATAATAATAATAATTAAAAGAGCTCATGTTGTCTTAAGTTATTTTTGATTTTTCTGCAGTGAAAACAGTTTATTTATAATTTTTCTTTGTTTATTTGTTTGTAGGCAGTTGTAACTGATGTCTGTGTACCAATATCTAAACTACCAGAATTAATAGTTGCAGCAAAAGAAAATATTCAGTCAACTGGAATGACAGGTAAGATCATAATTGGGACTACTTTCTTAATTGTTTTAGTAACAAGGTTCTTTGATTTATTCCTTATTGAAGCAGCTTGAATTTATTTATCATATTTTTCTGAACATTGATACAAACTTTTTTTTTAAATTGAAAACAGTTGAAAGTGAAAGAGAAACTTCACTGAAATTAGTAATAAAGTGACTACGAAAATGAAGTACAATATGAATTTAACAGAATGACATTCATGCAAATGTTATCACGCCTCCTGTTAGTCTCGTTTTGTCTACTTTTTCAACAAGAAGTCTTTTTTTTTTCCTCATTGAGGAGAAGTTGATTTGATATAAAGACCTTACATAAAGTAAATTAAACCTGAAGGTATTCCTTGTTTTTTTCATCTTCACTGTCATTCAGATATCATCTTCAAATGATATCTTGATTTCATTGTATGAATCTAAACATACATTTTAGTGTCTTTGTAACATTCTAGAATAGTGCATTTTCTTTCATAACAATAGATTACTTTTGCATTATGTTTTTGTTAGACAATGATGGTAAGGATAGACAATCCAACAGATGCCAGATTTTTGTTGCCCGGTTTTTCTTAAAGTACTTAAACTCCTCCCTGTATTATTGCTAAATTTTTATCTGTTCTGAAAAGGAGGGTAAAACAAATTGTACTTTGTCTAAAGAAACTTATTAATTTTCCACTAGCATCTATAAACAGGAATTTATGATAAAATGAAAATAAATTGTAGTCAGAAGTGGTGTTAGATTGTACAAGGCCCTAGACAAATGTGTTCTTGTGAAGCCCTTTTTTAATAAATTCATAAAAAAGAATGAAACACCCCATTTATAGAACTAACCTGGCCTAATCTTATGTCATCCAATGAAAGACACATTCCCAACTGTACATAGGCTACTTGCTCAGTGCTCGAGGCAAAATCATCTCTGTATGTAGTGGTTAAGTTTCTAAGGAAATAGTGTTTGAATAGTTTACTAGGCATCCTGAATAATGTAAATATTATAATAAATTGACCAAGAATGGAAATAATATTGATAGCAAGGTAATTGTCACATGCATGTTTCATAATATATAATTTTAATAGCAAATAAACCTGGAAGGTGAATTCCATGAGTCATCTTAGATTTGTCTGAGAGAAAGAGGGTTGGAATGTCCACCATCAACATGGATTTAATACAAGATGCAGAAGGATGTTTTCATATTTTTTTCATTCATTACTATGTAGATCAAATTACAATTCATTTTATAATATTTTGTTAATATTAGAGAAGTGAAGGATTAGTGGTTGTCTGTTGGAAAAGATGGATATCAACTATGTTGGATATAGTCGAGTTACCACTATCTAAAACTTACAAAGCCGCGCTGGTGTGGTCGAGCGGTCTCAGGCGTCGGTCTGTCGTGAGATAAATGTGCCAGCGCCCGGGTTCAAATCCCGGTAGCGAGCATGGATGTTTCAAAAATTTCCTTTCCTGTGTTGTAGCCTCTTCACTTTCTCTTCGGTCTGACATCATTCCTTAATGGCGTCCTGGGGAAGGCCACGGGAAACCACCCTAGTATCTTTCCCTTGTAATTCTAGGGAGTCTGCTAGGGGTTCGCCGTCTTGGGAACACTAGCGCTCCCTGGAGCACGGATGCTTCGGCAACGAAGCTCGCACTTCGGTGCGAACCGACCACACACACACAAAACTTACAAAACAGTGATACCTAGACAAAATTGCAAATCAAAGAATGGATATTATTTTTCAACTTAAAAGTGATCATTGATAGTTTTACTGACAATTGTTTCTTTTATGAAAATGGGAACCATCTAAAGATAAATGGAATATTTTAGTCTCTCTTCATTGTTATATTAAATCAGTTGCATGCATGAGAATTGTTTCTTGTAATCCTGTCACTGTTTGTAAATGTTTTGAGAAAATTAATAATTAGGAGATATAGGAACCCTTAGCAATATCATCTATACCCTTATACAGGGGCGTATATAAGGGGGGGGGGGCCCGGGCCCCCCCGAAAAAAAGAAAATATGTCCTCCCAACGTTTTTTTTTGGTTGAAAAGATAGGGTTTCTTTTTTTTTATTTTTTGCCCCCCCCCCCCCCAAAATAATGAAGGTATGTCCTCCCAACGTTTTTATTTTTTTGGTTGAACAGATAGGTTTCCATGGGGTGTATACTGAATTATATTAATCTTGGGCCGCCCCCGAAAATATATTCTATATATGCCACTGCCCTTAGAGTATTGTGTCAGGACAGTAATAATAAAGCTAAATTTGAATTTATAAGATTACTCATCTTCCACTAATAGCTCTTTGGAATCATTCTCTTGATGTCTTGTAAATCCCCATAACTCAAGGAATTAAATTTTTAAATATTTAAGTTACAACTTTCTTTTCAAGCAAAGACAAGAAATTATTTATGAACAATCTTATGAATGAAACCTATCTGTTTCAAGAAATAATATCGATTTCTATGAAATTTTGCTCTAAATCTTTGTAATTTCTTGTCAAAATACTACGTAATTAAAATAAAATGATTTCATTACTTTTTTTTTTTTAGTTACGGTATATCTGGAATTTTTGAGTTAAAAAAGCTGTTTTTTTTATTTTGACAAACTTAAAAACTTTTCATATGTGGAGAGCAGTTAGAGGCTAGATTCTGGCAAAAGCCAGACCCACATTGTCTTAATAACTTTCACTCACTTTTTGATCCATTTTCCTAGGCTTTTATAGTGGACAGAAGGTTCTGGAAGGATGTTTATTTGAAACTTCATTTCTGACTAATGGTGTAGAAGAATGTGGCACCTCCAAAAATTAAAACTAAAAACAATAAATACACATTAAAATTAAAAATAAGAAAATTCTTGTGCCAGTCTCCGCTGACCTCAAATGAATTTCCTTAAGCATAAGACTGGCACATGAATTTTTCTATTTTTATTTTTAATGTCTATTTATTGTTTTTAGTTTTAATTTTTGGAGGTGCCACATTCTTCTTCACTATTAATTATTATGACCTCTGTACTGAGACCTGACTGTTTACTTGTGATTACTCTCAGCCGATGATCGTCAAAACAGCGTGAAACGGCCATTCTGACATATCACATTGTAAACATTTGATCTCATCCATTGACGATTGTTCATTTCTGGCTGTTGAGTAGAAATGGATTTGAACTTTCTTTTTTGTAGCCTTATTTCAAATATGCCATTTAACTTTTAATCCAATTTTGCCATTCAAAGAAAGCCCTTTGTAAATTCCATATTTTTTCTAAAAAAATATGGGGAAGGAGCTTGATATGGTTTAACAGGGCTTTGGCATCTCTCCCAATCTAATCTGAACTTAATTGAAAATACAGTAAGAGTTACTCAAACTTGTTAATTCATTTATAAGCCCATGTAAGGATATGAAATGTTTAAAGAATTCTCCATGGGTTTCCATCCAACTAAGAATTTTGGAGTGGTCCAAGCATTCGGATGCTGTCAAGAAAAAAAAATGCTTACTTGGCTGGAAACCAAGAAAGTTTCACGTATATCATTATGATTAAGTTCTGGTATTACTTTTATACTTGAATGTATTTTTATTGTAAAATTTGCTCCTATTTTTATACCGTATTTACTATATTACTCAAAGAAAAATAGAAATAAATAAAACGTACTTACTTACAAATAGTTGAGAGAATTATATATTTGGTAATAATCCGACAGTTTCGGAATACTGTGCGTATTCCTTCATTAGAGACGGCACAAACATATAGGGCATACAGACAAACATTTAGGACGACATGATGAGGGAAGGTCTGTTACGATATATATAATTCTCTCAACTATTTGTAAGTAAATGCGTTTTATTTATTTCTATTTTTCTTTATTTCATTCCACGCACGTTAAGCCTTCTTAGTATATTACTCAAAATTAACTCGACATAAAATTTAAATTAAATTAAAATTAATAGGAAAGTAATATTTAAAAAAAAATGAGATAAAAGCGAGTGTAAAAAAATACTCTTTAAATTTCTTTTAAAAATAAAATCCCTCACTCTAATGAAGAGAACTACTGAGCCTTATTCAATGGAATAGTTAAAGGTACTTTGCTTTTAATCTAACTGTGTTTACTTCCTATCAAGACAGAAAAATACTCTCTAAAAAATTATTGTCAGAATATTTTAAGTTCATTTCAAAGGAAGGAATTGCTAAGTTTTAATGGAAATTAAAAAAAAAAGGAGATGAAAATTTCTATGGAAAAGTATCCTAGAAAGAAAATAAATGAAATAGATACACCCAGAGATTTAAAATACCTTCATTCTTTAAATTATTTTTGTTAGCATTAACTTATAAACCTTTCTTTTTCTAAACAGTAACACAAAGAGCAAAATTATTCTTTTCACCATGCAGAAAGCTTGAATTTATAATCGTACTTATCTTGGATATGAGTCTGCTCAGCTTCACTTCATTCTTAAAATGGAATTGTATTCCATTATTAGCATAGTTTATATGGTGGCTTTGGCTTAGTAATAAGAAATATTTTTATTAAAAATGAAAAATATCAAAATGATAGGTGATTGTTATTGTAAATGTTACTATGGGAATTACTTCCACAGTTTTATAGAAAGAATAAGTGAACGTGAAATGGAAATTTATGGAAATATTCGTGTTATCTCTGATTGGCTGATTGGTTTTGCCAAGAGAATGTTTTCCAACTCTTTTTATGTTTAGTAATCATTATAAAAACTGGTTTTGTGGATTTGAGTGCACGATAATAACTGATTTAATAATATAGGCCATAGTTAGTTAGAGGAAATGTTTTGCATCTTTTATATTTTAAATTTAAGGTTTACATTTAGCTTGTCTTGTTATCAAGATTATTTGATGGTTCACTTTTATTTAGATTAGTTATATAACAAATTGAATTAATATTTTGTTTCTTTCCTTACAAACGCAGCATCAGTGCTCGGTCATGTTGGGGATGGCAATTTCCACAGTATAATTCTTTGTGACCAAATAAATTCCAGTAAATACAAGCTTGCTAAAACTATTTCAGCGAATTTAATTACGTAAGTAATTTCCAGTGTGAAAGTTGCTGACCTGAAGGAGAAAATACCATCTATGCAGTTAGATAACAAAAAGGATTAGTTCACTTAGAATTCTATAAATATATTATTACAAAAAGGAATGTTTACATTAATTACTAGTTATCACGTATCAGTGACCTAGTTATTAGTCCTATATTGTCTTCAAAATTAGGAAATAATTAATTGAGAAAAACTTTTTGGAGTTTATCTAATATTACACCATCAGATGCCTTCTTGTTCATTATTTATAATATTTCTCACAACATTGAATAAATTGCAGAAACAGCATTAAGCTCGTAATTAATTTTTGTTCTCAATGGAACCATTGTATCACTATTGCTCAGGTGCTTGCTTAGTAATATGAAAAACTGATAGAACACCCACAGTTTGTTTTTTTTTTTCCTATCTAACCTTTTTGCAAAATTATATCTTGTTATTTGTTCCATAAAAATAACTTTGTTGATGAGGCTTCCATGTAATTCATTGTTGTTGCTCTGCAACATAGATTGTTTCTTTCATAATCAAAAATATGGCTTTTTTTCTTAATGCCATTTATTCTTCAAAGGATATTTCTTAGTTATTGATACACAGAAGAAATAACATTAACTATTTCACACCATTGTTGGATGAAATTGTTTATATATCTATGTATATGTCTCATGCTAGATTTGATTACGATTCACATAGGAGGTTGTGATTCGGTCTTAATCTTAGTTTTATTTCAGTTTAGATATCAAATTATTTTGCATATTTTCTTTTTCTGCTCTTTTATCTGTATCTAATACTTTTAGGAACAATTAAGTTCATTGTTTATCTTCTTTCATAAAGTATTCCTTTCATGTCATGGATTAAGCAGTTATGTTGACACTTTCCAACTTACCAATCCAAATTTGCTTTTTTATTGATGGATGATCATCAAAAGCAGTAGGATGGGTATTATTAAATTCTTGGCTATTCTTGAATCAGCATTGTGATCTTTCTTCAAAGTACTTTCGTTATTTAGCTTTATAGGTTTGAACTGATGATATATTATCCCAACAGTGAAGAATCACCTCTCAGTTAAATCAGATGAATTATTTGTATCTTCATCTGTTTAATAATGGTCTTTGATAGATCTTATTTAAATTTCCAAAACTGTGGAAAACCAGATCCTTTCTGAAATCTCTTGATAATTTTTAACTCTTTTTGCAGTTTTTGTTTTTAAATATCTTAATACAAAAGTTTTCCATTGAATAATTTTTGTTCATAACAACTGTGGGACTTAAAATATAAATTTATTTATGTTGAAATCCGTATGGGATCTGGAATAGCTCTTTCTCGGGAATTGATCCTGAATATCTAATCAGCTGAGGAAACAAGAGGTATTTTTTTTTTTTATCAAAATCTTAAACAAATACTACATACCAAGTTTTGTAACATGCCTGCATAGGTCAATCAGAAAAAAGTTTACAAATCTTATGTACGAAAAGCAAACCTTTATTGGAAGAAAATGAGATGGTGCTCTGAAAGTGTCACAGATGCACTATTTTTCTACAAAGTCACCTTGATGATTGAGGTGAACTTTGTTACAAAGTTTGATTAGTTTGACCATCCCAACTGTATTAAAGTCAGGGCCCTGCTGTTGTAACCACTTTTTTTGCGTCACATTGAACTTCTTCATTGCATGTGAAGTGTCGACCTGACATAAGCTCTTTTAAGGCAGGGAACAGACAAGCCAAATCTGGACTGTACGGCAGATGTGCCAGAATTTCCCAATGGAACTTTTTGGAACAGGTTCTGTGTGTTCCTTTCAATGTGTGGTCATCTGTTATCATGAAGGAGGATCACACCATCATTCGGAAGACCAGGACATTTCTTCCTGATGTTGTTGTGCAATTTCTTTAAGGTTTAATAGAAGACCAGTTATCAAAATGGAATTATAGTGCGCACCTCCAATGACATACATGAGAAAGACCACGAGGCACTGAGGAGTAGGTTACAGCTCTCCAGCACTGGCATTATGGCAAACTCAAAAATTTAATTTCTAGCAGTTGAATACTTTTTTTCTGATAGACCCTCGTAAATAAAAATAAAATAAGATCTTTCTAATGGCAGTAGAACATTAGTTATCCAAATCACAGTCACAGCCACCTCCCCCCCCCAAAAAAAAAAAAAAAAACAAAAAAGATTACAGTGTAGCATACAAATAGCTTTATTTGTCATTGTAAGAGTTAAAAATCATTACCTAGGCAATGCTGTTGGCTTTGTCACTAAGACATAGGCCTCTCACCTCTGAGTCCCAGGTTCGGTTCTCATCTGGGTTTCGTGTTGGTGGATGATCCGTGCTGGGCAGGTTTTCTTGGGGTTTTTCCGTTTCCCCTGCGAGCCTACCACCATACTTTCTCAGTCTTTCTCTCATCTGTCCTCATTTCCGTGGGTTTATCACAATAGATCTACTGGTTGCGGTGCTTGGCTTTCTGCCACCCACATTCACCCCTTTCTAATCTATAAAAAAATCATTACCTAAATCCATTGTTTTATAATATTTCCTGTCGAAAAATAGATGTAATAGCTTTGTATACAATAATTTAATTGTTTCATATAAACTATGTTTAATCATGTATTACCTTGGCCTCAACTAGTTTGGATAACATCAATGAACATACTGTTTTGTTTTTTTTTCTTCTGCATGTTAAGATTTACCACATTTTAGTTCTTGCTCTCTAATTTTTTTTTTCCTTAACTCAAATTTATTTTATTATTTCACAGAAAAAAAAAAGTTCCAAAGCAAGAATAAGATATCAGATATCTTTGAGTGATTTGTTGTCGATGATAGGAATTGTGATCAGTTGATCTGACTATAGCCCACCCACGTTGATGAGGTAGATGTTAAACTTGTAGAAAATGCAAACAAGATTACAGCTGGCATTAAATACTCTTTCACCTAATACACTCTTCTCAATTCATGTTTGCTTAATTGGAAGACAATAGAGGATCATTGAAAAAAAGGTCATTATCTACAGCAAAATTTGGCTACTACTAGTAAATATTAAAATGTTGATCTGTTTATCGATCTTCGCAATTATCATTCCATGTTTGGTCCAAAGAAATATACTATATTTGAATTTAAAAGTAGTTGATTTCATTACACTGAACATTAAGCCATTGTTTAATAGTTCTGTAAAGGAATTGAAGCAACATGCTATTTACCATTTTTAATTACTCTTTTATTGATTAATTATTTAAATGTAACTTTTTAATTGTAGACAATTTGTGATGTAAAAAAGATGAAGTATTTTCTTTACAAGGTCAAAAGCAACTTTACTTTTCTTACTTCAGGTCCAGTTCTAGGTCATGTTGGGGATGGAAATTTCCATGCCTTTTTAGTATTTGAATCTGATAATCCCAGTTCTTATGAAAAAACAAAGACAATTTCAAGAAAATTAGCTGAGTAAGTTTATCATTTAATATCTTTAGTATTTAATTTGGATATAAAGCATAGCTGAAAAGTTTTGCTGTTTTAAGATATCTGAAATTATTATTTTAATGATGGTGGTTTGCTTCTAAGCCCAAGTATCTAATTTTTCTTTTTACTGATTATTTTAGGCATGCCTTGGCCTTAGGAGGAACCTGCACAGGTGAACATGGCATTGGTCAAGGGAAAATGGAATATTTAGAAAAAGAAATGGGTTTTAATACTATATCGCTTATGAAGACTTTGAAGACAGCTCTAGATCCTAAAGGTTTACTGAATCCAGGGAAAGTAATTAAAATGTAATAGGTTGAATAATTCTGTAAATTATTTACAAGTTGTAAAGATTTTTATGAGTTGTAAAAATTATTTAAACTTATTAAATCAGCTTAATTTTAAATGATTTGTCAAAAACTGACTAGTTAATGTCAATTGAATTTCATGTCTGGATTTTGCACAAGAAATACCAGGATGTGATAACTATTTTTCATAGACAATTAAGTACCTTTATCCAATTTGAAATTTGACATGGTGATTCATAAAGATAATTCTCTCAAATATATTTGATTTGAACCGTTTTGGTTTCCCAAATATTACTCTAAGCCTATTAAATTAAACACCACCGGAGGATTTTGGAATGAGAAGGGTTTAATGGTCTTAAGTCACTCAATCAAAATAAAAAAACAAATCACGTCTTTTCATGGATGGGGAAGGCTTACAAACTAAGAAATTATTTTTTTTTGGTCAAAAACCACTAAAGCACCATTAAACTAGAACATAAAAATAAAACTTAAATTAATGGACGTTTTGAAGCTCATTAATAATCGAGTTCTTTTTTTTTTTTCCAACTACATTAAGCTGAGCTCCACTTTTGTCATCTGTTAGGAATCATCGATAATGACATTAAAATCAAACGCAAAATCATGACTCAAAGAAATGAATTTTCCAAATCCTTGATTTTTTTTCCATTTTCAGATGTGATAGGGCAGTTACAGCCCCTAGCAATCACCCTTCCTTCTATATGTCAATGGATATCACATTCAAAAACTAATTGACATAGTAGTTTGATGTCTTTATTATTGTATGGAAATATTGTATGAAGTAAAAATTTAGAAATCTTGAAAATGTTAATGTAAATTGTCATTGCTGAATGACTTTGTAGCTAAACTTATTATATAGTGAATTCTTAGATATGTTAATGTTGAAGACAGCGTTGGAATTGGATTTAAACTTTGAATAGAGTCTCATGGCACTGCACTGTGTTCAGTAATTGGATCATCATTTTTTTTAATTTTGAAGAGCACAGTCCAATGGCATTCTGTATGAAGAAGGAACTTTTTAATAATTGTCAAAATGAGAAAATCAAGTTTAACAAATACTGTATTGATAAATACAATCTTGGTGGCTCAGAAATTCCAACACTAAGGAAAAATTGTTGTAAATCAGTATAGCTTTTATATACTGATTTTATATAAATTTTTTTATTTAATTTTATTTTAAAGCGTTTACTAGAGATGAAATTGGTGGAAATGCATATAGATTCATTGAAAAGAATGCATATTGTTTGTATAAATATGGTAAAAGTCTGATTTGTTTCCTCAAATTTACTTCAACCTATCACCAATTCTTTGACTTTTGTTCAAATTAGATTAGAAGAATTTGGTATATTTAATAAACAGATTTAAACACATTCTCTGATAAAGTTAGCAAATTTATGCTGCAACATATTATTACTACATTAAAAGTACAGGAATTCCTTGGAAATTATCAATTCCTTGTTTCTAAGAGTTGTTGATAAAAAAACTAGTTAAAGTTGTTATAGTATCTAACTATAGGCCTACATGACTGTTGGGGTCGTGGGAGATAAGGCTCCCGACAGTCCAATGGGATTAAGTTGAGGTCGGGTGGTCTGTCGAAGCTTGGCCACCTTTTAACTCCTGGAAAAGAAACCTGGTAACTATTTAATAAAGGGCTGAGTGAACCTTAGGACCCATCTGGGAAGAAACACTCCCCTAGGGAAAAATCCCTGACCTCTGCTGAGAATTGAGCCTCCAGTGCTCCACCAAACCTAAAGAAACATCTGAAAAAAAAAATCACAATCATAAAATTAATAGATCATAGAATCTGTTAATTTTATGATGTTGATTTTTTTTTAATTACTAAAATGAGTTCTTCACTGTGATCAGTAGGGCTCGGATTATATGCAAAATGCATAATTCTTATTATTACAACAAAATTGTAAGTTTTCTACGCATACCTAATGTTTTTTGATAGAATGGCCTATTTTAATCAAAAAAGATTAGATATCCAAAGAAAACTTACAATTTTGTTGATATACATCTTAATAACAAATATGCATTTTGCATATAATTCGAGCCTTAGTGATCAGATACAAGTTTATTTTTTGAGGTGAACTTTTATTTTAATTAAATTATTCAAATAATTACTTATGGTGTTTGAAAACCATTTAGATAAATAAAAGTTTATCTTTGAAAGATTGGGATACAGTTAGTTCGATTAGTTCTCAAAAAGGATTTCTCTTAATTTCCCGATTCACAGTTTGTTGGTGAATTGCATTCCCATGTATTTTCTGTGAAGCAGATTCTCTTCAGTGAATGATTAGAATTGAACATATTGGATTCCTTTATTCTATACAATTCAAACAGTCAACAACTAACTGAAAAAAAATATATATATCTATTTAAATTTATTGTCTGTGATATCAAAATATAATTTTGTTTTTTTGTGAGGGAACAACATTTTTTTACATTAATATATTTTTGTAGCAGTTGTTTGATATTAACAATAAATTGATTTCTTTTCCAAAGTAAAATTTCTTCAGCTGTTTCTACTTTGAAAGTTTATTTATTATAAAGGAAGAAATTTTAGATAAGTGGATGGTTTTCTTAAGTTTCAGCAGATAATAATTAATGAACACGAAAGACTTTTCTAAATGACCCTTGCTTAACACTTCCCAATGTCTTTACTTAATTTGACATCCTTTCAGTACTTCCTCATTCATTTGCATTTTTGATCCCACCATCTTCAATAAACATATTTGAATTAATGTCGAAAACTTTTAATTAAAGTGTTTGAATTAAGCAAAGTATGTTAATGTCCAGCCTACTAATATCCACAATGTTTAGCATTTATTATTGTGGTGAATATTTAAAAACAAAATTGCAAATTTTGAATATTCTTGAGAATAATTTGACAAAAAAACTGTTGTTAGTGTTTTCCAATATGTAATTACTAAAATTTTATTTCAAAACAAAACAAATAATCTTCCAACCATTGCACATGCATTTAATTAGTTGCTTTAAAGTTCAGAGACAGTTCCAGACCTATTATTTATATGATTAAAATATACCTTTTTATTATTAATAAGTAATTTTAAGCTTATATTCAGATGCTATTTGAGTTAATTCATTGTAGGATTCTGCAAAGGTTGTACTCAGTTATCATCATTTTGGGAATTTTTTATTCCTCACTGAGAACTAATTATCTTTGAAGTCGCTAAGTGTCTGCTATGAGCTTGTGTTAACATTCACTACAAACAAGTACTTAATTAATTAATTAATTAAACTAATTAATTATGAAAGCAAAGTTCTGTTTGAAGGAAAAAAAAATTAATAAATGAATTTCTTTCCAAATTTTAAATTGTTTCTTTTCATTTGGAATGTATCTTGGTAAGTCACTTCAGATCTCACACAATACAATGGACACATGTATAATCTAAAAGATCTTTGTTATTTGTAAATTATTTTTAGCAATTTAGAGTAAATTCAGCAAAGCAAAGGTAATTCCTTTTAAATACATCATTAGTTTATCTTGAAACCTATTACTTATAAATCTAAACAATATATCCTCAATCTAAGACATTCTAACTGGACTCCTAGAATAAAAGAGAAGATGTTTCCACTACAGATGAAATTTGAGATTACTGTGTATAAACATATTCTTATCTCTATTAGTATAATTGTAATGAGGCATGCACAGTATTTTCTTTTCTTTTGAAATGTTGCTAAGATGAACAAGAGAGAAAGTTCCTTCCTTCCTCCTTCTCTTTCTGTTTGCAAAGGAAATAACTGAGAGGACTGTTGCCGTAGAAACCAAATCACTTACAAGGAGGGATCAGATGCAAGGTTTGGAAGCTCCGTTTCCCTTTCAATCCTGACTCCAATTTTTTTGTTTTAAAAGATAAATAAAAAAGGATGTAAACAATTCTATAGTATCATTGATTTGTTCTTCAAGGATAGTGAAAGAAATAAACTAAATACATCCATTTATTTAGTTTATGCCCATTCCCTGAATTCTGCCAATGTATGTATTCTGCAAGCTGGGAAGAAGGAACCATTCTGTAGATGGGCTTCTCAAAGCAGTTACATAACATGATCACTGTGTAATACTGTCAACCTCAGTCTAAACTCAATAAATAGTTATTTTTCAATTAAAATGATTTAACTTCGAAAGTATAGAACTCTTCATGTTGAATCTCTTCATTTGTGTAAGTATATCAGAGTAAAGGAAATTAGCACACAATCAGTCCGTCTTTGGAAGCTCTGACCCTATGAGCTTTTACAGTCCAGGGCATTTGCAGAGCCAATGGAGGAAATCCAGGAATATAATAACTGAACAGTTTTGACTAACACATAGGTTAGCCACCCATGATAATTCTGTAAAAAAATAATAGAATAATCTACTTATAGATGCTTTATATGTTCTCGTAAACTTGTCCAAAATGCACTAGGTCACTGAAATTTGGCATCGCTTTACTTGAGAGAGTAAACTTCCAGTGGCAAGTCTTGTTTTGCTCTCGATTAAAAATTTTGTGCAACAAAGAAGTTGGTTTTGCAGATTTAATTTTGCAATTTATTTCCAACTCATCAGAGATAAAGAAAAAGGAAACAAAGATCCCAGAAGAAGAGAAGGATGGAAACAATGAATAAAGTATATCCAGAGTGAAATTATCACTATCATAGTTTTCAACAATTTTATTTCTTGCCACAAAGCTGGTGTTGAGTTGCTTCTAAAACTTGTCTCAAATTAGATCATACTTTATTAAGAGCAAGTAACTGGTGTTTTGAGCAACTTGTCAGTTTGAGGCAAGTTTTGAGAACGTATAAAAACAACCATTAGGAAATTTCCCTATGTAATTCAGAGTAATGAGTTATGACAATTATTTTTTGAAAGTAAGAATGGTCCTAATGCCGTTTAAAATACTTTAAGATTAAAATAAATCTAAGCAACAATTTTAATGAAATTTCAAATAAAAACTATCAAATAAACAATTTCAAATAAAAATGCTACTGTTTATTCTTTGCATATTTTATGTTCTGATATGAATTTTTTTTTTAAGTTAAAAAAAAAAAACAAAGATGTTTTAGACACTCCTTTAAAACAGCTTTGCAATCACAGTGAACTATAAGTTATTAAATACTTACATTTATTTTCTTTTACTGCTCTCAATAAGATAATTGATTAAAATATTGGTAAAAATAAAAAAAAAAATAGGTAAACTATTTCATTATATATATAATAATAATAACAGAGATTGTAATAATTGAAGTTATCTTCTAATGACAAACTAAATTTAAAGTTTATTTATTTTGATCAAAAATAGTTAAAAAAGTAAAATTTTATTTCAAAACATTCAAAAAAGATTATGAATATGTCAGTAAATGAAATTCCAGGGTTCAGTCAAAAGAACTAGCATTAACAATTCCTTTGCTTAATTAAATAATGAATAATGACTATCCTTGCCAATGTACTATAAAGTTAGGTGAATCCATTAAATAAAAAATAAAAACAAAACAAGTCATTAATTTTGAAATAATTTAATACATTTTCATTATTTTTTTTCCGGTTCTGAAAAATGTATAGTTCTTATTAATTAAAAAAAAATAAATAAGAAAAGTAAATAGTTTTTTTTTTTTTTTAATGTTTACACTTGATTTAAAAATTTAGAATCAAGTAGTGATACAAGAATTCTAGTCTCAGCTATCCCTCCTAAATTATCTTTTTATTACTTTACCCTGTTTTAGAACTCGCCACTGCTTACAAGACAGCTGACACAAATGTACATTGAATATTTTACGGATTTTCAACAGTAAATAATGTTAAAAAAATGTAAAATAAGTTTTCAGATATCTCATTGATACATTTGTATAATATCCTTTGATTTAGTTTGTGCTTAATATTGATCTATTTAATTTAAAATATTAACCTATATAGAAATGATCATTTAAATATCAATGTTTATGACTACAAAGGGACTTATAAGCTACCAGAAAGCTTTCAAACAAGTTCAAGTATGAAATTGTTAAAACTGGAAAAAAAAACAACACAGAAATAAAAAGGAGAAATACCAGATTATATTAAACTTGCTTATACTTGTTAGATCCTTACTTTTATAAGTAAAATCATTCTATTTACTTTTTTATGATATAGATAAAAAAATAAGTTTCAAAGCTATTATATATAACCATATTATGACTGAATTAATTTTTCTTTGTTTGTGTTTTATTTTTTACATTTCTATTTTGACTGCTGCTTTATTAAGATAATTTGAATAACAAAACTGTTTAGTCCTCATCCATAATAATAAAAGATTACAGTTGTTGACATTCATTAACTGAAGTGATAACATTAGGAGTTCATATGTTATTGCAATCGACTCTGTTGAATGGCTTTCCCTCCTGCCCTCACCTTTTTTTTTTTTTCCTCTCTCCTACTTCTAACTTTGTTTTCTTTTTCCTTGCTTTAGGCACTTTCTTTTAGTATTTTTCTTTTCTGGCTTATAAAGTATTAGTATTGCGATTAGAAATTATAAATAATATCATGGTTAATTAGAAAATAAAGTAAAATGTTAATAAAATAATAAAAATATAATAGTGTATATAAGTTATGAAATTGATCTTTTATATTTGATTAACACAACTTTTTTTTTTTTTCTTAACAATATTAAAGTATTTTATTGGGTTTATGTTTGTATTCTATTTGGACCTAAATGAAAAAAATAATTAAGAAATCTGCAGATCATGCATTTCTCATACACAATATACAGTATGTAAATGTAAATATATTCCTTGTAAAGACCTATACAAGGAGACTTAGAACTTCACATATAAACCCATGACCTTTTTTTAGCTGGTGTAATTTCTCAATTAGTTCAAATATTAAACAAGTGTTCAGAAATTGAAGTCAGTAAGATAAATATAAACACTTTATATCTATTAATAATTAAGCCTAAGTCATACTTAGTGAGTTTATAACAGCAAGAACTTGCTGGTTAAATCGCTCAGTCTAATAAAGAAATCGCTACTCGCCAGCTTGCTGAGCAAGTGAAAAATTTGCTGCAAGAAAAATTAAATGTGTTCAACTTTTGGAGAGAGTTGGTCGCTGTTAGCTTGTTACATGATATAATCGCTGTGTGAGACTGGATGTATGCAGCCAGTCGAGCATAAATGCTATGTAAAGATCTGACAGTTAGCCATGGGCTACACTAGCATTGAAGTGCCGCATTGCTAACACATAAAAATGTCCTGGTCTATACGAGAGTATTGGCAACGCTAGACGTAGTCTACATGAGTGTTGCTAATGCCGCATTAGTTTAGCCCCCAGACATTTTTATAGGGATAAAATAATGGAAAATACACCCTCGATAACTGAGTGTTGAAACTTCTCACCAATGCCCCATGTAGACCAGACTAGCATTGAAAATGCTGGTATAGACCACATCTTTCAATTTCCATTGAAATATATGAGATTTCGCTCAGTTCTGTAAGAGCATCAACCCTCGTGTAGTCCAGCACTTAGGGGTTAAAAAGGGGATAGATTGTTTCGGTGCACTGGCATTATGATGTGCTACATCTGTTTTTCCAATTGAAATTATATAGTAAATTTTGATAAGTAAACTCGGCCTAATTTAGAAATAGACTTATAGTTGACCCTTGAATAATTTGGGGTGAGTCTCAAATAACTTTCACCCCCCCCCTTTCCTCCATGCGTCCGAAAATCCATGTGTAACTTTAGACTTCCCAAAACTTAATTACTAATAGGCTGCAGTTGCTCGGTAACCTTACTGATAATTATAACAGTTAATTGATATAATTTTGTATGTTATATATACTACATATATAATGTATTCTTATTTCATAAAGTAAGCTAGAGAAAAGAGAATGTTATTAATAAAATCATAAGGAAGAGAAAATGCAGTTACAGTACTACACTGTATTTATCAATACTCTAAGTTTACGTCATCAGTTTACAAGCTGTATCATCTGTCTGTCAGCATCTATGCAAATTACTGGAGAGACGAACTGCTTTCGTGGAGATGTTAAGTGTCACACAGCATTGCAGCGGATAGTTACAAAAAAAAAAAAAAAAAAAGTTGTTTTGATGTGGATGAAGAAATTGAAATTGTGAGATCACTTCGAAACTTTCTCAGTTGGTACAAAAATCACATGATAGGTACACAGTAATGTTATATTTGAATTTTGTAACTCGAGATCCCTAACTTCCCACTCCCTTCTCCCCACCTCTATCACTTCAAACCTTCTCCAGTTCGTAAAAAAAAAATCATGTGATCATAACAAACCTATATCTCGAAAATATATAGCTATCCCGAAAACCCCATAGAAGTATCCTTCAACAATGTTTGCCCATTCCCTCACTGCCCTCCCATTTACACTCCATAGTTCTAGTTTTTGTCTTCCAGTTAATATGTGGCATTATTATGCACAACAATATTTTTTAAAAAACTTCATGGTCATTCCTCTTTCCTCCCCCTTCCCCTCAAAAAAAAAGTTTATTTTTTATACTTTTTCATTGTCTACAGTATGAAACCTACTAACATGCGAAATAAGAAGTTTGTATCATGTTGGGAAGTATTCTAAAATTTTGAACAGACAGACATCCACATATAAAAGGGAAATCCCTTTTATATTATAGATGATTTAATACTGCATCTTAGGTTTGTTTACATTTCTCTCAACTGCGAATGGTGCTATGTACCATATGTAAGTGTTAGTGTGAGTAATTTTTGATAAAATTTTACCTTTTTTATTATTAACACATTTTTATTAGCTCGCTTTCTTGTCTAACTGTGTTTGTTCAGTACAAATTTTGCAATTGATTTTAAACAAACTTCCCAATGAGCTAGAGACTTGAAACTTTAAACATAGCTCAGAACTGGATGACAATGCAATATGAATTTCTTTTCTTAACATTAACGTTGTCTGATCGTTAGGAACCATAATTCTTCGGATGACAGGTTGGTGCAGCACTGCGTTGCCGACGAACGCTGTCGGTGTTTTTACAAATAGCCGCATGGTGTTGGAGCTGTCGTGCAAGCGATCCTACAAAAGGAGAAGCAAAAGCAACAAGTGTAGTGAAACTGAAATAAACTTGAAATTTACTGCATATCTCTTTTAAAATCTCATCGAAAAGTTTAAAATCGATTGAAAAATTTCATACACACAAGACTAAAAAAAGCAAAAAAATAATTATTTAAAGAAATTTTTTTTTTAATATACCACGTTTTTAAGACGGACTAAAAAGAATAAAATAATTTTTCTTAGCCCCATACAGATAGCCCTGAAACTTTGTGATTGTAAATTTTTAATAGCTTGAAAATACTTGTAAGATTTAAAACGAAAAACGTGAGGTGCAAGATAATATACACTCCATCCATACTATCTCAATTATCTACTGCATTTTCCCCATGTTTCTCGTTTTAAATCTTAGAAGTATTTTCATAGCTATTAAAAATTTACAATCACAAAGTTTCAGGACTATGTGTATGGGGCTAAGAAAAATTATTTTATACTTTTTAGTCCGTCTTAAAAACGTGATGTATTAAAAAAATATATTTTTTTAAATAACTTTTTATAATAGATTTATATGTATTTTATGGTAGTAAATGATAAAATAGACCCATATGTGTATGTATATATTTTAAGCATCCATGGCATATCTAACTTTTGCTTAATTTTGTCATTATTTCTAGGCTCTGCGGTTCGTCTGCGAATTTTTGCAAATAGTCGCAAATCTCCCCAAAACGTTTTCCAATATATTTATTGTAAAAAATTCGCGTGTAAGGAGCCGTCTATTAATTACGTGAGGTGTTTTTTTAAAAATTTGGACCACCCCCCTCCCTCACGTGAGATTTCAAAAAGTCAAAAAATGAAAAAAGTTCAAAAAGTCAATGTTACAAAATGTTTAATTTTGTTATACGTATATTCTCTGAATGAAAAAGTTGACGTGAGATTTTCGTTTACCCCCCCC
>JAFIDM010000007.1:32305591-32332842 GCA_023159025.1 Thereuonema tuberculata | reverse complement strand
TTTTATTGTTTACCTTATTCTAGATTTAAATTTTTTTTGTTAATTCCGTAATTTATTAAATAGTAAAAAAAAATGGAAACAGAGAGATCCGCGGATAATCTGGAATTTACTGTATTTAGAAAGGGACCTCAAATTCACCTTGGCTTATAAATTACCCTTCCTCGGATTCCGCTTTTAAACCTCGTCAGGAACACACTGGGATTTCAGTCTATCGATACCGCCAATCCTTGATGCATTCTAATAACTTTATCTATCTGTAACACTAACAAGTAAGTGCAAATTTAGGTATCTGGAAGTTGTCTCCACTTATAGGAACAACTGAGTTTTCTTTCAGTCTAACTTGGCAGTTGATACGACTACTGAACTTAATAAAAACACTTAACTTTTGGAAACTGTTTCTACTTAGAACTCAATCACACAACTTTCGAGTCGATTACACTGACTCGCAACAATTGCACTCACCAGATATCAACCGCATGCTGTGATATCATTGTTGACACTGTCTCGCATGACATGCATAATCACATAATCACTTTTTAAAATTATTAGTGTGTCTTCAATAATTCACTAAAAATCAACTATAAAGATATGTATTCGACGAATTTTTAATATCCCATCATACGGAGTATCAAAGGGAAAGGGGGGGGGGGGGATTTTCTTACAACCATGTTTAACTAGGATGCATTGATTCCTTTGCATCGCGCCAGAATTCTAAGTTTCAGTTTTTAGTTTATTTGATGTAAATTAGTTTTTTTGATTAAATAAAACATGTTCTGTACGCTACATATGCAAGGCTTCCGGAGTAAAACGACTCGACGATAGCCGGCTAGTTATTAGATTTAGTTTGTACATATGTGTAATTGTATACAGTACATTAACATCTATGCTAAATTTAGTATTATGTCTGTTATTAAGATTTTATTTAATTTTTTTGTTTTTTAAAGTGTTATACAGTCTTGTCATTTATACAGCAGATGACCCCGGGACCTTGTGATAAACACCGATCAGGGGTCATAGATCACTAATGTATATGCCATTCAAATTATTCTTCCCACGATATATATATATATATATATATATATATTTTTATTTCTCACTTTTTGACGAGTTTTCCTCTTCAAAATCTTTTAGTCACTTTGTTTTTAGAGCTTTCGCTACAAACTTTTCAGAGCTGTGGTTGAAATAGAAATAAATAGAAATAATTCGAAATCTGTTCACTGACTTTTGAAGTGGGGCGTGACCTCAAAGTTGTGCCGTAAATTTTGAGCTTTTGACATAAAACTTTTAAGGGTGCTAGATACCCTTTTTAATGACTCGGCTGGTATTGTATTTCAGCCACATCAGATCTTCCGTTCCGAAATGGCGGCCGTTAGAAATTTCAACTTTTTGACGTTTTTCCTATCTTCAAAGCCTTATCCTGACATTGTTTTTACAGCTTTTAAGGAATTGGTGTAATTACAAATAAGTAACAACAAAGTCTACTTATTTAAAGTCTATATCTGTTCAAGGGTTTTAGGGGGCGAGCTTAGAAGTGGGACATTGTTTCGTGGATAACTTCCGTAAATTTTGTGCTTTTCAGCTAAAACTAAGCTTGACTTCGGATGACTGAATATCAAACTTTATTATTAAAATATTATTCACAAATCTCAAGGTGGTTGATCTTTAGGAAATACATCTTACCGCAGTGGATGCGCGACAGAGATATTTTACTGTTTTAAATTGTTGGTAATAAATTTTATTCTCATCCATAGATATTTTCGTTTTGTATTTATTTATTTTTCATCAAAAAATTGAGAGATTAGAATTAAATTATCTTAAGTTGGAATCTCAAAATTAATAAAATTGAATCAAATTACTAATGTAATTTTTCATTATGCATTAAAAAGGTTAAAACAGAACGTTTCAGCCCAGCTTGAGGCTATTTTCAACTGTGAAATTGGGAGTAGTGAGCTGTGTTTAAATATTTTTTTGTAATGTTATTGGATAGATCATTATTGATAGTAGGGGAGTTGGCAATGCGCCAAGGGGGCCTGGTCTATTATTTCAATTTGATTAAAATTAGGGATGTGGCTAGAGTTCTTATTATGCAAGTATAAGATAGATTTAAATTCGTCCCTATTTCTATAATTGCTTGGTGGTGTTTCGATCTATTTGAAAGCGTCAGAGTTGTAAAACCTATGTATTTTTTTATCGCAATTATGGCATGAGATGGCATATACTATTTTGGTGGAGTTGTGAATATCTTTTTTATTGTTGGCAATGCAGTATCTTATTATTTGTTTTGTTGATAACCCGGTTATTATATTTCCTCAGAAGGGCTGCTATGGTATGATTAATATCTTGCACATATGGAATAATTGCACAGCTGTTGTTCTCCTATAATGTTGTGGTGAGACGCCATAATTTATTTGAAATATGTTTATGCCGCCTTTTGAACTCGGAAGCAACGAAACTACCAGCCATCCGCCACTTCTACAATCGTCATTAATTGTTCTCGCATTGAAATTCACAATCGGCTAATTTTTGGAACGATTTGAGGTTTTGTATATTATTTCAGCGAATAATAAAAAGCTATCAATTCAGTTCAGATGAAATGATAATTTAAGTATTGATTTTAACAATTTTCGTATTTTTTGAATAACTTTAGTTTTCTTTTGATGCTTTATGTAAATGGATAACGTCCTTGGATTGTAAATGCCCTTTCGTGTGCAGGGAGACCCTAGGAAAGGAGAATCTTTGCAGTTGAGCAACCCTCTTGCTTTTTTGAGCGACCCATGTGATAGCGACAAATCGGTAGCTACTGCGTCTGTCCGTGTCTGACCCTCCCTAACAACGCCCGAACGAAGGTCGGATCAACAAACGGATTTCACCATCGTATTTTCAGAGGCCCAAACAACGGGGGATTAGGGTATTTTCAGGAGTCAACGCCTCCCCATGTTAGAGATATTTGGCATTGTTGTCATTGTACCCTCTTAACAATTCCCGAACGGTAGGGCGGATCGACAAACGGATTTCACCATCCTGTTCAGAGGCCCAAAACATAGGAATAGGGTATTTTTAGGGACTAACGCCTCCATGTTCAAGATATTTGACAGTTTTCATTAATTTCCGCTGTTAGCTTAGTTGCATTTCTGATTTATCTCATTTTTGTTAACTATAGCGTGATCGATAAGTTCTCGGACTCATGCTGAATGTTGTCATTTCGAATCGTGTATGTAGACTACTGTTTATTTTTTTAATTTTTTTTTCCTTCTCTTAATCTTTTTTGTTTTTTTTGTTTTCCTAACGTTCTTTTTATTTTTTCCAAACTTTTTTTTTTGTTTTTCTTTTCGTTAATGTTCTTCCTTTCATTTTATTATTATGAGTCGCCCTTAAATTTATGCTTCCCCCCCCCCCCCCCCCCCCCCCTGAGATCAATCGGCTGGTCACCTCTTGCTACTTTTGAGTAGGTTTTGGCTAAGATCAACCAAATACCATACAGACTGAGCGATTAACAGCAAGACAAAAACCTGCAGCGCTTCTAGCGGCAAGTCTTGAATGAACGACACCTCGTATCTGCATATCCAACAATTAAATATAAATAAGTTAATCTACAAAATTTTTGATAACATTTATATTAATTATAAATATCAAACTATAGAAAATAAATTAAAACTAAGAATTAAATATAAAATTTTAAATAGTGAAGAAAAGTTTATCTATAAGACTCTTTTAAGCAATTTTTATAAATATAATTTTCTTTAATTGTTTTTATAATTCCAATAGTTTAACAAGCATTGGTTGGCTACAAGCATTTAATTATACAAAATAATTTTGGATTAAGAACAAATGAATCTACGTATTCAAAACTTTTTCGTCAGTTTATGATAGCAATAATATTAAAGTAATAAAAAAATCAATTAATTTCTTAAGTTATACATAATAACATTATAAGAAATTTGTAATTTATTCTAAATTACTTAAAGTAATCTTTATGGACATATTAAATTTCCAGCACCTATAATTCAAGAGTAAAATTACAGCTTAAATAATTTTAAAATTACAGCTAATAGGACTGGTTAACATTTAAAATAAAAAATGTATATTTTCGCCTTATCCTTATTGTGGACCGATCTTAAAAGTAATTTTGGATTTATTATCTTTTAACGAGACTGCTTACACAAGATAGTGTAGAAAATTTATTTTTTTATTTTTATAAAATATTTATATTACACGACGAAATATTATATTTATATTTCGTATTTTTATTCATTTACTAAATTCCTATTCCTCTTGTTCTGTCTAGGACAATATTTATAAATATGAACTTCTTTATGTACTATTTAGCTACATGCATAGTATTGAAATTTGATTTTGCCAGGATTTGCCACTAGGTGCGCTGCTATCAAATTGTCTCTCAAGTTAACAATGGTTAATCTCTCAGTGTGGCGTATTGTCTATATGCTATTTGGATCAACTATATAGTGTGATAGCTCAACCTTCCTTTTCTGTTAGGATATAGTTTTTGTGTATTCCTGGCGTCGTGTCGCCTTGAAGATTCTTTCGGCAGACATAAGATCTTCTCATTAGGTCCCGTAGTGGGTGGGAAGCATGAAATCCGATTATTTATTTATTTATTCTTTTATGGATCAAATAGATTATCCCACACCGTCGACAAGTTACTTAATCCAGTGTCTTCATCACTTCTTAACTGAAAAACCTTATCTCCCCTTTTAATCTCTTACTGATCCGGTGATTTGTTGCGTCTTCACGAGCATCTAATAAAGACACTGGCTAACAAAAGACAGGACCCTGAATTCCTCAAGAGATATTATATATAATGGAGCAAGATCTAGATGTTGTAAGTGAAAATGAAGTGCTTAGTGGCTTCAAGTCTTAAAATGTGATTGCATGATTAGATGCATGAGCATTCGCCGATTGATTTCTTGATCAATTTTCCATTATTCTTGATCATTGTTCTTATATTGATCCATCTATTCCAGTTCTGTATCATCTCTCAAAAATTTCACTCTTTTTATTTACTTACATTGCTTTGCTTTTATTCTCTTTTGCTCTAATTCTTAAATGTTTATTGCATTTTGTAATGTTCTATTGTGTTTTCCATAATGATAACATTTTTGGTTTTCTGCACTTCTTTATTATTCGATCCATAAATATTATGAATAGAACTGAATCCTCCTGTTTGATTTCCTTTCGATTCCTAACCATGTTTTCTTGCTTTTTCTTTAACATTTCGGTTGTGATGACATTTATCAGATTGTTTTTGAGGCCAATATTTGTTAAGGCTGTTCCTTATCTCCACTACGAAATTTCTGTTGCTAAAACTGCTACAATACAATTCAAAGAATAATGGAAAGTAAGTTACTTTTGGAAAACCCTAAATGCAACGCCTTTACTTTTAATATAAAATAAATGGAACTGTGAACAATTACTTTTATAACTTTCCGAACTTTCTTGAAACTTGACAAGCATATTGAAGGACAGGAGTCGTTCTAAATTTTCTATTTGAAATTTGCGATGAATCAGTGGTTAAAAATGGAAAGCATTCGAACCTAAATAATAATGTCGTTAATAATAATATCTACATTAATCCTTTAAGCTAATCCACTAATTTGCGCGCATTTTGATATTAAAATTAATTTGATTTTAAAAAACAATTGAATGAATTCCAAAATTTAACGTGCGTAAGAATGTCAGTAAGAAAAAATAAAGATAAAAACGCACAACAATTAAAGATCCACTGAGCTATTTTTTGGAATGTACGTACCGGGAATCAAAAACAGACTGTTTCGACCTTCCTAGGTCTCATCAGTTTGATTCGCCCAGTACTCATAGCTCAGTGGGATCAAAAGAAACACATACAAAGGACAAGCATAAACAAAATAATGGTCCTTTGAATATGTTTTTATTTCTTTATATTTTGATGTTTTTTTAATTGAAGGGCCATTATTTTGTCCTATGCGTGTTCTTTTTTATGTGTTTCTTTTGATTCCACTGAGTTATGAGTTCTGGGCGAATCAAACTGATGAGACCTAGGAAGGTCGAAACAATCTGTATTTGATTCCAGTTACGAAAACGCCAAAAATAGCTCAGTGGGTCTTTAATTGTTGTGCGTTTTTATCTTTATTGTTTCTAACAATTGAATGAAATTATAATATCAGTTTGATACAAACTGACAATAGAATTTAGAAGTGAAGGTAGACTATTCGTTTGTGACTTTAAAAAAAAATAATGATATTAAATAAACCAAACATTCTAAATAAAGTAGACTCTAAGTTCTTTCATTCCATTAATTAATTGTTTTCGGTCCCATGTAACTTGTATTTATTTTCGAAATGATTCCAATGCCTTTCAGATAGTTAGAAATAAAATCTTGAAAGCAAAAAAAAAACAAACGAAAAAACAAAAAAAAAAAAAAGCGAACTCTTGTTCTTTTGTTGAAATCGAATCCTCGTAATCAGATAAAAAGATCCTGGAAGTAAGACGAACTTAAAATAAGAACAAACGATGTCGATTTGAAATTGAATCCCAACCAAAATGAATTAGTAATTACATTTTCAATATAGCAGTTAGTTGATTTTCTTCGATTACCAACATGAGGTTGGAAGTGGCAGTGGTTGTTTTATTGAATGGTCTTGTCCTTTCAGAGGTGAGCAATGACATTGCAGAAGAACCTAGTAAGTAAACAACAACAAAAGATCTCTTAGCTTTGTTTCTCAATCATTGATCTTTCCATATTATTGGAGTTTTTACAACCCGATGAAATAATAAAAAAGGAGAATGTAATTTCAGTCTGTAATAAAATAAAAAAATCTTAGTCAAAAACAAGCTGTGATTTCACCACGTAACAAAAACTTACATTCTGTTCATTCTCACTAGAATCTGTCTAACGAATATGGTGTCGATGCAATGTACTTACTAATGAAATTTCCATTTTATATTCACTTTCATTATTACACTAATATAATGTTTACACTCGACAGAGTTATTGGAAATGTTTTAAAATTAATTTCTCTTCAATTACCCAGATCACGTAGAAAAGATTATTGAAGCAATCTTTGCTTATTTCCCAATAATTTAAAAAGCAGAAATTATAGAAGGATCAGTGGGTATTCAAAAATCAAACATCTAGGAGTTCATCGTATAAGAGAAATGTAGAAATAAATGCCTTAAACATTTACTTAGGATGTTTTCTTTTGAGATTGGATTTGATTTATTTTTTTTTTTTTAAATTTCAGTTAAGGGTTATAATGTGAGTCACTAAAGAAATGCGATCCCATTCTATGTCTGAAATTAAAATAAAAGTCAAAAATCATTGTAATGACGTAGTTAACGATAGAATAATAATTTGAAAGGTGAGGGACAGAGGAGTGTAGTCTTAGTCCCACGTTAGTTATTATAATAATAAATAATTTGGGGGTTAAGCTAAGAGAAGAAGGAGGGGGAGGAATCAAAATTGGGAATGAGAGAATTATTTATGCTGATGCTTTGATACTAATGGTGGAATTTAAGCAAGAGTTAAATTAAAATGATAAACATATTACAAGAATTTGTAGAAAAGTACAAATTTAAATTAAACAAAAATCATTATTTTTAGGAATGGAGGGAGAAAAACTAAAAACGAAAAATGGCTTTGGGAAGGAAAATTATAGTAACAAATAATTATCAGTAGATGGTTCTGAGCACAGAACAGTATCAAGGAAAACACAAGAACTAGACTAAACAAGGGGATAGAAACTGTGTGGGAGGTAATAAAATTAATAAACACAGCTATAATGGAAGATTACAGTAAAAGGAATTTTCGATTTAAATTGTTGGTAAAAAGTGGAATCTCGTATGAGACAAAAATTGACGGTTGGGAAATTAGAAATGAATATAATAAAATCCAAAATCTTTTTGTGAAAGTGATCTGGAATTTAGATAAAGTTATACCGAATTATATTTTATATAGTTAGCCTGGCCTAGTACTATTAAGAATGGAATTTTTGAAATCGGTTTGTAGATATATATTATGAGGATATTAGGTTTAAAAGAAGCCAAATATATGTTGGAAAAACTTAGTAGAGAAAGCGAAAAAGAGAAAGCCCTTTAAACAGCCCACAACCAAAAAAATAAATAAAATATCACAGGGGTTCAGATCTGGTGATCGGGGCGGCCATGCTGTGGGAAATGATCTATCTTCCAAAAATGTTCACAAGAGGAAAGCACAACTCAACGCCAGAAATAAAATTAAAGCCATCAACACATTTGCCGTCCCCACACTAACATATTCGTTCGGCATAATTCCATTGACAAACACCGAACTCGAAGCACTACAAAGCACAACACGCAGTACATTCACGAAACACAACATGCACCACCCCAAGTCCGCTACGGAAAGGATGACTCTTCCCCGCAAGGAGGGAGGCCGAGGAGGCCAACCTCATCACCCTACATGCAAAACAAGTACACACACTTCAGGAACACTTCCACCAAAGACCACAACATTCCTCACTACACTCAGCCATAGTCAAGGCTAACACACCTCACACCCTTGAACCTCAAAAACCCTTCGCCAACACTCACCACCCCTAACACCCACACTCAGCACCTAAGTGAATCATGGGCTCATAAGGAACTCCATGGCAGACATCACCACGAACTCAGCCAGCCTCATGTCGACCTGGAAGCGTCGAACAGACGGCTGACGAGTGGTGAGCTGTTTGGGGACACCGAAGGGCTCATGATCGCAATACAGGACCAAGTCCTCCCCACGCGTAACTATAAGAAACACATTCTACACGACGCGACGCAAACACGCATGATGACACATGCAGGAAATGCCACACTATTCATGAGACGATCGACCACATAATATCAGGCTGTCCCCTTCTCTTCCAAACAGACAACCTCCACCAACACAATAAGGTAGCGTCGATCGTTCACCAACAGCTAGCACACAAACACTCACTTATTAAGAACACGGTCCCTTTCCAAGTACATACCACAAAGCGAATTAGTCATTTTCACTTACGCTGTACTGGGACCGCCCCATTCACACAGACAAAACCATACATCACAACAGACCTGACATCACACTTGTTGATAAGGTCAACAAACAGACCTATCTCATTGATATTGCAGTACCTATCAGCAAGAACATGCAGAAAACTCACGCAGACAAGATCAGTAAATACATCGATCTAGCACACGGTCCTTCAGTGGAGGCAGGACCGAGTATGTGTTGTACCCATCGTCCTGTCTGCCACTGGTCTGGTGCTTCACAAATTGCACCACAGCCTCAGCACACTAGGACTTCACAAAAACACTTATAAATGCACAACTGCAGAAGGCTTGGGTACTCAGCACAACACGCATAGTTAGGAAATTTATAGATACAACCACACATCCCTAATCATTCTTGCACACTTCATTCTTTACACTTGGCAATATGTGCTTTGGTCCTTGACCCGCCATGTTGTGTTTGCTGGGGAAACCCATTGTTTGAAACTTTTACGATATAATAATAATAATAATAAAAGAAACCAAGTAGCTGCAAGTAAACAATAAAAAATGGTTCGAGAGTATGAAGCGATCGCTCACAAAGATCCATAATCCCATTTTCGAATTAAGAAATTTGTTATTGCTGAAATTTGCGTGAAATTGAAATCAGCAATATTCGCTGTTGCCATTTATTTTTTGGATTTGGATGCTTTTATTTTTTTCTAATGTTTGAAATTATTATTATCTGTTCATTAACAGAAGCTATCATAAGGAGTTAAAAGTATTTTTCATTTTAGGAAGCAAATTGAATAGCCCAGTGGGTTCCAAACTAAGGGTCGGAGCTCTGTGGGATATTTTAAATTTTCGTAGGAAACAGAACTTCAGATTGTAGAAGATGGTTAATTACTTGTTTTTTTTTTTGTTTTTTTTTTCCCCCACGGTTTCAGGAATTCGCGTGAGCTCTTGGAACCAAATGGCCGCCGATACGGAGGGGGGGGGGGGTTATATCAAATTCCCGTAGGCGATTGTTAAGCAGCTAACTATGACATTGACTTATCCTTCCTTCCTATTAAAAGCTGTAACAATGACTATTAATAATTAAAATTAATTGTTACGATGATCAACAGAAAGCAGTTTATGAATAGGCTCTTGGATAGTAATCCCCTTCTCTTGACCCTCTGTACATCCAATCGATGGATTTGTCTATTAGTGTCAAATGTTGATCTTTGTTTGAATTGATATTAATAGAGAGATTTAAGAATACACAATCATGTTCCCAACCCTTTAAATCCCTAACCTGTCCATAAAATGTTTTTTGCAGATATTATCTAGTGTACCATAGTTCTCAAACAATATCTTGAAATTCTCCAAAAAAAAAATAAAAAATAAATTCCAGATCATTCGTGGAAATTAAAGGGATATCTTAATAAAAAACAATTGTATATGTACAAGTAATAGAAGTAAATCATGTCTCAACTCTGCTTTCGTGCTCGAATGAATTATATAATTAGATATATTAAAATTATACATACAATTGTAATATATAATTATTGTAATTATTGGAATTAGAATATATAATTATTGAAATTAGAATATATAATTATTCTAATTGCTTTGCTTTGCATCACATTTAATTTTCTGATATATTTTATTTCAGAAAAAGATATTTTGCTGTTTGACAGCGCATTCAAAGTTTGCTGTCAGGGAAACATTTACCCAAGGCCACAGAATGATTTCTTCCAATCGAAATGTTGTGGGGGAAAGTTATACACAAACGATAGCATCCTATGCTGTAACAAAACCGCTCATCACTCGAGTGAAGTAGAGTCTGGTCGAATCGACTGTTGTGGTTCTTCGTTGTATGACGTCACTACCCATCTTTGCTGTTTAGATGGCGAAACCCTATTAAAGCGTAAGTCCAAGAGCTCGAGGGAACGTTGCTGTGGAAGCGTGACGTACGACGCCGATCTAGAAGCATGCTGTCAGGGTCAGGTAGTGGCTAAGAACTGGTGGGACTCGGTATGTTGTGGAGCTATCACTATTAATGTTTTAAAAGAGATGTGCTGTGGTGGAGAGGTTTATCCACTACAACACGGTGTCCGGTGCTGTGGGAATGTAACCTACGACGAAAGTTCGTACATGTGTTGTCAGGACAGGGTTTTCCCTCTCGAAGCACACTTTCAGAAAAAAGGCGAATGCTGCGGTGGTAAAATGTTCAACCCTGACACCCACACCTGCTGCAACGATATCATCATTCGACGAGGAAAGTTGGGCTGCTGTGGGAACAAAATCTATAATATAACCAACCAGATTTGCTGTCCAGATCTGATGTATTATGAATCTGGTGGGAAAATCGATCTTTTCCCAACTATACACAATGTTACCAATGCTTTTCGCATGAGCTGCTGTGCCCTTGAACCATTCGACTACAAAGAGATGGACTGTTGTAATGATACATTGTACAACGTAACAACGCATACATGTTGTGATGGAAAGATAGTGGATATCACTGATAGAGAAGAGGCTGAAGGTTACCAGTGTTGTACAGAGACCGTGGATAGTATCCAGGAAGAATTAGATATTTAAAGGACTAAGATAAACTCTGCTTTTTCTTATTGTCTGTATATGTTGGGTTTGTTTTTTTTTTTCATTAAGTTTTTCTAGTAGATGTAGAATCTGTTTTTTATAAAGTTATTTTATTAGAAATTAGTATTTTTAAATTGTATTAAGTATATATATTTCGAATATAAATGAAGCCAACAGTAAAAAGGTTTTTTGTTGAGTTTTTAGGAAATTCTGCTACAAAATCTTAATAAATAAGCAAATAAAAAGAGAAAAAGTTAAGAATCGCTGAGTTTAATGATAATTATTAATGTAATCATTTTTTGACTCACGAACGAATTACATTTAGGAATCCAGGTTATATAAATCCAAATTTTCCTTATAAAATTAAAAAAAAAATTGGGGAAAAAAAAGTTATATTTCATTAAAATCAGAGGCATGACGGTATTTTATGGCTCAGAAAACTGCCAGTAGAGCTACCAGATAAATACCTTGCATCAGGGTACATCACTACATCCTTCAGATAATTATATTTTTCAGTTAATGAGGGAAAGAATACTTCTCTTTTTAGAATTAAATGACAGTTTATAGACCGTTATATATATATTATACATATGTATTAAAATTTACTAAATTTAAATTTAGTGACTTTAATATATATATATATATAATATGAAGTGGACAATGTACAGGTTTTTTTTTTCCCTAGCAATATTTTTAAGCTTCTAATTAAACAGTAATAAGTAGTAATTTAAAAAAAAAAAAAAAGTTATTAAAGTTGGAAAGAAAATGCAATCCAGAGCGCAGCCTCTTAGTATGCGTATAACAGCATGTTCCAGCTGAGACATCCTATAATGCACATACTCAGCTGAATCCCACTTTGTAATTAGTTATAAATTTGTGATGGTAGTCATGTAAGTACACTCAAATGGTATGCAAAATATAGGAATTTCTGCGTCTGCGTAGCCTTTAATGATTGTTCCTACTTTAACTCGTCAGTTCGTGCCACAGACAGTCAATGAAATACACAATGCAGCAGTACGTGTTATCGTGAAGAATTATTGGCTTATCAATTCCGTTACTACCACACAAAGGGCGTACAGAGGCGAGTACGATGGTTCTGACTGGAAGACGATTCTAAGGTTCTAAGGAAGACGACGCAGAAGCTGGACAAAACAGATACATTACTGAGTAAGAAAGGAAAGCATAACCCGCCGTCAATGAGTGCCGCAGTGTGTAGATGGTGATAGTGAGCGGTTGCTCCGCTTCCCCCTCCCCCTCCTCAGAAATCATTACTCTGATTGTCACAGGAGACGATGTGCCAAAGAGCAGCTAAGCACTCAAAAAATCAGGCCATACGAGAGACAGCTACCAGCGGATGAAGCCCGCAAAATGATTTGCCTGTACGTTCTTGCTATTGGTTCCTCAACTTCATGGAAAGAAACCCTGGAATACTGACGATGAATGGGTTTATCGATGAATCTTGGTTTCATCGCTAAAGATATGTAAATTCTCAAAACATGAGGATTCGGCGTCAGAAAAACCCTCCTGCGACCACGAGACGCCACGTCCTTCGCAAAAGGTGGGCGTACGGTGTAGGATTCTGCTGAGAGTCTCATTGGGCCAATTTTTTTTTGATGGCATTGTGAACTCTAATGTGTACAAGGACATTTTCGTGAAGCAAACTAGAAGGCATCCAGGTTACGTAGGGGTATTTCCAGCAGAAGGGCGCCACATGCCACGCCTCCGAAGAGTCCATGGCACTCATCAACAGCTTCTTCATGGACGATGTTGTCTTAAAAAATATGTGCCCTCCCCTCCTGGTCGCCAGACTTAACATCAGCGGATTATTTCTTGTGGGATTATCTTAAGGAGAGAATCAGATCACGAACCAGGATCTCCTGGAAAACATCATGACAGAAATATACAATATGGACACAGGCGTGTATCAGAAAACATAGTAAAACGTGCGCAAATGTATGTCGAAGATGGGGGGGGGGGGGGGGCACTTGATGGTAAGTCATTCTCCAATTGGACTGCTCAGAAGCCAATCAGATTAAGTCATTTTGTTTTAAATTGAAATTTTTTCTGTAAGTCATACTCTAATGTTTATACTTTCGGTTGACAAAGTGCCCAAATCACTCACTTTGTTTATAGTTATGTTATCTTTCAATAAAAAATTTATTCTTCAAATTTACAAGCGTTGTTATTTTTTGGTACGTAATTTTAAAAAACTTATTTCATTTTTTGGTTTATTGACTTAATCTGATTGGCTTCTGAGCAGTCCAATTATTAACCACTCATTTACACGTAGTTATTGTACTGTTTAGTTATTAAGTCGAACACCTGTGCATCATTACGATATTGATAGCTCAATGTTTACCTTATATCGTATTAGGCGCGTTTCACAGGAACGAAAATGCGAGCGAAACTATGTCCGACCGATGAACAACATCGAAAACCTGAAATCCCTCTTTAAAAAATTTCCGAAATGCGGCTTCAAGACGAAGTCAGGTTCACAATTGAAAAAGGAAGTGATACTTACTTCCTTTCTGCATGAAGATTCGAGCAAACATTTCAAAATCTAGTTAAAACGGATACAGAAATAGACTAGTTCCCATAATTTAAATTCAATGCAAAACATTTGAACAATTCATAAGAAACAGTATTTTAACGTGCCATAATTAAACATGGCGGTTTTGAATTTTCGCTCCACCATAACTCAAGTTAATTACGAGTTATTATAAATTTACTATAATTGCAGCAAAATTCCACTTTGATAGGAAACAATCTGTTAATTAAAAGCTTTTCATTTAATGTATTAGGATTTGCATTGGAATATTGATTCCACAACGATTGTGTTCCCATCTTCGCGTGGTATTGTGGTTTGCCTGTCGATCCCGAGAGCTGTCGGCGATAGCTTCGCTACTGGTAGGGATACCCAATCCGAACTGGTCGGAGGGGAGACACCAGACGAAGAGATATACCCTGGTCCTCTAGGTTGGGTGTTGGGCATAGGACTAACAACCCTATTTCGTAAATCTGTTACACTGTTACGAAATCAAAGGTAGCATTTTCTGGACGGAGGCGACCTGGAAAGGATTTAAAGGATTTGAGATTTGGAACTTGGAATTTACGATCTCTTTACAGAAGCAAAGGTTATTTACCTGTTTTAACAGAAATCATGGATAGTTATAAACTTGATTTGTTGGCCCTTCAGGAAATGAGATGGATTGGGCAAGGAATACACGATAGTAGAAATCACACAACTTTTTATAGCTGTGACCCTAGGAAACATATCTTCGGAACAGGCTTCGTAGTTCATAAGAAGATTAAGCATTTCATCGTTGATTTTGAAGCCAAATCACCTAGATTATGCAAAAGTAGACTAAAAGGCAAGTTTTTCAACTATAGCGTAATCAGTACGCCCCAACTGAGGACAAGGAAACAGGGGAAAAGAAGAAATTCTATTAAGAAGTGCATGCATTATAATCTTCTAGTCCGAAACATATCATCAAAATAGTTCTGGGTGATAGTGCAAGGTGAGGAAAGAGAATAAGTTCAGGTCTACCATCGGCGGACATGGTTTACATGGTTTTTGCTGCAGAACATGATATAGTGGTGGCCAGTACTTGCTTCCCATCTAAATGTATACACTATATGACTTGGAGATCTCCAGATTATGACACTTAATCAGATCGACCATGCCTTGATTGATACAAGACATACTTCAGATACTGGATGTCAGGTCATATCGTGGAGCGAATTTCGACTCAGACCACTACATGGTAATAGTGAAAATTAGAGCAAGAATATCTAATGCCCGTAAATACCAAGAGGCGAGACTAGAGAAATGTAATTGTCAGCTTCTAAAACAAACAGATGTAAGGCAAAGATACCGTAATGAGCTGGAAAGTCGATTAAAAAATATTAATCTGGAGAATTTGCAGAGCATTGATGAGAAATGGAACTCACTAAAATGGCTATTATTGAAATTGGCAACACAGTCATTGGAAAAACCAAAAAGGGAAGAGATTGGTTTGACCAGGAAGGTAGGATTGCTACTGAAAGTAAAAAGAAGGCTTATAAGAATGCGCTATAATGAAAGCATACTAGAACAGCGGTTGAGGAATACAAATGGGCTGAAAATTTGAAAAGGTCCACAGAGCTAAAAAGAGGAATTTTCATGAAAATCTCTTTAAGGATGTTGAACATCTGAGAGGATTTGGGGAAAGCAGAGCTTTCTTTCATGAAATTAACTGTGGACGAAGAAGTTTCAAGCCAAGAACAACACTTTGCAGAGGGAAATATACTGAGTAATAAATATGATATTTTACAAAGATGGAGGGAACATTTAAACTAGTTGTTGAACTCCGATCTACACTCAGAGGATAGTGAATCAACAAATAGAAATCTCGAGCCCGTTGATTCACCCTCATTAGAAGAGGTAAAAAAGAAATTAAGAAATTAAAAAAACAATAAATCCCCTGGGCCTGACAACATTCCATCTGAGCTCTTAAAAGCTGCTGGACCTAGTTGTGTATTGCTATTCAAGGACGTGATTCAATTTAAATGGAATAATGAAACACTACCCATGGACTAGAGACTGTACCATTTGTATGATACAGAAAAAAAAGGAGATGAGCTTGACTGCAGTAATTATAGAGGAATCAGTCTTCTTTGCACATCTTACAAAATTCTATCTACTATCCTTTCTGACAGACTTCTACCATATGTTGAGAACATGATTGGCGACTATCAATGCGGATTCAGAAAGGGAAGATCGACGACTGAGCAAATTTTCAACTAAAACAGATTTTTGAAAAATGTAAAGAATTTGGAATCAAAACACACAACCTTTTTTGTCGATTTCAGAACAGCATATGACTGCATTAATAGAGAATTTCTTATAGAGGCTATGCATGAATTAAGTATAAAAAAACTTGCTACCCTTGTGGCTACTCTTAAAGAAACTATGATACAAATACGCATACAAGGTGACTTCACCAAACAGCTTGAGGTTAAGAATGGAGTGCGACAGGGAGATGCACTGGCATGTCTATCATTTAACATAGCACTTGAAAAAGTTATTAGAGACTCAGAGATCAATACCAGAGGAACTATTTTGGCTAAGTCAGTTCATCTAATGGCGTACGCTGATGACATTTGCGTAGTTGATCGGACCGTGCAGGCTCTTAAGCAAGCTTTTATGGCATTGGAACAAAACGCAAGAAGAATTAATCTTTCAGTAAATGAAAATAAAACCAAATATTTGCCCTGGTTTAAAGTACGACCCACAAATTAACCATTTAGAAATTGAAATTTATAAATTAGAAAAAGTTGACAGCTTTACTTATTTAGGAGTGGAAGTAAACAATAATAATGCTTTAACTCCAGAGATACTTAAAAGAATTACACTTGCAAATAGATGTTTTTATGGCCTGAAGAAATATCTAAAATCCAACTTTCTCAAACTAAGAACTAAATTACTCCTTTACAAAAGTCTTATAAGATCTACATTGACATATGTATCAGAGACCTGGGCATTGACTTTACGTGACGAGGAAACGCTGGGGTTTTTTTGAGAGAAAAATTTTACGGAGCATACTTGGTGGGATCCAAGTAAATGGTTCATGGAGAAGAAGAACTAACTTAGAACTCTATAAGATATATAAAGAACCTGATATAGTAAAATTTACCAAAATACAGAGAATTAAATGGGCTGATCATCTGTCAAGAATGCATGAAGATTGCTGCTTTTTCTGGCAAAACCCAAAGGAAAAAGACCTCGGAGTAGACCCCCTCTAAAACGGATCGACTATGTTGAAAAAGACCTAAACATTCTAAAGGTTAGAAACTGGAGAACTGTTGCCAAAAGTAGATGCCTGGAGAAAACTTCTAGAGAAGTCCAGGGCCCACCCAGGGCTGTCGAGCCACTGAAGAAGAAGAAGGGAATATTGATTTGAAAATTGGAATGTTATTGCTGCCGATAAAATTTTCGCTTAGGATTCTGGGATTGGAAAAAGGTCTTCGAAATTTCGCATCATGTGACATCGCTGAACGTCCATTTCATTTGGTTTTTGCAACAACGATGTTTTTCATATCCAAATCAATGGTGAAAAACGTCTCAGAGAAATTCGTTATCCTACGAACGATTTTTTTTTCACTGGTCGGAAATTTTTCACTCGCATTATTGTTTCTATGAAACATGCATTCATTCATTCTTTTTTTATTTTTATTAATTTATTATTTATTTATTCATTTTTTTTTGGTTCTTTAAAGGAAGTGAAGATTTGTTTTTTGGTTAAACGGTTGAATTTTCCTAAAATTTATGAAATATCGAAATTTGAAGCTACATTTCGGGAGTTTTTTTAAGAGCGGGCAGAGGGATTTGAGGTTTTCGACGTTGTTCATCTGTCAGGCGTTTCTCTCGCATTTTCGTTCCTATGAAATGCGCCTTAGACATCAAACAGTGTCGTCAAAATCATTGAAATGCATTTTTAAAATAAGAAGGGCAAAATATACATAAAAGATTACTTTAAAAATTCCATCCATATAAGATAAAGAAGCTATTTCCAAAACAAGTAGGCAGAAAAATCAATTCAACGAACATCCTTCTATAAAATTATTACTACTCAAGTTTTACGATGATATTAAAATAGCTACTGAAAGAGAATTTCTTCATAAATATTTGAATAGTTGCAGAGGATTTTCTTTAGATGAGCTCTAGAATAAATCTCCTTTTTTAATCTTTTCTTCTATTGAGAATGGAACTGAAAAAAACACTAACATTAATTGTCATTTTCCAAATGGGGTTAAAATTTTCACTTCCTCAGGTAGAGGGTAAGCCAAGCAGAAATCCCCAATAATTTTTAACTTGTTGATAATTTCTAAATTTTATTTTCTATACTAAAATGTGTTAAATTTGAATTAACAGGCAAAAAAAATAATTTTCTAAAGAATTTGTCGGTATATCTCGCTGATTACATAGTAAATATTTTGAGTAGATGGTGCTTCTTAATAGAATATCCTTAAAAAAAATCTCTTTATTCCATATTAATTTTGACAGTGAATAATAGTTAATTTTCATTATCATTAAATTTTTAGATGACAGAATACCACTGTATGATTCTAAATTCGAAATCTGCTGTGATGGACTGGTCTATTCACAACAAAAAGAAGGTAAAGATGCAATGTGTTGTGGTAAAACCGTTTATACAGATTTGACACTTGTCTGTTTGAATGGTACCCTTTACAAACCAGAAGATCCTAATTCAAAAAAGCGGTTGGGAGGTTGTGGATCAACGATTATTGATTATCATAAACACCATTGTTGTATTACCAATTACACGACCTTTGAAGTGGCACCGATAGAAAGACGTTCCAGTGATTCAGACGAAGATTGCTGTGGAGAGAATATATATTTTAGAGAGAAAGAACTGTGTTGTCATGGAAATGTATTGAAAATTAGTTCATTACAACCTGGCATTTGTTGTGGTGGAAATTGGCATGTTGGTGATCCAGATTTCATGCGTTGCTGTGGCGATAACCCTTATCATACCTGGAAACAGATGTGTTGCAAAGGAGAAATCTATCGTCTCGTGGGAGTAAAAGATGGAAAGTGCTGTGGTGGGCGAAATGTAGAGAGACATTCCTCTTTCAGTTGCTGCAATGACGTCTATTTAGGTCGAGGGGTTCTACGTTGCTGTGGAAACAAAATTTATGATCGTACAAGGCAAATCTGCTGCCCAGGTAAAACCGGTGAAAATGTTTGGAATATTGAGAATTCCGCAACGAGTTGCTGTGGTTCCAAAGCATATCAAATAATCTCACAGGACTGCTGCAATGGTCAGATCTACAATACATCTGCCTATACATGTTGTTTGGGAAAGCTAATACCGATTGATCCCGATTTTCCTGAAAAAGTGATGTGTTGCTTACGACATGACGTTTACATTCAACAGATACAGTACAGGAATAAGAAATGATACAATTTTTTTTTTTTTACAGATATATTGTAAATTGAGACGATTTAGTATCATTTCTTATAATAGAAATAATAATACTTTTCAAACTCGACGAAGTAAGAAATGCTGCTACTGTTGGCCTGTGCTGTGAAATCCTACAGCAGAACATGTTGTTTTGTTGTTTTCCTATGTTTTTTCCTGTATTACTTTGAATTAATTAACCAAAAACATTTATTTTTTTTGATTTTCAGTAATCAGTTTTTTTAAATTAAAGCAGTTTTCTGTGCTTATACAATTTGACAGTTATACCGTTTCTGACAACAATCATAGATAAAAAGTAAACCTCTGAAGATAATCAGTAGATCCGGTGAATCAATAAATCCTATTTTAATCTGCAATTCAGTGATTTCTGTGTTGTAATGTTTATGCCTTTCGTTTTCTCATCGTATTTTCATTTAATGAAAAAAGTTTCCTCAGTATTCGCTGTAAAAAGAAATGAAGAAATTAATAGCTATTCAAAGTTCATGGAGTTTGAAAACAATAGTCAGATAACTGTATTTCAGTAGGATACAACGCTTTGGATGCCTACAGAACAGGATACAACAGCTGATGCAGTTGATTCCCCTTAGTAACCTCAAAATACAATGTAAATTAAGAAGAAAGAAAAATAAGAAATATCTCTGCCGCGCATCCACCGCGTTAAGTGTATTTTTCTTAGGTGAAAAATGTTTAAAACTGTGTTTGCTCTTTGCTTACGCATCATTTGCGAATTTTTCAAACCTTTGGTAATAAGTTGAATTTGGTACTCGTACAAAAAGGGTCTGTGTAAATGAGAAAATTTCAAGTTATTTTTTTTTAATATACATGTACATAAGTAAAAATGTATATATAAGTTATTGAAAAAGAGATATGCTGAAGAAGTTTCGTGTTGATTCTTCTTTACATCATAGTAGATTCTAGTACTTTGAAACATTGTAAATTGTCTGGAAGTTGAATGATCTCCATTGCTATTTTCATTTTTAGTTTCTTCTTTAGGGCAGAATAATGTTGTCCTTCGAAAAGTAATTGTAGCGATTGTTTCTTTGATGTACAGTTCGTTGTAGATATCAGTCAAGGGACGGGCCACCCCAAAAATGAAAATTTCTATGAGCCGCTATTTTGAAAAGGTGACCCGATTTGGTTGAAAAACAATACCAACCGAGTCCTTAAGGGTATCTAGTAACCATAACAGTTTTAGCTCAAAAGCTGAAAATTTATGGCAGTTACTTCTAAGTCCCGCCGTCTAAAAAACCCGTGAACCGATGTCGACTTTTTTGTTAGTCATTTGTAGTTAAACGAATGCCCTAAAAGCTCCAAAAGTTTACGGCAACAATGTGAGTATAAGGTTTTGAAGGTAGGAAAACTCGTCAAAAAATGGAAATATATATCGTGGGATGAAGAATTTGAATGGCATATACATTCGTGATCTAGGAGCCCTGTTCGGCGCTTATCACAAAGTCCCGGGCTCTTCCATTCAGGTAGCGGAGAACTCAATGTGTGTAGATAGGCTCATTTACTGGTTTCATGTAAATCAAATTAAAATTTTTGTTTTGCTTGCATTCATTTTTTTTTTCTCAGAAATTGGCCCTAAGCGGTCGGCTAGTTGTCAATATTTGTTCCATAAATCTCTTAATCGTCGTTTCCATTGAATACTATCACTATCAATCATCAAATCAAATCAAATCAAATATATATAATGGCTAAAGTTCGTCTGTCTGTAACTCGATATAATTAATCTATTAAGATAGACCCAAGGGTTCTCAATGGCACCATTGAATCAAAGGTACTCAAATTGGATGAAATATTAGTTCATTTTGTCATTCCATGTTGTTTCCATTAAATTTTATTCTTGGAAACTGACCTAGACAACTGAAATTCTAACGAAATATACGTTCAAAACCAAATAATTTTGATATCACTGCACCCATTTTAATGAAATTTGGCATACTTACTCAGTTTTTTACGGCGATTTCGAAACTCAAAACCATTTTTGCCGTAGAAGCTTCGTTCACAAGTTAGCGCAGTATTTAGATTATAAAGGTGAGTTTTAAATGCCTTTCGGCGTTATGGGTCAAAAATAAAAATTATTACATTCTGACTTTCAGTAAAATATATTTACAAGGACAAACTTAAGATATGGTTTAGATATTTATTTACGAGAGCCTGTTTTTAGTCATGGACAGTTACATGTTGTTATTTTCTCGAGCACGTCGTGCTTGCGACGTCAAAAACAAAATTCTTGACCGAATAGATCAAGGACATCTGATAGAAGGATCTGATGCTGTTTTTACGAAAAATGTAGTTTACAAGTTGTAAAGTGTTTATAATGTAGTTTATAAGGAAATATTCACTTTGTAGTTGATAGTTGATAATAAAATGATTTTTTCAGATTTTTTTATTAATCGTCCGACAGGCTTTGCTGCTAGTTTTAGCATGACAGGTAAGTTCTGTAAGTCTTCGCTTATCATTGGTCTCTCGTAGTGTTTATCTAATACTTCCATGTGACTTAGGAATTCTAGATGTAAGAGTGTAGTTGGCAGCGTTTCTCAAACATTTTATTATCCCACTACCTTACGTCAAAAAAAAAAATAGCCTCTTCAAAATCATGGACCCTATTCATGGACGTGGACTAGTGGATATGTTGCTGTTGATTAACGGTGATATTTTATTTAAAGCTTTTTTTTTTTATTTTAATGTAGTACAAAAAACAAAAAATATTATATATTTAATAGTAATAATAGCATTAAAAACATAATACTTCTAATTAGTATGAATTATAGATGTTAAGCTATCATCCAGGATTTTAACAATGTGAAATTCAACACTGACATCTCTGCATAGAAATAAGAATCGGTTGATTTTTTTAATTTTGAAGGATTTTTCCTTAACAAGAATTAATTTATAAATGGAGGGAAATCGCCAACCGGACAATAAATATGCTTTCGCCCATTGAGCCAACATCAACGAGAATTCTGTACAATTGTTTCGTCCTTATTGGGGACTCATCAGCAGAATCTACTCGTTAACGATGATCTGCTGATGAGTCCCCAATAAGGACGAAACAATTGTACAGAATTCTCGTTGATGTTGGCTCAATGGGTGAAAGCATATTTATTGTCCGGTTGGCGATTTCCCTCCATTTATAAATGATTAGGGACGTTAAACTTGCTTTCTAAAGAATTAATTTATGAAAGCAAGTTTAACGTAATTATTCGTAAATAGATAGAGAAATTCACTAACGGACAATAAATATGCCTTCACACATTGAGCCAACATCAACGGGATTTCTGAACAGCTGTTTCATCCTTATTAGGAATCATCAGCAGAATATACCCTTGAGGTTTGGCTCAGATGCGCGAAAGCTTTACCTAAAAGCATTCTCGATCCCGGGAATGGGCCGCCGAGATAAAAAACAATAAAATAAAAAATGATCCTGAAAGATCCACAGTGTTAACCTCTTGTCCTTTCACTGAAAGGCACTAAGGAAATTAATTACAAAAAGGCAACATCTTAAGTTCAATTGAAAGCAAGTTTAACGTCCGTAATTATTCATAAATAGAGAGAGAAATTCACCAACGGACACTAAATATGCCTTCGCACATTGAGCCAACATCAGCGGGAATTCTGAACAGCTGTTTCATCCTTATTAGGAATCATCAGCAGAAGCTGTTCAGAATTCCCGTTGATGTTGGCTCAATGTGCGAAGGCATATTTATTGTCTGTTGAAGAATTAATTTATATTAAAGAATTTTTTTATGGAAGAAAAATATTCCGTGAATGAGCTATTCTTCAGCATTTCGAGACTTTGCTCATGAAGTTCAAAAATTAAGTTTAATAATCAATGCGTTTAATTATTGGTTTAATACTGACTATCCACTTATTATTATTTTAATGGGCTAGTATAGATTAGCATAATTTGAATTGCTAATTGTAGTTGACGTTGTAGATCAGAACATTAGGATTAAGTTAGTGCGGATCAGAACCAGCCCAAAAAGGAAAAGGGATTCAATTAGCGTCTAATGGTGTGGTTCGCTTACTCCATTGCAAAATGTCCGTTTTTAGATTACGGTAGGTTATAAACCTTGTCTTTTGATAGGCATTTATAATGATTGCACTTGGATACAAAACCAGAAGAATGAGACATTTTCACTCAGTTTTCTAAGTCATAGACAATTATTACTTTCATTCTGTAAAGTGAAGGTCGTTTATATATTTGCTAATGGAACCAACCTTTTGCTAGGGCTCTTTTTACTGTACATCATTTCTAACGATGCAACCAACTTAGTGTCTTTTTTACAGAAAAAATAAAAAGTAGTGGCCCTTGACCATATCAGTTCTGTTTTGGAAAATACTATAGCAGTTCATGAAGTTATTTTGTATAGATTCAGGTAAGCCAAAGAATTGCAAATGTGTCCGCAATTTTCGTTGTGATTTTTCTTATTGTTTTTTTAACTTACAATTATTTTTCCAGTTAAAATAACACCACAAAGTTCCACTGAAATCAAGTGTGCATTGGTTGTATATTTGAAATCACAATAACACCATTTTGCCCCATGGCGGATCCTTTAAAGTTTTTTTTTTTCTCATTATCCAGTTTTGCCGTTCTGTGATGGCAGAAGAGTTTTTTGACTGGTCCAACATCAGACAAAATGACGTAATCTTTTATTTCTTATTTATATAATTATTTTCATGTCCCACCATCTTATGAATTCTACATAAAAAGTTAAGATCGAAAATCTTTCCATTTAGTGTCCAGACGAAATTGACGTCGGTCTTACAAGTAGGTAACTCTTATTTAGAGCCATTCGGAGTCTTCACTTAATATTGCTTGTTTTTAATTGAAATTTTTTTCCCCAATAACTGAGTTAGAAATTAATTTCTCATTAAAGAAGACACCAAGTTTCTCTTTATCTAAGATTGTTTGGATCATAATTAAGTTTAAAAAAGCTAATATTTCAGTTAATAATGGTTAACTTTGAAGTAATCTATTAAACTTGAAACAAATAGAATAGAATGGGATTATCCGAGCTAATTCGATGAAATCCCAATTCGAATAACAGACGTATTCGAGAAAAACCTTCACACTTTATTTTATAATAAATCAATCATTATCAAATTAATTTCGACTTTTTCTAGAGATTTCGTGTAAATTAAATGATCATGTTTAATAATCAAGAATAAGAAATTACAGGAAATATTATAAACTTCGCTTAGTCTTTCTCAGTAGTCACTAAACACTATTGCAATTTTTTGTTGTTGACCCTTGGTTTATTCAGTTTATTCTTTACATTGTTACTTTAAGGTTCTTATTATAATCTATGATTTATTTGTAAGGAAGCTGTAAACTTTAAAGCTCTATTAGAAACGTTTAGCAACAGAAGGAAATGACTTATCACTGATCCTCTATAACAATTCAAGTGTATTCGTAGTCACTTGACTCTAATGACTCCCCAATGGATAAAATTTGCAGAAGTTCTGTTGTTAGTGTAGCAAAAACAATAGAGGAACAGTTACTTACAGAGATCTTTGTTAGTGGAATATAATTTTTTAATTTATAGATCTTGAAATGAACAAAGTCCTGGAACAAATATTCAAGAAAAGTGTTCCTAATCTTTGAACTGTTTATTCCCTTTTTGCTAATTGGCAGACCCCTCACTTGCATAACAATTTGAAGTTTCCTAACAATTAGTATTTTTGTCTATGATATGTCCCAAAAGGTCGCTATTGAATTAAAATTTGTTTTGATAATGTGACAAAATAAAGCACGTAAGGCTGAGTAATCTAATGCTTGTAATTAATTCCTGGTGCTGGGATTCATTGAGTTGCATTAGCTAGGAACGACTTAAATCATTAAATAATTGGAACCATTGTTAAAAAGCCTTATCAAAACCTGTGATGGAAAACGAATTACTATAGAAATTATAAATAAAATTATGAAAACACACATACACACATAAAACTTAGCTCATTTTATATCATTATGAAATGTTGTCAAAAAAACAAATTATACAGAAAAAAATAGAAAAATATTAAATATTAGAAAGATGTTTCGGAAAGTTCTTTTTCACTGACTTTTATGACATTTCGGAGGTTTATAGAAATATAATAGAAAATTTTCTTTTAAAGTCTTCGAATTAAACTCATTACATTTTTGGAATTAAAAGTCGAAATATAACCAAAAGGTGTTTATGGAGTTTTTTCTAATAAGTTACAAGATGTTTTAAGTTTGGTATCTGTAGAAGATGTTATTCATTACATTTTTGTTGTGATTCTTGAATCATATCCTATTTATTTTTGTAATATTTTTCAAAATGGAAAGGGATTCAGTTTTCACCAATCGGAAGTGACAAAAGTGAATTACTACTGGAACTTCACAGCTAAGGGTTAGGTTGTGACCACATCTGTCACCAGAACAATGTATTTCACTTAATTATCAAAGTCCTCCATTGTTGCAAACAAAATGATTCCAATTCAAAAGTTGTAATAGAGCTATTCTCTTAAGCAATTTAAATGTTTTGTTTGTCAATGAATGCCATTCTGTTTTTCTTTACTTTAGATACATCATGAAATTTTGAATTTGTTTTAACTGCCAATCAGAGGAAATCTTAGAACTGCTGGAAGTTAGGCGGCGGAAGGAGATAGGCTGTCATTTCCGTAATTTTTTGTGCAACAAGAAAGTGAAACGTGGTTCCAGGGATGAGAAAGTTAATTTTATTTCCAAAGAAAAATAACTGATTTGCAGTTGCTTTATTATTAATAATTTTAATCCAGCAAAAAAAAAAAAAAAAAATGAATTACAGCTCTTTAGGATCAGAGTGATCGGAGCGCCCTCACAAATGCAAACACGCAGCGCTAAAAGAAATACGTAAGCTATTGCGAAATATTAAAGCTAAAAGTTATCGCGTTTGCATTACTGATAAAATTAACGATGTTGCCGAACATTACTCAATAAAAGTAACTGTTACTACTAATATTGTGGTTAGTTTTACTTTGAGTGCTTTAGGCTGAAGAAAGGTCGTTCATTGAAATTGATATTCTTTGGAAATAAATGAACGGTTTGTAAAAGCCAAAGAATTTATGAAGTACAATAAATACATTTGTTTTAGTATTTTACAACCTTTATTGTGTTAAATCAGTATTTTGAGCAAAACAAGGGAATTTGTTGAACATACTAAATTCGTAAATCTTAAATAGAAAAAATCACCACAGAATATTAACCTATCTCGAATCTATATTACTAAAATCTTTTATTTCTCTGTCTGTCTGGCGCAATTTCCTGAGCGAATGGAAAATAGAAATAATTTCTGCAATGAAATGACCGCGACAAGAATCGAACCTACAACCTTCTGATCCGAAGTCAGATGTCTTATCCATTAGGCCAACGTGACTACTACTCACTTTATATTGTTTTTTGACTTATGTTTCCTTCCCAATCTTTTTTTTTTTTTTTTTTGAATCTCAAGATTTTTTATTTATTTCCGATCCGTCTGTTTATTTTTAATTCGAAAATGAAAATTAGAACTAAAATTGCCGAAATGTTGGAATATTTTAAATATTCTTACTTAACCAAATTCTATGTGATATTGAAAAACCAGCATGTGTACACAGGAGATGTTTGAATAAAAAAAAAAAAAAAGTCAAGAAAGAAAGAAGTACTATTTCTATTAGATAGAATACTGAAAAATCACTATTTATAACTCA
>JAFIDM010000007.1:32281674-32296031 GCA_023159025.1 Thereuonema tuberculata | reverse complement strand
ATTGTTTTTTAAACAAAAAGTGCGTAATTAGTTGGCAGTGTAATTAAGTTTAAGTTTACTTTCTCTCTTCAGCTCTTTAGAATATCTAACAAAAAAATTGCTTAATTGTGAAGGTATTGTATTCATAAATCATAAAACGTAATAAGGAATGTTCTATTCATTACTGTTTAATGTAGTTATTTGTGATGGTTGTAAATTATATCACTCTTCCTTCGTGTTTCTTAAATCGCATAATTTGGTCTATTATTGAGTGACAGTAAAATATAGTTTTACTCAGTAGATTTTGAACGACTGCTTAGTATATTGAAATGGAATCTTAGTTGACGAGATCTTTTTTTAACTAAACTATGGAATGAATCCAATAAGTATTTTTGTTTAACTTTCAACCTGGAGAAAAACCCATCGATTATCAAAATTCTGAAGTTCTTTAATTTAAACTAATTGTTCTATGACTCGGAAGACCAATATTGTATTATCAGATTTAGTTGTCGAAAACTTTGGAGAAAGTAACATTCTTGTATATGGGAAAGTCGATTGTATCAGACTCACATCGAATTCTTAATACTGTTGTGAAATCAGGCGAAATGTTGTATTTTAAAATATAAAACATAAACGACAACACACTTTTTGAAATTTTTAACTTTGTTCGAAATAACATATTAAGCGGTTACATGTTTCGAGCAATACTTCCATTGATGTCCATCATCAGACCTGGAGACAAAGTAACAGAACAAATCAATCTCCAAAAAGATGACAACAACCCACAGTTCCTTAAACAAACAGCGCAAGCATAGCAAAACCAGATAAAACCACAAAACCAGAGGTAGACATACTCTAAAACTTAAAACAATACATAATAAATGAAAATGAAAAATATAAAAAAATGGCCGTGCCGGCATGGCCGAGTGTTCTGGGCGGCGGTCCGCCTTGCGGCCGAGTGTCGGCATCTGGGTTCGATTCCCGGACGTGGCTTGGCTGTTTCAATTTTCTTTCCTGTGTTTGTCAGCCTCTTCACTTTCTCTTCGGTCTGAAGTAATTCCTCCCTAGTCCGTCTACGCGTTCTTCTAGGGGTTCGCCCTGTTGGGCGCCTAGAGTTCCGTAGATCGCGTACCTTCGGTTACCGAAGAGAGAGAGATAAAAAAAATAAAAAATTATAAAATTAAGAAATTTTCAAAAAGAACAAAAATAGAAATTCTCCTCTTCAAACTTGAAATCCTATTCTAAAAATTCATTCAACTGAAAGCATTGTATTGTTTTTCAAAATAAAATAAGATTCAATGAATCTTCTAATGTAAGTGTCATTCTACTGGGCCAAAATTAATATCCAATTCGCTAATGTTAACGTGCTCGGCTGTGTTATAATCCCTGTTACCTTTCTTAACTGTATTAACGTGTTCCTTAAGTGTCACAAGTAAAGGACATCGTGACTCATCACATAAAACCAATCGTGGTTCACACAAGCATTCAGATATGCACAACCATTCCTAAACTTAGCTTTAAACATAGCTTCCGGCTAACATTTAATGTTTAAAATTTTTAACTTTTGTTATTTCAAAGTGGGTTGTCGTTTATATTTTATGTTTAACATTTCCACACACATTTATACACAGCATTACGCTATATTCTTAAACATTGTTTTTTCTAAATAAATAACGAATAGAAACGCAGTCGAAAAAGCTCTTATTAAAACAGTATCATTTTAAGACGTCGGATTACGAAATACGAACACGTTGCGGGTGTTAGCCTTCATCAGTTCAGAATGATTTAAAATTTCCGTCGATTCATTAAGTAACGAGTCACATGTTGGTAGGAAAGTCCATTGTTGACAGTGGGTGTTATTGCTATGAGGAAGGATTCTTTTAGAAATAGTGATATTCGGTTTCCACTTCTCCCCCGCCACTCCCTACCTTCACCCCTGAGTGTTATTTCTAATTACGATACATTTCCGGACCAATGACTAATTACTATTATATGAAAACATGTGTGTTCTGTTGAAAGAGAAATAACAGTACCTTGACCAATCAACTAACAATTATATCTTTTTGACTTGATATAAAATTACCATGAAAAATAAAGGTAATTATTTGATACAGGCGAAATTCTGTCTATCCAAAATGAGGTTTGTTCTATAATATTAAGTTGATTTTTGCTTATAAATAATTACCTACATCAGAGTATAAATTATGTTGTTCATTTTCCGTTACTTACTGCTTGTCTTTCTTGCTGTCGAATTTCATGACAGAGCTTCTCTTTTCCAAGACAATTTGAACAAGGAAGACTTAGAATAAGGATGTCCAATATAAAATAAATGGCAATCACTAAATGCTGAATAAAGAAATAGTGTAAAGAATAACTTCAGAAAGACATTTTTAATAAATTATCTGGAATGAATCAATGTCCTTGGTTAAATAATGTTATTTTAAACACACAAAAGACTTCGGATAAATTTTTAAAACCTTTAACTAAAAAACAAAAATTACGATCAATAAGAACTTTTTTTTTTGATCAAATTAATTAAAAATATGAAACTAAATTAATATCAAAAATATTTTTTCTTTTTTTAAGGATTTTGTACTATTAAACAGATTCAATAACTGACACTTCTCGTTATTCCTCTGGTAGCGAAAGATGATGCTATTCTATTCATCAAATCAACGCATTTTAATAAAAGATATTCATTAGTATGTGTTTGTTCATCATAGTTGTCTAGGAATGATTTTAAATCGTGAGCGATAATGAAATCAGAGGAATTTATCAGATGTGCACCTATGGTGTTTAAGGTTATTTCATTTCTTAGATTTTATATATATTGAAAGAATGGAAATTAAATTAATTACTGATTTTATAATTTACATACACTTATTATAGTTATAACAATTCTATCTCGAATATTACATAAAGTATTTGAAAGCATTTATTCAGTTTTACAAATTAATACAGAATGGAACTTTGTGATCTTCAATTCATAAATTGAAATACTGATCATCATTTGAAAACTGCTGCAATCCATTAGTAGATAATACATTGAAATCGTAATTCAAATATACGGGACCTATTTCACTTTTCAATGAATATTTGGAATTTCGTTTAGTAAGTGTTGTGCGTTCACAAAGATAATCAATTGACTGACACAAGATTTACCATTTTCAGTTTTAATGGCGATGTGACTGTTTAGAAACAAAACATTGAGAAAAGGATTACTATTTTTTTTTTTTTTTGAAATGATCGAATTTGAAAAGCATTTTTACAACGAAATAAAAATCTTTTTCTTTTAAATCGACCTTATACCAATTATTGCCCAGTGAAACTGGCATAAAATTCCATTGCTGAATCACTATTGACATTCAGTTGTTTTGAATTTCTGTCCAAGCATTTCATCTGATTCATTCGCCATCCGAAGCCACTTTGAGCGGTCGGAAACGCTGAAATCTTTCATTTCTGAATATATTTGTTGTGGAAAAGAAATGTAAAACTTAATCTTTTCTTTCGCTTATAATCATGAAGAAAAAAAATTGATCTGCTTAGCAATAACTTCGTTTAATGTCTCGACATTTGTTTTAGAAACATAACGAGAGTAAGCGGAGATTCGTTTTATGTATATTTTATTTTATTTATTTATTTAAAATGTGGTTTTAGTCTTTGTAAAATATTGTCTATTAATTTACCTCAAATAATCAAAGTTCAGGTATTTCTAGTAAAAGAAAAATATTTCGATTTAGAATAGAATCGAAAGGAATATTACCTCCATTACAACGAGAAACAGAATCCAATAACGATCAGTTATTTCAAAGGGAATCATTTGCCTCAGATTATCAGAATAGAACAACAAACTGATGTTGGTCATCATAGCTAACACACCCACAACGCGTAACGCTTCCTACAATCAGAAAAAGAAAAGTGTTTTGTACATAATGGTTTATTTATTATCAATGATTACCATAAACACATTTAAAACAATTTAACAATGAAAGAAAACCCATTTTATTATCAGTTGAATTAGGTTTTATAATTATTAGTTTAATACTTTATCTTTTTTTTTTTGCTGTGGCCAAAGCACATCGGAGGAAAATTGGAAAAATGGACACTTTTTTATGGGATTTAATGTAATTTAACTTTATTAAAATGTTAATGGGTTTTTATAAAAATAAAAAAAAAAAATTAAGCGACCGAAATAACTTTCTCCTCCGCCAACATGTATACCGTAACTATTGGTCTTTGGAATAACACTGGTGGAATTTCAAAAAAATTGAGATTTGTTATTAAATAAGTTTCAAGATATTTGTGATGTTTAGTGTGATTTGAAACTAATGGAAAAACATTGAAAACAAGAACTGCTCTATATCAACGTCTATTTCACGAGGAAGCAAACTTGTGATATTTCACAAAGAAAATAGTCCCAATTCAAAAGTTCCAAGTGAGCTGTAAACAATTAGGATTTTTTAGTTTCCCCTTTTTATGAGATCAACGTCTTTTTCTTCTCCGATTTTTTTTGTTTTTGCTTTGTGTTATTTATTTTCCATCTGTTACAAGACAAGAAATTTACAATAGTTACTGTTTACGAAAGTAAAGGATAAACGACTTTAACCAAAAGCTAAGTAATTCATAAAATGGAGTTTCTTTTATGGAACCATTCACATTCAACTTTTATGTTTTAATCCGCCAATTTCTGCAAAAGTTATAAATTTTCTCAACTGCATGTCTTTTTTTTTTTTTTTTTAACAATTAGTTATTAAAGTGGCTGGACAATGTATCTACTTTTGAATCCATCCCAGAATATAAAATAAAGTCATTGTACAAGGACCCAAATGAAAATGACTTACCTGCCATTCTTTTCCCATGCAATAAGTTGGTATAACAATTGGTCTTTGGAATAACGACCCCAGACGGAACTCATTGATCATAATGTGGAGGATGTTATGTAAAATAATCAAGAGAACAGTGAGTGGAGCCAAGGATGTAAATAGAAACGCATATCCAAAATGCACTAATTTATCCAAGTAATCTGTGTATTCTCCCTAATAATAAAAACAAAGGGTTAATAGAGTTAAATAACTGCTTTGCATTTGTATCTTTATTTTAATAAAAGTTCGATCAGAGCAAAACATTCAATAACTACACTTTGAGTAGAATAATCAAGCGAAATATCTTGAACAGATTTCAACAGAACTTCTCTTTTTCAGTTGTTAGGTCTTAATACTTGTAGGATGCTGTTTGTCATTCACATTGTGATAGGATCTTGTGGGCACTCAAAGAATAATATGCTTTTGTATTTGGTAGAACTATATAGTTGAGTATCTTTGGAAAATGACAGTCTCTTAATTCAAGCACTAGTGTAAGATCTACTTGGTAAAATCACATTTAAGAATTTAGTCGAGTGTCTAAAGCTAGACCATCGCTTATGGACAGTTCGAGATCATGTAACTCGGTAATATTTTCTTCAAAACGTGTGCAAAATTGCGACTTTTATTATGAAAACTTTACAAATGGATGAGTTATATTTGGAGGGTTCAGAAGCCAATCAGTGTAAGTCAATAAACCAAAAAATGAAATAGGTGTTTTAAAATTACGTACCAAAAAATAACAACGTTTGTAAATTTGAAGAATGAATTTTTTTATTGAAAGATAACATAACTATACACTTGGAGAAATGATTTGGGCACTTTGTGAACCGAAAGTATAAACATTAGAGTATGACTTACAGAAAAAATTTCAATTTAAAAAAAAATGACTTAAACTGATTGGCTTTTGAACCCTCCATTTATAGCTTTTATTAATACTGAGCATTCTACTAAGGACATGTTTCTCTTCAAAAGGTATTTAACACTTCTACCATAAAAGATTAATCTGCATAAAATCAGATTTGTTTTTCAATTAGACCTTTTAGAGAGAAAATAATGACGAGAGCATTTCATTGAAGACAACTGATGCAGACCTATTTAGATTTTGGTACTTGTAAACCAAAGAGCTATATTTGTAAGAGCTATATTTTTAAAAAAGCCAAACGCATTTTGTGTTCAAACAATAGCAATGTCCATTAAGTTTCCTTTCTCAGTTTTTAATTAATTTGTCGAAATTTTCTTAGATTTCGGAATAAACAGATACCTTAAGAGTTAAGGAGTTCTTTGCTTAGGAGCATTAATTTTGTTGGCAAAAAATATGATGTTCTAAGAATTTATTTGAGGTAAGTAAGTCTTGTTGTTTATATATAAAACAGAGAAACTTATGATAATTTCATTAACAAATCATCTCTTTATCGCTATGTTTTCATAATATACACACACACACACCTAATCTATATTACTAAAATCTTTTATTTCTCTGTCTGTGTGTCTGTCTGTCCGGCGCAATTATCTGTGAGAATGGAAAATAGAAATAATTTTTACAATGAAACATCCAAGACAGGAATCGAACCTGCAACCTTCTGATCCGAAGTCTCTTATCCATTAGGCCATGGGACTACAACTCTCTTCATCTTGTTCTATCTAAATAAATTAACTAGGGAAAACTCAGCTACCCATGGCTTAATGACTAAGCATCAGCGATAGGGAGGTCATTTCTGAATAATCGTGCTCATATTTAAGTTGCATAGTAAATTTTAAGAACATCTGTCCAACCGTTTCAGTGCGATTTGCGTTCAACAGACAGAAGAAAACTGAAGTGTAATAGTTAAAATGTGCGTTTTATTTATGATATTTCTTAATTAAATCTGCAGAATTCCCAAAATAATAGTCTATGATGGGGGAAAAAAACATTTTTGTTTTTGTTCTATTTTAACATCTGTTGCTGTAAAGATATGTTCACACAAACACATTGTTTCACAAGGCATGAAAACAAGAAAAGTTCATAACAATATTTCCCAAAATATAGAATCACTATTCGCAGAAGGCATACGAAGAAACAACATATTGAAATCTCTCTTTAGTTTTAATCATGTTGGAAATGTCTGTCTGCGTCTTTTGGAATGATAAGTGAAAGGCATAAAAATGAATATCTAAAATTGTAACTATCATAAGAGAAATTGTCGGCGGTGGAACGAAGTTCAAAAAAATAAGATTTGAAAAGGCACAATTTCCGCTTTTAAATTTAGAAGAAATTATCCAATTCCCACTGGCTGCAGCTCCGTTTCTTTTCTTTGCTGTTAAGCGGCTTAAGGTACTCCTTCTACGATGCCTGGTGCTAGTTGGTTTCTGGCTATGGCCGATCTTTACGGAGGAGGAGCCTGCTTAAACCCTCAGGAGAGGGTATATAGCTTGTATAACGGTCCGATGGCTGCAGCTCCGTTTCTTTTCTTTGCTGTTAAGCGGCTTAAGGTAATTTTTGATTCAGAAGCCTCCTTCTACTTCAGTAATCACAGCAGCGAAATCTTCAGGATAACTTACCATTTCAGAATAATAATAATAAATTATATAAAGCTTTGGACAACGTAAATGAACCAATCCTTTCCTACCGTATAAGGTTGAAGGTCGAGCTCCTCGTCTGCCCTTGTAACATCTCTGTCTTTGGTGAATCCTTCGGTTGAAGAGAGGCATTTCATTTGTTCATCGTAGCTCTCTTGGGAGCAATGAACTTGGGCACATAAGGTCTCTCTGGACGATCCAGGCACAACCGACTCACGAAACCTGGAGCCTCGTCGTGGTTTGGAAAAGAAACGTAGGCGCAGATAGGGAATCACTCCCTTGGTTAATATGTTGAGAAACAAAGAAGTAGCCACGAACCACGACAAGTCCTGTCCAAGAGAAAAAGAAAGAACAAATGGATAGCTTCGTATCTTTTAATCAATGACTCTTCTATTTATTACAATGATTTTTTGTTTTAAGTGTCTTACCTTTACTAATAACTGAAAGGCATTTAAGTAGAACAAGGCATAATAAAAACCATAGAAGTTCCAAAAGTAAGCAAGCTGAAAGAGAAAGTATGATACATTGATCTTAATAGGATATAAAATTAATGCAGTTATTTGTTATTTTTAAGAAATCTATTAAAATACATCCTTTTATTACAAAAAAAAAGCTGTCTTTATTCAAAAATCCACATTAAGTTTATCAGAAGAAATAAATATAAAATATCCCTTTAAATAATAGTACTTTCTACATAGTTAATGTGACAGTTTGTGTTTAAATGATATATTTTCATGATAAATTATAACAACGATTGATGTGCACAATATATTATGTTTCATAAGAAATGACCATTTGACTTCTCAGTGAGATAGCTACTTTAATATTGAAAACTAAAGCAATGAAGCCTTTTTTTAGATAAAAGTATTAGTCATTGGAATTAGTTAGATCCAGTGAATACAGTTCGTATTTTACTTTCTCTATACGATAGTAGTGTAATCATGTAAGCGACATGCAAATACATTTTTTTTAATTCATCTTTAGTAATATAGATTTTGAAATATGGCCGAAATTAAGGGCTGTTTTACCTAAACACTGAAACATAAATAACTTAAAAATAAAATGTACTGATCACCATCAAACTTTATATTTGAAATTTTGTTATCCCGTTCTATTAGGTTTTGCAGCTCCTTGTTTTCGATTAGGGCCTACATTCTATGTTCTTAAAAAACTTAAAAAATAATACATTAATTTACAACAACGATCACATGTTAGGCTTCAGTAGAATTCTAAATATGAAATGAGGTTTTGGTTTTCATTAGCCCAACTTATGAGCCACTATCAAATATGGACTTAAATGCCCTTAAGAATGTCAAAGAATAATGCACTGATCTATATCAAATATTACATTGAAACGTCTACTTTTGTAATGAATTTCTCTTCAGACTTTGGTTATTGTCGACCTACGTTAAGCACCTGTGCAGGACGTGGACCTCAAATACTGTTCCCTAAATAATTACAGAGCATTTACTAATTATGTAGAACTTCATATTTAAGATTTTAGTCTTATTTTGGTATTTTTTTAAACGCCATTTTATTAGGCATTTTACAATATGAGCCAAAAAATATTATAACCTTAAGTAATTGAAAAAGATATACACCGATTAACACCAAATTCCATCTTTAGAGATGCTTAGATCGTCTTGCGTAGATCTGATTAAAGTTAATGATTATACACGGTGCAGCCCTTTGTATCCTAATTAATAAAACTGTAGTTACTGTACGGTGATGAGTGGGTTATCTTAAGTAATTGAAGACTGGTTTATGTTATTTAAGCTTTTCTGACATTTTGTTTTCTGAAACTTATTTACAATTTAGACGGAAACTTTTGCATTGGTTCTACTGCTATTATTTCTTAAAGAGCTGACAGTGGATGTAATATTATTACAATTTAGTTATCAGGTAAAGGCTGGTCAGTGAATAATAGGATTTGAAAACAATTGCGTTACGAGCCTTTAAAATGAACCACGTAATTAGCAATGATTAACAAGGGATTATATTAAAGCAGTGTTTTTCAATCTTTAAGGACAGATAACAAAAAACCTATAAATAAAATAATCTATGTTGAAGTATATTTTCATACATTTCTTTAATACATTTTAAAATGGAATAGTTAATAGTTGAGCCTTCCTAATCCGGAATTCCGAAGTCAGTGATACAGGAACAAATCAGGAACTTATTCTGTCTGTGGATGAATGCATGGGTCATTCTCCTTACACTGAGGAGAATATGTAGGTCACTTAAGAAAGATCAACCGATGCTAATTGCCTGGGATCTTTTTGAAGGAATTTCTTTTCATTATTGTTTTGTAAGATCAGACCATTAAGCTCTGATCGATAATCGCATGATTACATTTTTCTTTAATTGTTTTTTCGGAATATAGCTAGAATAGGCTAGCTAATAAATAGAGGTTATAAACTACACACTACGCTGTTCTGGTTGCTAAGGAAGCCCTCGGTCACCTCCATCAAGGATGGGGCAGGGGAGACTTAAGGTAATTCACACTATCCATCAACCTCTTTCGATGTTCTTTCGAAATTTATAATCTTTGTTGAAATTATTTGGGTTCATGTTTTTTTTTATGTTAAATATAAAATAAATTTTATGAAAGTAAATAAATAATATCACCGTGCCGTATTCCAAAATCCGGAAAATTCCGTAATCCGAAATATTCTTGATTCAAAGGGATTAGCAATGCTCGGTAGAATATAAAGACAATGTATCATCATATTAATAAGTTGGCTGCGCGTTCCTCGTGCATTAAACTACAGTATAATGTTAATGGTATAATTATCAATTCCTCTACTTCAATTTAAAGCTATAAGTAACAAATTTCAGGAAAATCTATTTTTGAGATGATATTTAAGATTGAAGCATTGTGAATTACAGGATTTATTTATGAGAAATAGGCAGGCACTATTCAAAAGTTTTTGGTAAAGGCACCAGATGTTCCCTGAAAAAGTTGTTAAAATGGGTTAAACTGACTGAAGCCAAATCCTCCCAAACAAAGTTGTTGCTTGTTTTGTTTTTCCTTCAATAGTTGTCGATGGTTCGTTACGTAATGTGATACCAATACATTTACTATTATTTAAGAATTACTTACTATTACTATTTTGAATACCCTGTGACTGTTGAATTCTGCCTCTGTCCGATGATTTTCTGTTGAAAATAACAAAAACTTAAGATAATCAATCTTAAATCTAATTTTTTTGAAAATAAATCAAAGATTGTAGTGTTGGAAGATTATCTTACAATAAAAAAAACAAAGAAAAATAAATGTCTACTAAATTGGCGGGAGTGTTGTTTCTTAATATTTCTTTCCTTGTCATTCGATAATTAATTATCTCAAAGATTTCTGAAAACATCGATAATATATGAAAAGCATTCAAGTTGCTTACAAAAATATTAATAAAAAAGACTAATAATAATAATAATAATAATAAAAAAGGAAAAAAAAAGTAATACTAATAATAGAAGGGCCTTTTCATCTTCTGTGTAAGAACTGCACATTTGAGTAACAAGTGCAGTAATTAATATCGGTATTATTAATTTTCAGAGCAGTGTAGTGGGTGGATTATGAACTGTGCTGAAATTGGTTAAGAGGTTCATAGACTGCTATTCTTTAACTCAAGACAGTTCATTTAAAAAAAAGAAGTAATTTTTGAGTTATGTTATCTGGAACTAATTGAAACTTCATCAGATTCCGTTGATATCCCTCAACATTTTTTCCCCTTCCTTTACTTTTAATGTTTATGGAATAGTAAGAGAATAAAAGAATTAACATTTGAAAAATAATAAGGATAACAATTACAACAACTTATTAAACCAATAAAAACTGGTTTGTGCGTAATTGCTTGTAGGTCCTGGCGAAAATTGTATTTAATTATAAATTATTTCTGAGATATACGTAACCGAGTTACACGTAATTCGGTCTTTATACGTAGTATATTTTTGAAAACGAGATTGAATTGTACGTATTTTCAACTATAGATATTATCCAGGTGCACCAATATACAGCTCGGCGTTCCGTACCGATTTATAATCGTCACGTAATAGGTTACTGGACGGCTTTTGATGATAGGTCGGTCAGAGACAAAAACTGAATGAATTTTTGCATTGATGAAACGTGTTCCCTTCATTTACTTCAATGTCTCTCTTGCAGCCATGGGTAATAGAAGGAATAAAAGTTACTCTTTATAGGAAAAAGTGAGATTTATTCGGGAAGTGAAAGAAAACCCGCAGAAATAAAAAGCAGAAATAGCGAGTAGCTTAAATATAAATTACACTACGTTATGTGCAGTCAATTATTAGTAAGAAGGAGTCAATTTTAGAAGAATGTTGAAAGTCAGTTTCAAAATCTGTAAAGCGCAGCCGTCAACAAAAGGAAAAATTTGCAGATATGGAAAAGTGAGCAACAATGTGATGAAAAATTAGTGAAAATTTAGTGAGTCTTTGCTTTTCATTTATCTTAGAACTGTAATTGTGTAATGGGTATAAAGTATTTTATTCAATCTCTTAAAGTTTCTTAAAACACGAAATCAGAAAACCTCTATGAAAATGAATACACTATTTTGAAATTGACAGTTTAACAGTTATGCATGTCATATGTTGAAAAATATATACCTAATACACAAATATTTATTATGAGTGTTCTTATTTAAGTTTAATTAAAAATAAAGTTAAACCTGAGTTGTAAGTAATTCTCAGTTATGCGTAATTTAAAGTTTTCCCCTTGAAATATGTAAAAACCAGTTAAATATATATGTATATATATGTTGGAGATGACATTTGTTTAATTTTGTAGTTAATCATTATTCAGTAAATATTTGATAAATTCATCTTTCTAATTCCTTTTATGAAATTTTATTGAATTACAATGGTTATCTAAAATACTAACTAACAAAGAATAGCTTAAGGATACCAAATCGAGGAATTTGTTAAGCAAAAATAATTCAATACTTTCAATACAGGACATTTATTATAATGAAAGATTTTTTCATTATTATATATATTATAATTTCCCGTACTTACCCCACTCAGTGAGTAAGGTGGCAGAATAGTCCAAAATCTTGACCACAATGAACACAATAGTAGAGAACAGAATGACTTTCCCGATGTCCACGAAAGTGTCGTGCCACGTTATATCTTCCGGCGCTTTGAAAATATAATCCTGTCGATCATAATAGAAGCCATTGGTAAAGAGAACAGCACAAACCAGCATTAACACCACAAATGGATAAGAAACAAACAGCATCTGCAAAGAAAAAAAATATATTAACCAATCTGTGCAAAAAAGGCTCTTCGATTGTATGTGTTATTGAAAGCAGTTCAAGAAAAGAAACATTATTTTACAATACATCTAAACCGAAATTTAATACTAAGTCATCTACTATAGTACCCGTCAATTCCTCCGAAGTTCAACCACAGTCATTAGAGTTGTTTATTATAAAAAAAAAAGGGTAAACAAATCGCTGAGCAATGAAAAACTGAAGAACTGCAATTAACCGAGGTAAGACAGGTTCAAAATTTGATACAAGTTGCATTTCTGTTTTCCTCTTTCCCTTATTTTAATAAGTTAATGGTAATTGTCTACAAATAACGTCTTAAAATGTAGGTAAATTTAAACAGTATCTGAAAGAAGAAGTAAGACTTTAGTGAGACTCGGACGAATTCGGTCAACAAATGGTTTAAACAAACGGTAGTCCAAGTGTCTTTAATGAAACAACTTAAGGAAGTCGCTTTCTTTTTAGGATTCCAGTGAGAACAAAAGACTTTTCTAGATGCTGAATTATGGAGAGACTTCAAATCAAAGCAAATACTCTTGGAAACAGAGAAAGAAAATGACAATTTGAATCTTTATTTTAAACACACTACTTTGTGTAGAAGAATCCTAAAGTATTCAAAATAGACTGTATCAACTAATCAATGCATATAATAGTGGTTGCTTCGTTATCTTTACTGTTTGTCAGTTAAAAATTTCCAATAGAATTGTCCAGAAGGAATTAATAACAATCAAAGATATTTGGGTCGTTGTCAGAAACATTCTTTCCACAAACAGAGAGAAAAGCAAATTTATTGTGAGAATTCTAATTACTATATATTAATTGTTATAAATACTGCTTTGATTCTGAAACAAAATAAAGACAACGCTTCCAGCATCTGAATAAGATTACTCTTTTATTAGGGAAATGTTTGAACAAATTTTGGGATTTGTTATTTCAAAATGAAGAGATGATATATAATAGTGAATGACATATTGTAAAATTCTTTTCTTTTAAATGGAATGGTAACTTTTGTTAATCTTCCAGAATGAATGAATGAACTTAAAATAAACCAACTCTGTGTCTCTTTCACTTACGCAGATGATTTTAAGCCCATTATAACAATTTAAGATCTTCTGATTTGTGTCACTGTCTTTATGGAAGACATTTGAACGAGAGATAGAGTTTAACTTTGTTAGGTTCTTTGATGTACAAGAATACAAATTTATTTTGAAATGTTTTTGACTAAGCTTATGGATGCCAAGAGTTCATTAAAACATTCTATACTACTGAAATTTAAAATAGTGTTATGTTACATATTTTGCTTACTTGATGAATGGAAATATATGGAAAAATAATCAAGAAATTTAAAATTAAAAACCTCAAAAAAAAAAAAAACCACACTCGTGCAATTTTTTTGTCTTTTAAATTCAATTATCGCAAAGCATTAAATGACTTTTTGGAGCTTAAAGTATTACAATTTTTGTACTGTTTACATTGAAAACATCACAATTCAGTTTCATACTTTACTTTTTATTTTTAGTTAACTTTAATTAAAATTAATATTTCTTATTTTCTAATTTCTGTAAAATACCTTAAATGCATTACTTAATTATATGAAAAAATAGTTATAGAAAATTGTTTTAAATATTTCATTGAAATTGCTTATCAAATTTATTGCATTTATTATTATTATTAT
>JAFIDM010000007.1:32259252-32281274 GCA_023159025.1 Thereuonema tuberculata | reverse complement strand
TATATGTACATTGTCTCTATTTGATAATGTTTCTAAAATTCTAGATTTACTGGAAGAATTGAAATTGAACTACAAGATGAATTTGATTTTGGGTAAGTTTATTTTATCTTATTTTTTTTTATTTGTTCTAGAGATTAGTTAAACCTTAGAATTCAAAACCTATTCAGATATTTTCAGTTGAGTTAGTTCTGAACTAATACAGTATTATTTCGCATCCACACGGATTACTTAAATGACGTCACATATCCTGCTTTCTAACTGTAACTTTATACCTGTCCTATGATTGGCGGAAAACGAATTAAGATTTAATTATGTAGTTACGGAAAGAAAAAATTAATTGCTATTCGTTTTCTGTCAGAGTGCAAACGAAACATTTACATTTTTCACAGATAACAGCTCCAGTTTCAATCGGGGCTATTTTGTTTGTGACATTTCACTGCCAAGTCTTCTTAACGGAACAATCTGGAACAGGGATGCACAACCTTATGAAGTCTGAAGGCCGAATTTTTATAAAAGTTCTGATGAGGCCATTCTCCAACCTTTACTACATCTTACTAATTAGTGATTTGATAATTATTAATAATAAATGTAGTTTACCTAAATATATTACTACTTAATGATTTAATAATGTCATTTATAATAATAATTAAGAATAAATTTAATTTACATAAACTCCACATTTATCAAATAATGCACTAGTTGTATTTCCTACCAACATTCCAATAGTAAAGTCTGAGACAGTTGCTGTTGCAAGTTATGACATTTTTCAGTATATTTGTTGATAGCAATGGAAAGGATCAAATTTAATTTGAAGTTGAACACTAACGGGCCGCAGCCAATTTACCGGCCGGCCGCGGGTTGTAAACCTCTGATCTAGAAGCTGTAATCAACCAGAGCTTAAGTATCTTTCTGAGATTTTAATAAACATCTACTTTGGGAAATAAAAGGTAGAAGAAATGCAATTACATATCATCTTGGTAGGTCGTCTGTATATTTGGAAATAATTCAAATTCCCATTCTACGTTGTCACTCAGTATTATTGTGGATAGGGAATACGTTCAACAGCGACAACATTCAAGTTTTGTCATCCATTTCAGTTTTTTCTCCGAAGATATTCATTTCGTCATTCAGATTTTTGAAAGAATGTCATCTTCAAGGGGGAAACTGCTAATTAATGCAATTAATAATTAAGACATCTTTGATAATAGGTATAAAAAAAAAAGTACATCGGAAATGAAAATGGAAGCAGATGATTCAGGAAGTGATCAATTAAAATGACTCAATGGGAAACCTTCTGAATAAGCAGAAACAATTTAGTTTCACTCCTTTTTATTCAAATGGACAGAGTTTGGTTTTACTTTAAAAGAAAACACTCTCGTTTTTATTTGCAACAGTTATTTATTAGTCTAACTTAGCTTTTGCATTTGATTTGGTCAAGAATGCTACTGATTTGGTTGAGATATTTCATTTACAACCATACATTGTTCTTAGAAAGAACTAATAAAAATACTGGCCAAGAAAAATGAATGACACTGGCATAAAGAGTTTGTTACTATTTTAAACAGTAGAGATTGCACAAGTTTCAAAACAAGTAAAATAAAGATCAAATGAACAGATTTATCATTGAATGTTTTTAGGCAACAACAGTAATAACTATCAAATTTTAACCATATTTCGATTGGCACTCATTTATCTATTGTGAGATTCATATGCATGCTTTAAGAATTGATAAGAATAGTTCAAATTGAGGACCATCAGAGACAAATTGCGTGAAAATGAAATCTCTTTGAAGGTCTTTGTGAAAAAAAGTTTTAAAAAAATCTCAATTTTTGAATAATGATCAAATCCTCCTGTGTTTGTGCAATCGTTAAAAATAAACATCAAATTGTTGGCAATATGGAATCAAAGGAATTGTTTTCTTTTTGAAACTTTCTGAGTATTTACCAATGCTTGTCTTTAAAATGTTTCAATTGCTTTTGCTTCGCCAATTTTTGATATGCCGCAATTTTTGTTTTTATTTTTATATACGTCTTCCGAAATAAGCAGGTTTTAAATGTAAATGTTAATGTCGTTTCAATTATTTTCTAAACTCTTCGACTGAGAAGAATTGCTTTAAAAGCTATTTTTTTTTAAAAAAGCACTTTTCTAAAAGCATGTACAACTAATAGTAAAAAAAAAAAAAAGTATACGATCTTAGGAGACTTACAAAACCGGTTCTTTTCCAAGCTGGATAGCTAGGCTCGTAGCGACCCGTTGCCTGATGGAGAGCTATTGAACTTCCAGCGAAATTTTCTCTTGGCGAAGGCGGTCGCTTGCGCATTGGAGCCCCCCAACAAGCAGCCAGAGATCCACAACGACGATGCCACAACACCAGCATCCCAATAATCACCAATACATTAGACACTACAACTACCAAGAAATATTGGTTGTCGATCTTTGGAAGGCTGTTGAAGAGCAGCATATTGATGGCTACGAGGGCAGGGATTCCCAAGAAGAGAGTGAAAAGCGCTGTGAAAGTCAAAAACACGACGATTGACTCACCATAGTAGGTTCGGATCTCATCTACAAAGAAAAAGAGTTCATTTAATACTTTTTATTTCTTATTATATCATGACTCAGATATTAATAATGACACAAGTTGAAATTTGTTTTTGTTTTAAGAAATTTAACATTTAATTTAATATTTAAGAAAAGAAGTATGTGAATGTGGCTAATTTTACATTGACCTCACTCCTTCCTTGCTTAATAAAACATTAAGGTTTTTTTTTGCTGACCGCTATTTCGAGCTTCGCAACAAGTAAGTGCAGGCTCTGGCCGATATATTCGGCTGTTACAGTATGATTTATTGATACCAAATGTCGTTTCAAATAAATCCATATTGTTGTATTATGCGACTAAAATCGAAGCTTCCCCATCCAACTTTATAACTTCCTTACATTTTTAAGTTATTTTGATATGAAATGGAACAATTTTTTCGTTGAAAGCAGCTTAGATTTACCTTTAAGAAAATATTTTACATTTATAATTATCCAAAATGTCAAGATAAGCTGTGGCATAATTTCTTAAAGGTCCAAAAGATGAAAAGATACATTCAGGGAAATAGGTAGTTAAACAACATTGTAAATTTTACAGAATAACAACGGGAATATCTGTAATTAATTGAAATTATTACATTTTAATCTTCAAGAAAATTCAAATCTTTCACGTAAATTACACGAACATGATAACTTATATTACTGCAATAGTTGAAGTACTTCTGAAAAACAAGATTTTACTTGTGCCACTAAGAAAGTACCTAGGATTTTGCTACAATATTATATGTTTGAGGTATTGGATTAATTAAAAAGATTAATAAATAGAAATTACCCAATCGTTTATCGCTGTAAATGATGTGTAGCCAGCCTTTCCTCACTTTCTTCAATGCCACTGGATCATGAAGAGCAAATATCTGGGTGATGAGACCCTGCTGTTTACACACTTGCACTGCAACAATTCAGTTTATATTATAAAGTTAATCGAATATTAAAAAATATAAATCTAGTTTTTGTTTGGTGAGATGTGTTTACCACTTTCAGGGAATGCCTTAATGACTATTTGGTTATTCTAGATATTCTGATAACTTTAGTTTGGAACATTGTAGAGTAGTTTCACATGTTAACTTTCGCTGTTTCTCAGTTAACTAGAATAGATGCGAAGCGATACAATTAGAATATTTATTCTATTCATTAGTACTAGGAACTAGTAAGAGTTAGGAATTTTATCAGAAACTGTTTAAATATCAAAATTACATAAAGTTGAAGAAAAAGGTTTCTATTCAAACAACACCTTATTATCAAAAATTAAGGATTTTTTGAAGGACTGCAACCAAATTCTTCTACTTGTATAGCATGTTGGACAAAACAATAACTCAAGAGAAAAAAAAAACACCAATAGCTTCGCCACTGTGGTTAGAATAAAGAAAAATAGCTCTGGAGCCAAGTAGCAATGTACACCCGTGCCATACCAAACATGTTTGACAGTGTAGAAAATGTTCAGTATGCTGTATAATGTCCATCATAGTGATGCATGCAATAAGCGCATTGGTATACTTAGCTCAAGAATATCCAAATATTGTTGTGGAATGGACTCCCACTCTTGCACCAATGCTTTTTTCAATTCCTGCAGAGTTACAGATGGTGGAAGACTCCTTGCAACACGTCTCCCGAGTGCGTCCCGTGCATGTTCAATCGGGTTTAAATCGGCAGATCGAGCTGGCCTTAAGCGCCAGAAATCTTCTGTTTTCAGCTATTCATACACTGGGACAGCTGTACGAGGGCGTCACTGTCATTCATAAACAAGAATCAGATCCCATTGCACCCCCGAATAGACAAACATAATGTTGCTATGTCAGGATGGGAGAACGGCCTATTAGGGTTTCCCGTTCTAACACACAAAGCGGAGTATCTGAACCCAACATGATGTCGTCCAACTACGATACCACTCTTCACCGTAATGATCCTGTTCAAGGATGTTACTGAGTCCGAGGCTGTCTCCAGATGAAGACACTGTAGAATCCTCTGAAAAGAGAGTCTGGACTCTTCTATAAACAATACACAGCCCCACTGGTCCTCTATCCAAGTACGATATTCTTTGCATCAGGCAAAATCTGTTCTTCTATGGGTTGCGGTCAACAGGATGCATTTTGCAGGCCTGCAGATTTACAACCCTGTCGCTGGCTACTACGAAAGTGGTAAATCATTTTTATTTTTTTTATTTTAACAATATTATAATATTATTTTAACAAATAAGCCGATATTCAAATTACATGTGGACTGTTATGGAAGTCATAGCTTCTAAAAAAATTAGCTTAGAACATCTTTTTCAAAAATGTGGAATTTGTTTTACTTGCGTAAATATTTCACGGGTCGCAACTAGTAGTTCATTGAACACAGTATATGGACTGGCCTCTTTGTTCGCCTAATTTTTATCCATTGAGTATCTCTGGGATTATATGAACAGAGGGATTCGGCGTTTGAATGCACTTTGGAAGGACTCCAACGAACCCTTCCTTTCAATGTCTGAGTTATGGTTGGTAAACCATACGTCCAGCTACTTTCTGGAATCTCGCCTCAACTACAGTTGCTGTATTGGTTGTGAAAAGCGGTTGGTGGTCGTAATTTGTGTGTTGTGAGTGTGAATATTTATATAGAAAATAATAGGCCCTATTTGTTTACAGTAATGTAATCTAAACATTATTTATCAGTTACATTTCAGAAGTTGATCGCAAACATCTCCTTTAATTAAGTTGTAGTATTCACTCCGTGAATGGACAGTCATAAGACGGTTGAAGAATGACGACCTGACACCGAAGATGCCTGCCACTGGGCCCTTCTTGATGGCAGCTCATCGATAAGCGTATATCGGGTGCATCTCGCGAACGTTGTGCGAGATGCACCCGACAGTACTTGGATGGACTGGCCTCCGCGCAGCCCAGACCTAAATCCCATCGAGCACATGTGGGATGAGATGAAGAGAAGGGCTCGAGCCAGAAGTCCCATTCCTAGTACCATCACTGAACTCTAGACCAGCCATGGTAGAGGAGTGGGAAGTCATTCCGCTAGAAATGGTGCAGAAGTAAGTCGATGACAAACCGTATGGAAGCCATTATCAGAACTAAGGGTGGCAACTGCAAATATTGATTAGAATAAATTTCGTTTCTTTTTACAGTATTTTGACTTTTCTTTTCAAGCAAACCTTTTCCATTTCATTGCTCCATTTTCAAAATGTTTTCCTGTTTTCTGTTCTAGATCCTACAGTAAAAAAAACTTTTGATTCCTTGTGATACCATTGGAAAGTGAACTTTATAAGCTTTCAAATGATATAAAATTGTCATTAAAAATAATTTAATTTCTGAAATAGTAGGCAGCAAATGAAAAAATGAATGTTGAGTCGATTTTTTTGCTCGCCATTGTAATACTTTATTATAATCTTTAGAAGTGATTTCTTTTATAATTATACATTAATTCTTTTTGCAATATAGTATTTTAAAAAAATTTGGTGAGTTACATGCCCATCTTTCATTTTGCGGAACTAACAGATGACGATGTGCTGAATAGGTGGCATTTCGAGATCAGTGATTGGGACATTCTCAAACAAAGCCACTGATGTCTGTCCAAGCAAATCACAGTAAGGAACTCTTTCATTTGTAGTTTGTATTTTCCTTTTCAAACAATCAAGAGATTCGAAACAAAAGATAAAAACAATCCCAAAGAAGTGTCTGTTCTATTTCAATTTAAGAAAGAATAATAAAGATGAGAAGTGTTTCAATTTAGGAGCAAACATAATCGAACTAAAAAAAACAAAATATTTTTGTTTTTGTTTTTTTCCACAACGAAACTTAAAGAAGAATTGAATTGAAGAAAGGCCTACTTGTGTGTTTCTTATAGAAAGTGAACGCATCTTATTAAGGAAATGTGATTCTCACTATAAATTATTTCAACCATTAAACATAAAATTGATAACTGTAAGATTTAAAAAGACATTTGTGCAGAATTAGTATTTAGAAATTGAAATAGAAAAGAAATTCTTTTGTTATCAGTTTTGATACTACTTTCCATTGATTCACCAAATTCCATAAAAAAAGGAAACGCATTAACTTCGTTTCGAAAAGTGTTCGTTTCATAGCGTTTTGTAATTTTGTATGAGGAACAAAAATGTTATCACAAAGAAAAGTTCAACAGTAGCAATGCTTCCCCCTTTAGCAACTAAATGACCAAAATATACCTTTCTATCCAATTGTTTTACTCTTACCTATGGAATGTCCAGGAAATAGTTTAACGTTGCATTTGCCAGGTAAAGTCTTCTCACATGGTTGGACTTGTACTTCCTTCATAAGGATCTTATAAACCACTCTTTGTTTCTCCGCTGGCGTTAATACCGAAGGCAAATGCTTGGCTATGGAAAACAAGGGTCTATTATAAAATTACAAATCAAAGTAATAATTTATTTATATCTGAAAACGGAATATAGACATACCTCGCTATTGCCACATGCGAGTTCCCAGACAGTTATCGGCTTGCGAAGCATTGCTTCTTTTTGATTATTATCATTTGCAGTCATCTTACATGTGCACAATTGTTTTCTCTCTTCATTTTAAGTTACCATTATTAAGATATTTTATATTTTAAACAAAAAAAAAATGAAAGTAATAAACAGTATTACAGTTATTCAGAATTCCTTGACATACGTACTTCAGAGGCTCGCAGCTCAGCGGCAAAAAAAGGGATGTTTGCCCTAAGATATCAAATAAAAGCCAAACTTACCAAGGTTTATTTTTGTTTTTTTCAAGCAGAGTTCAGCAATGTAGTTCCATAGGTTGCCACTAGGGCGCAGGTGCAACCAAAATGACAGTTTCCAAACGTGAGAAAGCGTTTTGAGTCTTGAAATACGCGAAAACGATTATACTGGTGACTGTGCAGCGAAGATTTAGAAGTGAGTTCAGAAAGGAGACACCAGTACGCAATAGCATAAAGAGCTGGTATGATATGAGATTCCAAGGTGAAGACTGTGCACAAAAAAAAAAAATACCCCGGACGACCTGATCTGACTCCTTCAGAATTTTTTCTTTGAAGATGTGAAGGACAAAGTGTTCGTTCCCTACCTCGTATTGAGCCTTACGACATTGTATCACCAATGCAATTGCAACCATCGACAGTCATATGCTGCATCACATATGGTCAGAAATGAAGTACCGTCTGCCGCATCACGCAAGGTGGACACAGAACATTTATATATATATATATAAAAGAAAAAAAAAACAAAAAAAAAAACCCTTGATACCTCGGGGGCAAACATCTCTTTTTTTCGTAGAAGACATGCGAGCCTCTAAAATGTGTCAAGGAATTATGAATAACCCTGTATTTATTTAATCACAGAACGAACACAAAAAGATGCAAGTGTACCGTTAACTGCCAAACTGGACGAGCGACGAAGCGGTAGCATCCAGTCATAAAGTTGGGAAATAGTGGCAATCGAAAAGTGTCGTATGAGTCAGAAAGCGGAGTTGGATATTCCTTATAACATGAGTTAAATCAGAGTCTAAGGATTCTACAATAGGACCTTATTATAATGTCATCAGTAATCCATTTTCCATAGATGTAGTTTATTTCAACAGTAGTTATTAACTAACTAGGAAATCAGTTAATTAAAAAACTAAATACTGTTTAATTGTGTTCCATCCTTAATCCCTTTCCAGAAACTAATTTCAGAGGGTAAAGGAATTTCAAAAATTGTAGCTTAGATAGATTTAGAAAAACATTTCAACAAAAAATAACAAAAGTGTTGAAAGTAAAGCAATAGGTGTTTCCAAATGGATCGTTTCTTAAGTATATTAAAGAAATATGTAAGATAATATGATAGGGTTAAAACATTGTGATTTCATTTTGTAAGGTAATTATTTTACAAACTTTATCGCTAAAATGAAATTTCTGAGATTTGAGATTTGGAAATTTAATAAGTACAGGATTAGCATCGACATTCCTGAAGCATTCCTTATTAGGAACTGCTCTGAAACAAGGATTCTAATATGAAATACTCCTTTACTACTTCTGGGAAGAGCAGCTAACATCATAAACAGTACAGTGTTAACTATCAAATGAAATTTGAAGCAGCATTCACGTAATGAAGGAGACTTATGTCAATCGACTCATTATAAAGGCACGTAATCTTTTTTTAAAAAAAAGTCGTTTAACTTTCAGGATCATCATAACTTCCAGATTCGTGGTGGATTTAAGTTGGAATGAAGTAAATGTTTTATAAAGTTAGTTATATTCTGAAAGAATATCGAAATTTTAAATAATCAAATGGAATTTTTTTTTATAAAATTGACTTTCGTATTGCGGTGGTTTTATTATTATGATAGTGATGGCATTTCCTCAAATTAAAGGATTAAACACTTTTTTTTCCCTTGTAATTTTAGTTTTCTTAAATTTTTAAAAGATTAAGATTGATTGTTTTTTAGTCTTATCATTTCCTCTTCTCTTCACGAAGGAGAACGAAGAAGAGTGAAAGGATTTAGAATGTTTCTAAAGAATGAGGAATGTTTCCAGGGAAGGCTAAAATATTTTGACATAGTATTGACACTGCCAAAATCCTACAAATTACTTTTATTATGGATTAATGTAAATTTGAAACTTCCAGGAGAAAGGGGAGGGGGACAAATGTCGATCGAATGTGCAGGTGCCCATGGTCTAAAATGAAAGGTCACCTAAATGTAAAGCACATGATCCCATTCCTTCAATGCACTTCTTACTTCTACTGTTTTTTGTTGTTTCAAAATTCCAGTTTTAATCATTTGTAGCATTTTAATCAAGCTTTTCACTGGTGCTTAAAAAAATAAGTGAAATCTGCTCTTCAGCGTCAAATAGTAAACTGTATACTTACTTAAAGAAAGAGAATAAAATAATCGATATCATACAGGAAAAAAAAGCTAAAAAGACCATAAGAAAAATTCGCTTTCATTGAAGTAACCTTCGTTCATGAATCTCTCCACATTTTCCAGGGCAAAATATTGAATGCATCCATTTTTATCCCTTTTAATCAATTCCTGCATCTCAGCTGCTTGTAGCATTCGCAGATCATGTGCGCCGATATGCAACATGTGTGGCTGCAAAATAATAAACAATTTATACATATATTAGTTACTCCTTCGGAAAAACAATTTACAGTTGGCAATTTATACTAGAAAATGTTGCTTTCTTATAAGTTTGGCCAAAAATTTTGCCCTAGCATTACGGAAACTTTGATCATTCATTCAAAATCTAAATTTCACTTTGTGTGATGCTTTGTTTTCTTAACAAACATTAAGAGTAAAAATTAACTAAACACTTAACCCTTTTTTTATACGTGTATCTGTCGTCAGCTAGAAATGTTGTAGAAGCCAAGGTTGAGATAAAACTTTTAAATTGATAATTATGCTATTGGTAGAGTTAAAAAAAAATCCTGCATTGTATACTATGCTTAGACATTCTACATCTAAAATCTAAAGACAAAATGTTAAATTTTAAATAATTAATATCTTTCTAGATATTACTTAAAATGTTTGTTGTAAAATGTAGAGAAGTAACCCTAAGTCATTAGAATAAACATTGAATACCTCTACATTTAAAAAAAAGATAACAATGAGTAAACATAAAAATGTTTTTATCAATTTCTGAAACAGAGAAGCATATAATAGCTGATTGTTCCGACTTTAAAACTGATAGATTTTGTATGAAGCCAAGATACTGCATTTCAAAAGATTAGCTGTTACATGAAAGATAACACTGGTAATAGATTTTTTTTTTGTCACATGGAAATAGGAAGGTGTTTCTACAACAACAACTCTTTGCTGAATTCAAATATGCATCAGAATTTTGTTGTCACTAAGTTCTTTTGTGCTGAGTTTTTTTATTAATAAATATATTGAAAGATCCTATTTTGTCACAATTAGTTACATAAGTTTTTTTTTTCTCGCAAAAACGATAATTTTGAGCTATTCTGCAGGCAGGCTGCAGTCAGGCAGACTGGTAGATAGGTTCAGGCAGGTAGCAGCCAAGCAGACGCGTGATTCATCATGAACACAGCATTAATCTGAGAAGCCCAGGATGTGTTTAAATCCTTCGGATACTTTCTGTGTATGGGGGTAATTGAGATTTAAAGCTAAACGACGGAATTTCACTTCGTTATTAAAAAGAATGTTATGAACTACATATTGGTTGTAATGTAGACGACCAAGATAAGAACCTATCTTTGTTATTTGCGTTAAGCTTCTGACAGGTTTGGGTTAATGATTCTCGTCAACATCACAGGAATAACATCTACATCCAAATACACTGAAATACCCAAATTTTCCGTCTGCAAAGAGGCCAGTTCCTCATTGTAAGGACTTACCTGTACCACAGCCTCCAAAAAAAAAATGTAATTATCTGATGGAGGTTCGGAAAATTAGAAATTAGGGAAAAAAATTAAATTAGAGATTTTTAAAGGCCATGAAGAAAAATGACGCTGGGTTTTCTTATTTGAAGGAAAAAATACTCTAGAATAACTGATGATAAAACTAAAAAAAAGGCATTTTTGTGAACCTTCAAAAATAGAGAGATTTGATTCGAGATGGAAGATCTGTTAAAAGATTAGTGTAGAGATCGTTCAAAAATGTCACTAATAATTATTTTAGAAAGCTTATAACTCAGAACTACCGTGACATTTATTCAACTTTAGGGGACGTAAAATATACCTGAAAATTCATTTCTTGGACTCATACTTAGATCCCTGAGAATTTCGTTGCTTTCAGAGACGAACATGGATAGCGATCTCAAAACCACATGTCGTGCAGGGAAAAGAAGTACCAGGACAAATGGAGTCCTACTACGTTTGCTGACTACTTGCTGGACACTTAAAGAGATGTTACAGATGCTAAGTACTCAAGAAAAATCATCAACTGTTACATTTTAAGTAATATATTAATAGTTCTACAAATGTATATATTATACGATTTTCTTTTTTAAGATTTAGCCTGTGCGTCACTTAAAACCCCTGCGTGATACAGAAAGAGCAGTAGCATAATTCAGCCTAAAAACTCCTATTAGAATCATAGAAATTCTCATGAGTGACAAGAAATAATATTTATTTTGTAATCCAGTGCTACTTGCTATTTTATAGAGAAAATATTTTCAGCATCAAATACAGATGTAAAAAAATAGGGATTCGCGGCGGCAGCTTCTCTCATTATCTGCAAAAACAGACACGACCTTTACTGAGCAAATGTTTCCTGTTCTTCTTTGACTCGCTTTGTATTCCCTTGATAAGTCGAGAAAAATTCTCTGACTTAACTCATGAACGATTCTTTGGTTCTAGAATATTAAAAAGACTTAACGGGAAATGGCCAAGAATTTGAATTGTTGTTTCAAGAGTTTATTAAATAGTTTTGGTAATTAAATAAACCCGAAATCCAATTTATAGAAAAGTTTACTGAGTTGGAGTCAAAAAGATCTACAAGACCTTTATGATAAATTAAATAAAAAAATAGATTCACTAAATTGAAGTTTAAAAAAATCAGCCAACGTTAACTGTCCTTAATTATTATCATTAGAAGCCTCTTATAATTTCAGTGCCGTTTTGCCATGGTAAGTTGTTAAATTTTAAATTTTGAGATTAGTTATTTCAATAGCTTCGAAATCAATTGGGAAAAACATATTTAAGTAACTCGGCTACATTTAAAAGCAAAGATAGACCTTAGCTTTTAATTTACCAAAGTACGAAAGGTCGAGGCAGATAAAATTGAACAAGTTTGGACCTCATGTTAAGGAGATAAATGCTGCTCGACGTGACGACCATGTTTATGGACGTTCGCCCGACAACGGCTTCCATTTCAGCAGTAAGGTTCTGGTTCCTAGGGACTCGTGTTCCACACATCTAAGCAGACTTTCCACAGGCCAGCCAGTGTATAAGGTTAGCGTCGTGCAGTCCCAGATTTGAGAAGTCCGAAACCACAGAAGCTCATTAGGCAGGCATTACGTGACTTAACGGATATGCTTGTAAAGGGCGGAACAGGAATCCCGGTCTCACGTGCTCCTCATTCGTAGTACTGGAACGTCCAGTATTGCTGGATGCCTTGTCCAATGAATGTTCACTAAAAGAGCATCGTTGTCATAAAGCTGTAGGAAATGGGTGTCATAGATTGGTTCCATGACAGTCTCTTGGAAGAATTCAGCATTTACCTTGACGTTAGCGATCACTCTGGTCAGCGGAAGGCGGCCAAAAGCACATTATCTTGTGACAATCATGAAGCCTTTGGTGAACTTCTCTTTGCATTCCTTTACGACCTCTGCTCGTCCTTTCTCTCCGATATGTCGGTAACAAATCGTTGGTTAGCATTATCCAAGTACACCCATGCATGCAACGTTCGATGAATGGGTTCTCCCATGTGATCTCGCTCTGATCTGTCGTATGATAGCAGGCAGTCTGCTGATTTGTTGGGTTTCTGTTTTGGCAATATCTTTGGCCTGGTGGTCGAGTTCACAGTTTCGACAGATTATGTGACTAATGATGCCCTTAGCAAACCTTTGTCGTGATTTTATAATCACACTGTAGAACATTTGCTGTCAGAAAGAGCATCGATGTATCGTTCCCAGAACGACGTTATTTTTTTCGCAGACATTATTCAGTCTATTCAACAAATGACATATCACTGTTATAAAATAACGATGCTTTGTAGTAGATATGCAGCCATTGTTATTTATAACAGTGCGCGCAATACATTGTTTTATGGCGGGATATTTCCCGGTTCGGAGTCGTTCGAGTTTTTCTGCCTCAACACACTTACATTTAGCAAATTGATCTCAATTTTCGAGAAAGATTTATTTTTGCATTTAAGATCACAAATATCTTGTGGAAATTTCTTAACTTCTGTTATTTTTCTTAACTATTCAAAATATATACTTTTGGAAGATACAATAGCTAAACTTCTTTATTACAACATACTTCTCTGTATTTGCTACATTTCGGAGTCCTAATCGGCCCTCCTTTCTCAAGCATTACATAAAGGGAAAAGAAATCTCCTTTCTTCTTTCCCAACTAAAAACAATCATGAATTTCTAAAAATAATCATGAATTTGAAATTCTAAAATAACAAACAAACAAAAACGTGATATGCTCCCTGCCACACATAGCGCATGAAGCATTATTACCAGATAAAATGTCCAAATTGTTTTAAATTTTATCTTTGAAGAAATAAACAGAATAAATTGTCTTTTTTAATAAATAAAATGTTATAAATTGTCCAAATTATCCAAATCTTTGGATTAAGATTTAGATAATTTGGACAATTTATAACATTTTATTTCTTAAAAAAGTCAATTTAAACATTTTATTTCTTCAAAAAGGACAATTTATTCTGTTTATTTCTACAGAGATAAAAATTAAAACAATTTAGACATTTTATCTTGTAATAATGCTTCGTGCGCCATGTGTGGCACAAAGCATATCACGTATTTGTTTTTGTTATTTTAGAATTTCAAATTCATGATTGTTTTTAGTTGGGAAAGAAGAAAGATTATTTTTCCCTTTATGTAATGCTTGAGAAAGAAGGGCCGATTAGGACTCCGAAATATAGCAAGTATGGAAAAGTATGTTGTAATAAAGAAGTTTAGTAAGTTTAATTGTATTATTCGTGATGTTTTTGAAACAAAACCTACATTTGCATTGACCGTGTGTTTCCTTTACTTACCCAATGTGAATGCTTAGGAACCAGTTTCACTTGTAACTGTCCCCCTTCTTCTCCCACGGGATCCTGAAGTCTCTTCATCAACCAGGCAATTGTTCCTACAGGCATTTCTGTGGAAAAGACCAGGACTATCTGTGTCCGCATTTCAGTGGGATGAGATGCACGCAAGCATTCGAGCTGTGGTGGCGAAGGAAGGCTACTCTCCTCTGACTCCATTTCATCTGTCGGTTCTTCGTCGCCGTGGCAGGGCGGACAAGTACTGGAGGAAGTCGGACTCTGAAAGGATGCCTCTTCATACTTGCAAGGCGAGTAGGATTCGACAGAGCACCGTTGACCTGTGCTTCTGCTGCTTTTTGGAAAAGTCTTGGTAGTAGAGCTCTTATCTTTGGAGTAGCTGGGATCTGAATTGTACGATTTTTCGATTTCTTCGGGCTCCCTTTTCCAGAAGATTCCTCTCGGAAACCATCTTCTTTTAGTTGTTGCCGGAGGACTTGATGTCGGGGAATTATCTTCATCACAAAGATCACTAGTGGTGCTTTCACTTACGATGTCAGGACATAGCCTTTCCGTATTTACCAGCTTGATAGACGAAATCGTAGCGTTGGTGCGAGAATTTGGACAAGGCTGTACGATGCAAGAAGAACAGGGTCTGATAATGTTTGAAGCCTCATTATGTTTAGAGACGCGATTACTCGAACGGCTGGCGTAGTTCGAGTTCAAAACTTCGAATTTTCTGTCAGAAGAGGCTAAAGAATTCTTATTTTCTAACTCTTCTTCGCATGATATTGGCTTGAAATAGGCATCATAGGACAAGGCAACAGGAGTCGCACTCTGCTGATGCTTGCACGATAAACACTCATCACAGCAAGGAACGATAGGTGTAGTTGAAGCAGAATTGAGTGAACTGGTTTCTTTATCTGAGACACCGGAAGAACACACGGGAACTGTTAATGGTGGGTGGCATGAAATAGAATTTGAAGTGATCAGAGTGACTTCATCGCAGGATTTGACAATTGATGATCTTTCTTTAAGGATATCTTTTTTATTCGATCGAGATAGCTTGAGAATATGTGAGGAGTGCGAACCCTCAGAAATCGAACCATCATCATCACCTTTGCAACCGTAATCTTCTCTTTCAGATGAATGCAGCCGAAGTTCTTCACGATTACTACATGGTTTTACTTCCAAAGTTTTTCTTTCATAACTGCACGTGCAAGGAACCTGGTTAGAAAGAACTGTCTCATCTCGCCATGGTAAAATATGCTCACCTTTGCAAGGATAACATGGTTTAGGTTTACGAACCAGGGCTGTTTGTTTGTAAATGTATTTTCTTCGATCTGATTTATGATACTGATATTCTATATTAGGATCTTGGCTGCTGTCGTTGCTGGGAGCAGGCTGACATGTGTGTATTTCTTCTGTGGAAGAACAGGGCCTCCCTCTTACTCTGGATCTTGCTTTGTGTGAATATCTTCTGGGCTGTGAATCGTCAGAATCCGATGATCCGATTCTGTTCTCTGGTGGTTGATTAGTTTGGAATGATTTCACTGGTTCTCTTCCATATCCACATGTTTCTTTTATTTGTTTTTCTTGTTGAGAACAAACCTCTTCAGCCTGTAAAGTTGAAGACCTGATAACCTGATGAATTTTCTTTTTATTGCTGGATTGAGTTCTACTTTCGTGTTTGCGACTTTGGTGATGAATTCGCTGGTGGTGTTCTTGATAATGACGTTGTGCCATTTCCGTTTCATTGTGGTAGTTGCAAGAATAGCTTCCGTGTCTTTCTTGTGCTAAGCTAGAAGGAGAAATCTCTCTTACTATTCTTTCGTGCCTACATTCACAAGGTATGCGGTTTGTTTTGCTTCTCGTTGATTCTTGACATGGATATGATCTTTCTACTGAAGAGATCTGTTCTTGCTTCGATCTAAATACAGGCACTGTAAGTGACTCGTCGAATTCCTCCACTTCTTCTTTAAATTCAACTATATCAGTTAATGCCATATTAATTTTTTGTTCCCAGTTGCAAATCTGTGGCTTCGTTATTTTGACATCTTCGTAGAATTCACAGAATCCGCATGGTTGAGACTTGCGTTTCTTTTGCTGAACGCATGGACATGGCTTCCGCAGCTCTTCTGTTACTCCATTAGGTTTCCTGTTTTGTTCCTTATTGCAGGGCTGTGCTGTCTTCGTAACTGAATTTTCGACACTGATTCTACATTCCGGTTTCGCAAAGGGTCTTTGCTGTCTTCCTTGACAAGGTTCTTGTGTTTTACTTGTTTCGCAAGGTTTTTCTTTGAAGCACGGTGACGAAGTGACAATATGACTATATTTATCAGGAGATGATTGACTTCTCACATCTTTATCACAAATTAAAGTCTGTTTATTTTTGCCACAAGATATTGGCCCAAACATCTGCTTATCTTTACCGCAGAGTGATTTTTCAGGTTTTTCTGCCTTTTTACAAGATATGGGACCAAACATATCTCTGTATCTGCCACATGGTGATTGGTCACGGGTGTTAGTCTGGCGTGGCACTTGTTCAGTTGTTTGTCTATCAGTGTTATAAGAAGGCTGATTTGATTCTGCATTCTGTCTATCCAAAAACTTCCTCATCTCCTTATTTTCTTTACAAGATTGCTGCTCAGATGCTTTAGCACATGGTTTTGGGCTTAATGTGGACTTAAGACAGGGTACTTGTTCAGAATCTTTTAGCTCATTAACATATTTCTTGGAATTAGACAGTTGCCCCTCTTTATTCCAAACTGCATTTCCACATACATCACATGACTTAACTATCTGTTGATCTTGATCAGATGTATAATACGACACGTCAATTTTGTTTTCACATGACTTCGAATGAAATTTAATTATTTCGTAAGGATTATCTACTTGTGCATTTTTATTATAAAATGCCTGCCTATCTCTAAAACTAACTTGTGTAGATACATCGCACGGGTTAATAAGGGGAGGCTTCTCATTCTTACAAGGAGTTGGAATCTTGGTGTAGCTCTCATTCTTACAAGGTCGATAGGATATTTCTTTTGGTGGCTTCATAACTTCTGAATTGCAAGGAGGATGTTGTCGCGTTTTAGGCATTTCGTATTGGACAGGTATTGAAAATATCTTTTCTTTTTTCTCTGGTGTTGATTGACATTGTTGGCAGATATCGTGCTTTGATGTTGGTCTGGTTTCTGTTCTTCGATTATAAGATTGCAATGATTTCTTTTGTTGTTCGGATTCAGGATGACAGACCTGCTGGGTTGTAAGATAACTTGATTTTGGAGCGATTTCTGCCGGATGTGTTTTTTCGGTTATAAGAATTTCTGTGCTTTCTCTAACTTCTACCTCATCAATTTCATTCAAAGCTATTTTGTCACTTTGTGAGCTATTAGAAGGGGTTGATACTTCTCTGATTGTAGCTGGTGGACACGATCTAACACGATGAGAAAAAGGCTGAATGAGATCTTGATTGCTGCTTTCGTTTGATCGTTTCTGAATTATGGCTTGGCCAACGCAAGGCATATAATTGTTTATCACAAACTTAATACTCGAGTCTGTACCGCTGTCGTGAATATATCCCGCTGTAGCAGCATCCAAAAACGATTTCACAAGTTCTCGAACATCGTCTCTGATGATGCAGGGGTCTTGGACGGGCCTCCGGAAGTAACTTGTGGCAGTTCTGTCATTGGATTCCAATAAATCACTCAGACGACATTTCATGACGTCATTCTCTGACGAAGAGACAGAACTCGAGGAATCCGGTATTACTGCGTTGTGATAGCAAGGATGCAGGCCACTACATTCAGCATCAAACTCGGCTTTTTGTCTCGAGGCACAGTGACACAGAGACTTCTGGGAACTGATTGAAAAGAAACCAATGTCTTCGGTGCATCGGAGATCCTGCATCGATATCGACGTGGGCAGATTAGAATAACTTGAGTTTACCTCTGACTCGTATTCTACTGTAGATGAGTCTGCAGCCAGGTGGCAACTACAAACACAATGGTCTTCGTCGATGTCGTCTTCATCGTCTCCTTGGCTGTAACTGGAGTAACTTTGTACTTTTCCATGGTTAGAAAACGATTGCAGACCGTGCACAGGACACTGAGCCTTCACCTGTAGCTGATGATCGCATCTGAAGTATTTTCGAAAACTCTCTGGACTGAGAGACCGTGAATGTCTGTGAGGTTTTGTAATGGAATTCTCACTGTTTTCAACATCGCGATTAGGAAGTTCGGAGACGTTAAAATGAGGGAAAGGTGGATAATTTCTATTCATGATCTCAACATTATACGAAATTCTGTATTCTGCTTTATAAGAGCGCTTTTAAATTTTGACTTTATAATTTCTGCATTTTATTTACACTTCTTTTTGCATCTGAAATTAAAAAGAAATTAATTTAGTAATTAAAATAAGTATAATGTCTATATTAAAATTATATTCTATATGTCGGATAAAATAAATATAATCTAATTTAAAAAAATCGGCAGTTTTCGGCACTTAACTATTCCAAAGAAATAGTATTTTTGAAAAAATTTAATTAATTGTTGTACGTGCTACAGGGTGTCTCAAATTGAAGTATACACTCTTTGAAACGTTATAACTCAGCAACGAAATGAGATAGAAATATTAGGTGTGTATGATCCAGACGGCGCTGGAAAAGCATAGCAACACGCTCATTGTTGTTCATTTGTTTAGAAACCAAAATGGCGGTGAGACTTTCATTCGATGAACGTAAGTGCATATTGAAGTGTTATTGGAAAGTGGAGAATGTTGTTGAGGTTCAACGACGTTGGAGGGTTGAATTTGGTACACCACCGCCAACAAGGGTAAGAATAAAACTCCGAGACAAGTTTGAAGCCGAAGGAACGGTGAAAGATGTGTTGAAAGGTCGGTGTGGGAGAAAGAGAAGTTCCACTGATAACGATTGTTGATTCCGTAATGGAGATTTTTGCACAATCCCGAAAGAGGTCAGTAAGGCAATGCTCTCGTGAAATTTGATCGCCAAATCCAGTAATCATCGAATTTTGCGAGGTCAAAAATGGAAGCCTTACATTCCGCGACTTGTCCACGCACTAAATGAGCCAGATAGGCGACTGCAATTTTGTGAGTGGTTCCTGCACAAGTGTGACGAAAGGGAGGATTTTCAAGACTTAATTGTTTGGTCAGATGAAGCAACATTCAAACTTAATGGCACAATTAATCGTCGTAATTGTGTATATTGGGTTAACGAGACCCTAAACATCATTGAAGAAAAGGCCGTCAATCTTCCAGGAATAACGGTATGGTGTGGTCTGTCCTCCAGACGATTACTTGGGCCGTACATTTTCGAACGTACTGTCACGGATCACACTTACCTGCAGATGTTGGAACTCATGATTCCACGTCTTAATGATCTTTTCGAGAATGGAAATGAGGTTTAATTCCAACAAAACTGTGCTCCACCTCACTTTCATATCAATGTGAGAACTTTCCTCGATCACACATTCAATCACAGATGGATAGGACGAAGAGAAAGTGCGATGGAGTTCCCGCCTCGATCTCCCGATTTAACCCCTCTCGACTTCTACTTTTGGGGAACTTTAAAGAACACCGTGTAATCCACTAACACTGACGGAATTAAGAGATCAGATTGAACATTCCATCAAGGACATTCCATTGGCTACAATCCAGTCGGTATGTCGCTCTGTTCGACGTCGGTGTTGGGAGTGTACTGTGGCAGAAGGTGGACATTTTGAACATGTACGGGCTTAAGGAAGTTTTCGGAATAAAATACAACACACCTTATATTTCTATCTCATTTCGTTGCTGAGTTTACAGTTATAACGTTTCAAATAGTGTAACACCCTGTTACACTATTCAATTTGGGACACCCTGTATTATGTTTGGACAGGATTTGAAATTATATTTGTTTTTATTTCTTTTTTTAAATGTGTTTTTATTTGAAGGGAAGCCACAGCCGGAAGTGGGTGTGGATACCCTTATTACTTTTGCACTATCTGAGCATTTCATCTGTTGAGTGGGTTTGGCTGATGAGTCGCTAAAAAGGGCGAAACGGGCCGTCCCAAACTTTCACCGATGAATTCTCAGATATTTTTTATTTCTGTGTCTATTTCCCACACTTTTCTAGATTTTAAATAGTTTTTATTTGTACTAATTGTAATTTCTTATTTTTTCCAGTTGTTTACTTCAATATCTAAATCAAGATCCTCAGTTGAAAAGTAAGTTTGTTTCGATATCTTTTAATTATAAAAAAAAGTATTTATAGTCTAAGAAAAACTGTACGAAAATCAATCTGGCATTTCTATGAGATTAATTTACATTTCAAATATTAATTTACTTAAGAGTAAATATTAACGTGCTATTTTGAACTTTAACAGATTGCCAACTACATTAGCACTCAAATAATTAAAAGAAAACAGACAAAATAAATATGAAACAAAAACAAATAAATGTAAAACAAATACGACGTACGTTTCAGAATCTCTTAACAGATTCTCTTTTCAATAAGAATAAAAGAAAAACAAACGACCTGGATTAAGGCCTATAACTGCGATGTTTCAATCTACACCACCCTAGCGGCCAGATTAGAAAACACAGGGAATATTAAATGTAAAAACGCTATAATACAGGACTATAGATCATATTCAAGCACATTTTTTGTAGACAGGTCCTGATTGTAACTATGAACCGTTCTAATGACACATGACTCGTAGAATTCTCGTAGGTATCTCAATTTACGTTTACCAAAAATAATCACATCTTCAGAATTTAACCGATGCCCCGTACTTTTACAGTGTGTTGCGGTGCTGTAGTTTTCATTGTTGCTTTTGACTACTCCTAAGTGTTCTTTCACTCGCACACCTAACTCACGTTTAGAATTTCCTACGTAAACGCAATTCTTGGCTTCACGATTGTGTGATAAACATTTGATACCATAAATAGTATCCTGCAATTTCAATTTGTTCTCATTAGAGCATTTGACACTTTTTTTCTTTAAAAAAGAACCTATTGTGTTAAAAGATTTGCAGGCTGTGCAATTTACTTCTTCTATCCGTCTTTGATTCTTTCTTTTTTTTTTTTTTTTTTTTCAATAATGTTTGAAATAGTGTTGTACTGTTTGATGATCTTTAGTATTTCTAAAACACAAAATAGTTAATAAAAATTCTTAAGGACGCAAAGACTTCAAATGATTAACAACATGTAGACTGAAATAACTAATCGTTTTCAAAAATATGATTAATCTAACTATGATAACAGTTCCTATTTGGAAACAAGTTAAAGATCGTCAACATTTATAAAGTTTTATCTTTGAAATAAAATATTTTTTTTTTTCTTTCTTTATTTTTTTTTTTTTAATGTTTCTCAGTCCGATTAGGTGTGGTTAAAAAGTTAAAAGATGTGCTTAAAAAGCATAATAATAATAATAATGTATAGTGACAGTAAAACTTTTACTCGATCGTTGCTTTTGAATATGTTCTGTGTTTCATCATAATAACTTCCATATATCTTCGAAATATATAGAATATATACAAAAATAACGAAACAACTCACTTTTCTTCAATTTCTTCAAAATTCTATATTTCATCCCAATTAAGGGACTTCATCAGGATTAAAAGAAAATACAAAATAAAAAAAGAGAAAATCCTTCTCTTTCTCTTCAAATCATAATCGAAATGTTACAAAGAAAAATTTCAATAATCATAACATATAACATCCAATAATCAGTAATAAATATTATATTCTAAAAACAAAATAACAATTTTACCTTTGTTAACATAAT
>JAFIDM010000007.1:32232047-32258852 GCA_023159025.1 Thereuonema tuberculata | reverse complement strand
TGAAATTTTTCTTTGTAACATTTCGATTATGATTTGAAGAGAAAGAGAAGGATTTTCTCTTTTTTCTTCTTCTTCTTTCTTCGAATTTGGCCGACTATGGACCACGTGAAATAACTCATGATTATTTTTCTACTTTCTTTCTTCTCTTCCAGTATTCTTTCTCTTTTTTATTTTGTATTTTCTTTTAATCCTGATGAAGTCCCTTAATTGGGATGAAATACAGAATTTTGAAGAAATTGAAGAAAAGTGAGTTGTTTCGTTATTTTTATATATATACGTTCTGTGTTTCTTTCAAAAGTGCGTTGTGTGTCTTAAAACGAAATTAAATTTCGAGTTTTTAATGTTATTAGTGATTTAAAAGAAATAAGAGTGAGAAAAACGGAGAAAAAGTATTAAGCTTTTCTCCCTGCTAAGACTGACATCAACGTAAATGATGGGACATTTTTTATCTGGGGGCACGGCAGTGCCCCCGCCAAGACGAGCCGAAGGCAGGAAGGGCACTACGTACCTTTTCTGGAAGTGTTTCGTCGTATTTTCGAACCCTTACAGCTTCGGCCTGGATAATACTAGAGAGCTCAAATTTTCAGGATAAGATGCAGTTAGCAGACTAATGAAATACGCTAAGTTTCATTTATTTAGCTTTTATACTTTGGATTTTATTAATACATATAATACGTCGATTCCGTCACTCACTCACTCACTCACTGACTGACTCATGATCATCAAAACCTCTAGGGTACTTCCTGAAGTCCTAGAAAGCTGAAATTTGGTATGCAGGCTAGGATTAGCACACAAACAAAAAAAAATTAAGAAATCCGTAACTTTCCCCCTCCAACCCCTCTAAAGGGGGGTCTGGTTATGTATTATCGAACCCTCATAGCTTCGGCCTGGATAATACTAGAGAGCTCAAATTTTCAGGATAAGATGCAGTTACCATACTAATGAAATACGCTAAGTTTCATTTATCTAGCTTTTATACTTTGGATTTTATTAAGATCTGAAATACGTCGTACCCTCAATGCTTCGGCCTAAATAATACTGTGTAATAATGTGATTTCTTACAAAAGTGCAAACAGCTTGTATATACAAGTTGACCAATAGAAAAACAGAAAAGTAGGGTATTGAAAAAAAAAATCCATTTTCTAAATAATCTTAAAACTAAATTTAGTTGTAATAGATAATTCCACCCAAAACATTTCATGTAAAATAAGTTGCCAAGACTTACACGCTCATAATGCTTTCACTGTTAAAAAGTTATCAGATCTCATCCTACAAAAAGAAATGAAATCCCACCCAAAACATTTCATGTAAAATAAGTTGCCAAGACTCACATGCTCATAATGCTTTCACTGGTAAAAAGATATGAGATCTCATGTAAAGCCAAGTCCCTAACTCTACAAGCCCTAACTCTAAAAACCCTATATCTTGGTCAAAACTTATGGCTTGGCCGTTTCATGGAACTATTTCATCCCACCCAAAACATTTCATGTAAAATACGTTGCCAAGATGCTCATAATGCTTTCACTGTTAAAAAGTTATCATATCTCATGTAGAGCCAAGCCCCTCATTCTACATGCCTAACTCTAAAAACCCTAATATCTTGGTCAAAAAGTATGCCTTGGCATACTCCATATCCTTTACATAACTCCATGGGATTGTCTGTGCGACAGCCACGAAACGGCCAAGCCATACTTTTTGACCAAGATATAGGGCTTGTAGAGTTAGGGCTTGTAGAGTTAGGCCTTGTAGAGTTAGGCCTTGTAGAGTTAGGGGCTTGGCTTTACATGAGATCTCATATCTTTTTACCAGTGAAAGCATTATGAGCGTGTAAGTCTTGGCAACTTATTTTACATGAAATGTTTTGGGTTATTTTCGTACAAATTCGGAAAGGGTTAGTCAGGGTTTTAAAAAATAACTGAGTTTGCATTGGTATATCTTCCGAATTAAGAATTATTTGGAAAACGTAGCTTTCTCATCTAGGTTAATATAAATTTTCCAAAATTTACAACCAAAAAAAAAAAAAAAAAAATCCGGTAAAAACATACTAATTTATATTTTAAAAACTGCTGTAATTGCCATATTGCGTTATGAAATTGCTTGATTTTATTACAAAATTTATGTGTAGATTTATTTTATTTTTTTGAAATTTTATTTAGAATTTTTCTTTAATTTAAATGCTTCATAATTTTTTTTTTTTTTTTGCTTCAAGGCGCACTTTTACGTTTCGTGAAATCTCACAGCATACACATAAGAAAATCCTTTGAAAAACCTCAACATGATTTTAACATGAATAACAGTCAATGTTAAGCATTTAAAAATACCCTGATATGATGGGGAAAAAAATACTTTTTCTAAGCTAATTGGAATGCAAATTAATACTTTAATAATCTTTATTATTAGAAAGAAACTGAATGGTAGTTTAAATTCATGTTTGCGCAGATAATGAGCTTCAATGAATCTATTTTTAAAAAATGGAAAATTTATATTAAACCTAAATGAGAAAGCTACGTTTTCCAAACAATTCTTAATTCGGAAGATATACTACTACATTGATGTACGATTTCCCATTGCAACATCAAGTCAATTTTACATTTGCCGTCAAGATTTTTTTTTAAGAAGTCCAAAAGATCTTTCAACCTACTTTATTGTTTTGTATTTTTAAAGTCATAAAAATAACATTAATAAAATTTAACGTATGTAAATTATCGTAGTAAATTAAAAGCCAATACACACATTAAGAATAAAAATATTCAACACATTAAAACTACATGTTTTGGTCTGGCTAAGCTGACCTTTAACAAGTATATTATCTTGAAAATAACCAGGAGGGAAAAGGGTTCGCCATTTTAAAAATGTATACGCCGAACAAACCTGTCTTTTCAGAACATCGTTCGTAGGGGCTCACTAAATTTTGTAGCACATCCCGAAATAATGGCTGCTGCATTTCGCGGAAGACACGAAGAACTTCCTCTGTGAGTTTGGCAATATCGGTGAGATGTGCACGGAAGACATGTTCCTTAAGCATTCCCCAAATGTACGCATCGGGAGAAATATGGTGTGGTGAATGTAATGGAAAGTCTTTGAACCGAGGAATGACATTTCCATGAAAGGTGTTGATGAGAAAGTCTGCACATCCGTATTGTTTGGTAAGTTGCGCCGTCCTGTTGGAACCATTGATCTGCAAAGCGAATATTCCTCCCTCAGTAGAAGGCACGAATGAACGAGAGTAGGCAAGTGTTCATGTAGCCATGTTGGTTTTGTGTCACTGGAACCCCATCTTCCTCAATGAAGTAGGGACCAATGACGCCGTATCCTGATACCGCACACTAAAATGGTTATTTTCTCCGAATGTAGTGGACATTCCTGCACGATATCGGAACGGGCAAAACCTATGAACCGGTTCAATCGTAGATTAATGTAATCTGTAACATGAATAAGCGCCTCATCAGAGAACCAAATGTTATTCATGAACTCGGGGATTTCATAGCGAGAATAGGGGCGAAGTACAGTTTCCGGGCCTCCTTATCGCCCTCCCTAAGCCAATGTGCAGACTGGATGGTGTAGGAGAACACTTCGAGACCCTTCAGGTTTCTTTGTAAGGATGTTCGTGACATGCCAAGCTTCAAGGCTGTTTTCCGTTGACTTCACCGTGATGACTGCATACGTGATCCAGTACACGCCCTTGTTTGTCATTAGTTGTTCTGGAACGCGTTGCACATCCTCGCCGCTGCGTCAATACACTACTCATTCGTCTAAACTTGTTAATCCCTGTTAGGATGACGCTGTTGCAGATTTGCAGAACTGCTACACAAACACCTTCACTCGCTGTTTACTAGGACCATTATTACGGCCTTATGGGTATGAGCGATTATATTGCTCCACAATAAACACCTTTTCCTCTGTTGTTAGCACTATTATCACATATTCTGTAACAGCAACGATAATGGAATGTTCAACAGCATATTGTGTTCGCGCGAAGTCATGGTTCTGATGCATTCTGCTCAAAGGGTGCAGCACCGTGTTTCAGTACTATTTGTTTTGGGCCATCCTGTACAATTGACGAATGTTTCTAAAAGGAATGGGAAGATGTTTTTGTTCGCTCACAGGCAGTCGAATATACATTTGGTTATTTTTCGAATAATTTTTAAAAATAAATAATAAACAAGCAGCTTTCTTGTTAGCAAGCAATAGTTATATCAAATTTGATTTATTCAATGTGAAACATCGACTTAGTCTCATTAAGATGCAGGGTTGTTGAAATTCTCAACGGAAAGATCGCTTATTAGCCCTAAATGTAAATGCCAAGTTTCACATTTAAAATGATTAACTTCCAATAAAAATTTACTTCAAAAACTTATTACTTGGAAGCAGCAAAACGTAACTGTTTCTAATAACCCTGGCGTTACTTCCAACCCTGTAGATAAATAAAGCAAATGGCCGAATTATATTGATCAAGAATCACAGTGAGCACAAAGCCTTTCTTAGGTAATACCTTTGAAGTTAGGAATCCTGAGGGAAATCCCATTTGGAAGCGGTATTTTCGTTATGCGTTGGTCTCAGGCAACGTTATAAGCTGTCTTATTTCGATTTTTTTTATTATCATTAAGTTGTTAACTGAGCCTTCCTCTTCCATTTGAAAATGTTCTTCTTTGTCTTTTTATTGGTCTGTTTGTCAGGATAAAACGGAATTGATTTTCATAAAATTTGGTTTGTTGCTTATTTTTGGTCCAGCTTAAAACGTAGACAAATTTATTTTGGTCTCTTCCCATCCCTCAAATTCTTATTTCTTTAAAACTTGGTACGATACATACGATGGCGATTCAAATGAAAATGATAAAAATGTCATTAAAAAGCGTCGCAGAGCGATGCGACGCCACACGCATACAGTCTATACCTCTGCCGTCGCAAACTGCCTCTGGAAGGCGTTATTCGCACTTTGAAAATAGCGGCCCCCTTAGAGCAGTGAACTAAACAGGAACAGCGTACTGTGGCACGATTATTGGTATCTGATGGTACTAAACCCATCGATATTCATCGACAAATGTCGGCAAAGTACGGCGCCGCCTCTATGTCACAGGCGCATGCGTAGGAATGGTGCAGAAGATTCGAGGCAGGCCATTCAGATCTGGATGATGCGCCGAGACCAGGACAATTACAGAGTCTCCACAATAGACGCGATGATTCAAGAGGACCATTAAAGATATTGCATCCTCACTTCTGTTGAGCGTTGGGTCTGTGCACCACATCGTACACGCATCGCGTCTGCGCACCACATCGTACAGGAAAGTGGCTGCGAGATGAGTCCCTCGTCAACTCACACCAGACATTAAAGTCTGGATACCTGTATGGAGCTGATGCGGCAGTACAAGGCTGAGGGTGAAGGAGTTTTACCGGCAACGAGTCTAGAGTAATTTACCATCAGCAAACGGAGACTAAGACAGCAAGCATGGAATGAAAGAGGAACTCATCTTCTCCCAAGCAGAAGAAATTCCGCTCACAGCCGTCATCGTTGGGTAAGGTTTATGCTTACCCTTTTCTGAGACCATCATGACCAATTGTGGAACATTACATTGATCAAAGGGACGACCGTGACCGGGATCACGTACAGACTAATGTGCTGAAACCTCGATCCGCACAAACACCGTGGAATCCTTGTAACCGATGTTCTCCTTCATCACGATAACGCCAAACCACACACGGCCCATCAAATCCTTCCCATCCTCCTTATTCTCCTGATTTGGCACCCTCTGATTGCCATATTTTTAGAGCTATGAAGGAGGAACTCAGTGGACGCTAAATTGCAAGTGACGAGGAGGTCAAAGAGGCCGTACACGGCTGTGCACAAGCTCAAAAGATTTTTTTTGGCGGGGATACAAGCCTTGCCAAAAAGGTGGGCCAAGTACATTGAGAGGAATAGTGACTACGTTGAGAAGTAGCGAAGTGTTCATTTTGGTACCTCTAATAAACAAGCGGTAATAAAATAGTTATCGTTATCATTTGAATCGCCCTCGTACTTAAGGTCCAGTTTGAAATATGAACTCGATTAATTTTGATCTTCAATCTACTCCTTTTCAATCTTCAAAATGGATTCCCCTTTCATGCTCATTTCCCATTGGATACCTGAGCTTATAACTAATTTTTGTTATTATTTACTTATTTGTTAATGATTGTTAATAACTTATGGTTATTTTTCCAGTGGATTCACAAAACAAGTTCAATAAATTATTCAAGTAATTTTATGAAATGAATTTCTTTACAATTTGACGAAGTATCTTTTTATATCAAATGCATCAACGCTTTTGGATTTGAAGGACTTCCAAGCATTAAGAAATTAGTAGCTACTAATCCTTAAGCTGAGATGACAAAATAAAAACTTCATACATTTAGTACTGAATTTAGATTCGATAAATATTAGCGTGTTCAATTGATATATTCTGAATATTTGTTTCAATCCATTTAATTACTCCAAATGAATACCTGATTACTTGTGATACAAAAGAGCTTTTTTTTATTTTTTTTTCCTGTTAAGTTTAATTTCAAGTAATTGTTTTGTTAAGTAATATTTTTTATTTAATCTATTGTATTATCAAGACATCTTTAATTTTCTTATGTTCCATCGTAGAAAATTGTTGAAACTTAAAGATATGAATTTCTCCATTTTTAAGTTTATATAGTTCTTTCTACTGAATTTTTTTTTTTTTTCAAATTTTATTGCTGTGTTAGGATATGAAATTGTTCTCTAATATGGAGGTTGGAATAATGAATCTGTTTCGATAATAAGAAAAATCAACTGAATAATTTGTTATTATCAGAAAGTTCTTTCCGTTCCATCAATTGTTACTATGCTAAGTAAATTTATCCAAATAAAGTCTAGATTCGGGATTTCAAATAGTAAGGTTCTTTTAACGGAATTCTAAATTTTGAAATGGAATATAGGTCGCTACCTAAGCATGGAACCTAAGTGTTGATCATATAATTAATGGACCTATTTTGTATCGATCATAATATTTTGTGCAACACACAGATATTATTATAAATGCTATCGAAAACTTCCTTTCCTCTGCTAATACTAATGAAAAAGTCTATGAGTAACACTTTCTTACCTTGTCCAATTTTGATAAGGAACGATTCCGTTCCTTTAGTTTAACCAATGGATGTCTTCAAGTCATCTTCCTTCTTGTTTAATCGACAGAGAGAACCCGATTTAAAAGCAACAACCTATCAACCACGCTCCATCTTTCCTTCACGTTTTCCATTGTTTCGTTACATTAAATTCTTTCAATGGATTCATGACTGCCTATTATTCAATGATAATGCTTTCCTGCAGAACTTGTAGCTTTGATGGCGTCATTGTTATCATATTTCTTGTTGGTGAATTAAAAAATACCCTACATATTGGTGTATAATTCTACTTTTGAATTTTAAAACACTTATAGTTATACTTGCAATGTAAAATGCAACTTAAATTTTTGAAGATGAAGTCGATATCAATGAATCTTCATCAATACATATCACTTGTTTACATATTATGATAATTAATGTAAAACATTTAAAATAATTGTTTGTGACAACGAACATTTTATTTTACGATTTTATGAATGAATTTTGCATCTACAGCCGGTAACCAGCGATTCATTTACAGATTAATGGGAAAAAGTTTATAAAGATTGAAATTATTTTGTTTGAAAATAATATTGTGGATATTATTTTTAAGTAAAAAATAGGAATAGATCTGAATGGTTGATATTTGTCTTATGTTTTACAACCCGACGCGACGGCCTGTAAGATAAATTGGACTGGATTATTAAAATAGATTTCTTGGTCGATAGGAAGTTATCGAGGAATACCAAGATATGATATAATATAATATACCACAATCGAGGAAACGTTCGAGCGGATTCTTGTGTTAAAATATGACCAAGTGCTGTTATGGGAATGTATCCTCGATATTTACCAACTTCTCATTCATTGTTTAAAACCACTATTTTTGCTTATTTTGTTTTAGTTCTCATATCACCATTGGATAGCGGCTGCATCTCAAAGATTATCAAAATTATTTCTTTGCCGATTTTGTCTTATTTTATTTCTACAAAAAAACAAACAAACAAATCAAATAAGAAATCTTAAAATCTTACAATTTGAGTTGTCCCTACTTGGATACGAAACCGAAAGTTATTGAAAGCTGGCAAATTTAGAGCAATTGGATTTGAAGAACTATCTATAACGTATGAATAATTGCAGTTTGATAAAGAAAACTTCGCACTGCTTGAGAACCACAGAAAAAGCTTTGCAGAAAATAGAAAAGTTACTGCTGATTTTTGATTTTTAAAATTGATAAACTCAGTAAATTTTTAGTACCAATAATTATTATGCATTAAAAGAAATTGAAGTGGTTTTTTTTTGTATTTCTTTTTATATCTTTTTTTATAATTTTATGTACAGTTTTGTGAAGAATATTAAATTCCGATAAATCTGTTCTAAAATTCATTGTTCTATATATACCCTGTAAAGAAAGTATAAACTCACCCTAGTATTTCAAATAACTTTTCATTACATGATGTGTTTACTTCCAATTTTTTTTCTTATTCTATTCAAAAGAACTTAATTCATGTACCATTTAAATATCTCAAACATATTGAGTAGTTTTTAAATTAAAAAATAAAATCAGTTTTCAACTATAAAGAAAATATAAACTCGCTAAGAAATCTTTTGATTTTGACACCTGCAAAGTGATTGGAATATCCCAAATTTGCATAAAGATAACTAAAAGTGGCTGAAGTATGTAATCCATTCATTTTCGTAGCAACATATGCCACTACTTTATCATGCCTCGTGGAAATAACTGATAAAGAAATTCATTTTCTCCTTGGTCAAAAAAAGTCAACAAGGCAAATAGCCTTAGAATTAAATCGTTCACAGACTGTTATTCAAAATGTCATCAAGAAAGGTGCTAGTTATGGAACCACAAAAAGACCAGGTAGACCTCCAAAACTCACACCTCGGGACCACCGGAGAATTCAAGATCTTGCTGCGTCTGACGATACATCCAACCGTGAAATTGCTCGTGTCTTGCCAAAGAATGTATCTCACCAAACTGTATGGAAAGCTTAACGTCACATAATCACATGAAGTTTGTAAAACTGAAAGCTAAAACCAAGCTCACTGTCACTCATCATTCCAGCCGACTTGACTGGGCTAAGAAAACAGTTGAAATGGCATCAAAGGTGGAACGAAATAGTTTTTTTCTGTTGAAAAACATTTCTGTCTTGACGGCCCTGACGGATATTCCGCATACTCGCATGATGTACGCACTCCGTCGAAGATAAGATTAAGCAGACAACAAAGTGGGGGTGGAGGGATGGTGTGGGTAGCATTTGGGGGAGGAGGTAAGGTAGATATAGTGTTTGTGAAAGGCAAGTTGGACTCTAAAAAATATCAGAACCTTATGTACGACCATTTAATACCATTTGGACCCCTTCTAGGAGAGCCAAATTGGCAATATCGACAAGACAATGCTTCTATACATGCGTCAAAATCCACCAAAGCGTGGTTTAAAAAAGAGAAAATTGATGTCATTCCATGGCCCTCCCGTTTACCTGACCCCCAATTGAAAACGTGTGGGGTTGGATGCAGGGTCGTTCCCAGAGCGGGGCGGCCGCCCCGGGCGCTGCGGCTAGGGGGGACGCCAAGAAGTAGGATTTCTTAAAATTACAAAATATTTTTTTATTTATTTTAGTTTCGCAAAAAAAAAAAAAAAAAAAATATTTGCCATTTATAACTCTTGTAAAACCAATTTACAGAACAAGAATATTGGGATTACACACAAGTTCAACAAGAATATTGGGATTACACACAAGTTCAACAATAATATCGAATTTAACACAGATTCCAAAATAGTATTATCTTAGAAATTTTTTAAGATTATAAGCCGTTCATTGCAGTTGCAGGTAAACTTTTGTCATTCATATTTATAATTTTTTTAAAGTAATATAATATGTGTGTTGGGCGTTTTATTTCCTTACATATAACGAATAGCCATAAGGGTGGGAATTTTAAGGGGTTTAATGCTTTTATACCTACAGTCAAATCTCGTTACTATGCCACCTCGCTACTATGCCACTCTCGCTATTATACCACTTTTGCTCGGTCCCGACAAAATTCAATACAAAATAAATTTACTATGCCACCCCCTACTCTCGCTACTATGCCACTATTATGTGACTGTTAAAAGACACGAGTCGTGAAAAGTCTGTATTTCTGCGCAATGCTCGATTATCACACTCACGTCCCAAAGGCGAAGCGACGAACTACAGTTCATCGAAGAGGAGATCCAAACTGAGGAACAGGATGCGGAGCTGCTCGAGATCTGGAAAGCTCTGCCTGCCGAGTAAAAGATGCACGAGAACGGGGAGATCGAGCTGTCTGACTTTCTCGAAGCCGACGAGCACCTTGTGACTGGCGGAGGAGATGCTATGCAGTGAGGAGCCGGTGGAAAGCGAAGATGACGATGTAACTGTCGATCGGCTAGACAACGAGATGCACGTGATCCGCCAAAAGAAGATGCGCCAGCCGACGATTTTTGAGAGCTTTGGACTGACTGATAAGTAACTTGAGAAAATAAAGCTGTTTTTACAGACCCTCGCTACTATGCCACTCTTGCTAGGTCCCGACAGGTGGCATAGTAGAGATTTGACTGTATTACTAAAACTCGAAAAAAAGATTAAACCCAAAAAATCGTATCCTGTAGGTAATTATGTTTGTTTTATGTTTTATGAACTCCAGTATCAGCAAAGCAATGAGCAGAGACTATCGGAAAATTTTAAAGGTAAGATGTTGAATGTCTGAAACTGAAGTTACTACATCTAGCATAAATCTTGGCACAAAGTCATTGTTGCATTATTGATGGGGGGGGGGGGCCTCGAGACGTCTCGTCCGGGGCGCCTGCAGCCTCAGGAACGGCGGTGGTTGGATGGCAAACATTGTATATGGCCGAAACAAACAGTATCATCACTTGAATGATTTGAAGGTTGCAATTTGGAATGTTTGGGACCAGAAAAAGATGTCCGATTTGAAAAAATTAATTGGGACAATGCCTGACAGAAAGATAGAAATTATAGAGAAGAAAGAAGGACCAACACGTTATTAATTTCAATAAAAAAAGTGAAAGGCGCGATGAGGTCCAGAGGACCCCACGATGCCACAATCAGCCTGGACAGGCCGGTGAGGCCACTCGTCGGTAGGCTCCAGTGATCGTTATCTAAGGGACAAAGATGAGGTCGGGGGGTCGGCCCGACGCTCGCCCGCCTTTAACTACCGGGTACCCATGCCACAGAGGGCTGCGTAGGCCCTAGGACCCGTTGAGCATGGAAAAATTCCCGGCCTCGGCGCCACCTCCAACCCGCAGCCAAGCGCCTATACTCACTCGGCTACCGGGCCCACATTAATTTCAATAATTTTCGAAATATTACTACCGTGCTTTCGTGTCGGGCACGATCGTACGGTGGCGGGGGTACGGAATGCGACTGAACACAACGGTTATTTAAAATAAGACTTTTATCGAGTCGGTTAAGTTCCAATACAGATAATCTCAAATTAGAATTATCGATCTTCGGAACGTCTGCGGGGTCTTCTTCCAAATGGCGGAATGTCTTGACAACTCCACAGCAATTGAGACTGCTAATGTCGTCTTGAATCGAACACCGGGCCTCTCGGGATCTCTGCGGCGAATAGACCACCTTTCTCGGCAAGGGATGTCTTCTCCAATGCCTCCGAATGACTACCGGACCTCTTCGGTTCTCTGCGGCGAATGGATCACCTCTCCCGGCAAGGGATGTCTTCTCAGATGCCTCTGAATGATTACCGGACCTCTTCGGTTCTCTGCGGCGAATGGATCACCTCTCCCGGCAAGGGAAGTCTTCTCTGATGCCTCTGAATGATTACCGGACCTCTTCGGATCTCTGCGGCAATAACGTGCTTCGTTGTGGAGCTTCACAACTGAAGTCTTCTCTTCCCACTGTCCCGGTTGGGAACTCTTCTTGGGACCTTTGTCCAAAACTTCTAACTAGTGTCTCCCGGATGGGAGTCTTCTCGAGGCTGCACGCCACACAATCGAATTAGCTCCGTTCTTCGGATTGGAAACTTCTCTCACTGGGCACCTGCCCACGACTGGACTCAAACGCTTTCTTCTAAATGAAGACCTTCCTTCTGGGCTCCTGCCCAAAGTCGAACTTGAACACACTCCTTTCAATGGAGACCTTCTGGCTGGCCTGTTGCCCCAAGACGAACTCGAATACTCTCCTCCCAATGGAGACTGCCTGGTTGGGCTGCTGCCCGAAGACGCTCTCCTACCAATGGAGACTTCCTGGTTGGGTTCCTGCCCCAAGACGATCTGGAACACTCTCCTCCAAGTGGAGACTTACTGGTTGGGCTGCTGCCCGAAGCCGAACTGAAGTTCAGGCGCTCTGCGTCTCGTTTTATGGGCGCAGATTGCCTCGATCTAGTCTCTGGAATGGTCGACTCGACACAGGTAGGTCGGGTGGATCGAGTCGACTCGTTGAAGGGGAGTGGGCCAAATCGACATGTAACAATATTATGTTTTGAGTTCATATTTTCTTTACAGTTGAAAAGTGATTTTTATTTTTTAATTTAAAAACTACTCAAAATGTTTGAGATGTTCAAATGGTACATGAATTTATTGCTTTTAAATAGACTATGAAAAAAAAAGGGAAGTAAACAAATCCTGTAATAAAAAGTTATTTGAAATACTTGGGTGAGTTTATACTTTCTTTACCGCAGTGATCACCAACCTTTTTATCGCCGCGGACCGGTCAACGTTTGATAATTTTACCGCGGCCCTGGTGGAGGGGGGGGGGGGGCATTGATTGTTTATATTTTAGATTGCTTTGATTTAATAATTATAATTTAATTATATTTAAAGATGCCTTCAAAATGAAATACAGTTACACCAAAAAATGAATATAAAGTGATTTAACATTTTAACTCATCAGAACGCTAAATCAATGAGAACCCTGAGCTTGGGCGGCCCGGTACCAAATGATCTATGGACCGGTACCGGTCCGCGGACCGGGGATTGGGGATCACTGCTTTACAGGGTGTAGAACGTTTATCATTTAGAATATATCAATAAAAATAACACACTAATTACACTATAGAATACATTATGGCTGTTATACACATGTTTAAACATATCTTTACATGTAACGATGTTTACAATATATATTAATGTTGACTAGCTTATGATGATATCAATCATAATCTACATTTTTAAGGATAGGATACGTTGAAAGGAAGTATTTACAATAGATTATAAAGAATTTTTCTTGTATTTTAGATTGTTCAAATTTTCTTTTTTCCTAATTGTGTTATATGTTGTTTATTAGCCATATTGTTAGTTCTTTTTTATATGCTAGTAGAAGTTAGTTCTTTTTTTTTTTTTTAACTATAGTCCGTTTCCTGTAAATCTGAAGACACGTGATCTCAGTTAACCAATCCCTATCATTTCCTTTCTTCACTCTGATTTATTGCTTGGTCGTGTCTGGAATGTCGTTGTAAGTTACTTCCGGTGTTTACTTCAAGTTCGTCATCTCGCTACAATGCTTAATTTTTATAATTTTTGTTTTTCAATATTAAGAATATATTTATACTATTTATTCCTTTTCTTTATTTATTTTCGTATTTTCGATTTCATAAAAAGTTTGTTTTTAGTCGTCCATTTCTGTTATCGATGCCGGCTGCTCTCTTATCTTGCCCGGCGTTTCAAACAATGAGCTAGGCTTAATGGTAAGCGAGGCTTCGGATAAATAAAATTTATCAAGTTTTTGAATAAATTTTCTTTTATTTTCCTTTGTTTGTTTGTTTCCTATACATGTTTGTTTCCTTTCACACAATTTTAAAGCAAAGTCTAAAAATTTTCTGCAGCAGCACCCCCACTAATTTTAGCTATGTCCACAATGCAGCCGTCAAAGTTAATTGAAGTTTGGTACACTTGGCCATTAGTGTTTTAGAATTATATTTTTCCCAATTAATTTGACTGAATAATTTATATTTTATATAGTTTTCCAATCTTAAACGAAAATTATTATTCAATTTATTGATTTAAAATGAAAAGAAATTTAACGTGCCCAATGATTCAAAGAATTAAGCAAGTAAACGAGGCACAACGCTATAAGAATAGCGTTCTTATAGCGTTGTGCCTCGTTTACTTGCTTAATTTATTGATTTGAAAGATTTTTAACCAATTGTATCGAGTTATTTTTTCATTATTTTGATTATTTTTTTCCTATTGACATTATAAATATTATTCATAATTATTTTATAAATAATTTTTTTTTAATAGTAAGTATTTTAATTTTTTTTTAAATAATTCTTTTTTAATTTTATATTTACCAAAAAAAAAAAAATTTAAAACGTAACTTTTTATTTATTTTTACACTTGAAACGGAATTGACAAATTCAATTAGTGTTGAACAACGAGGTTTCAAAGAACATGGAACCAATTAATCGTGTTTTTCGGGGATTACCTGTAGTCTATATTATTTTTTGTTTGTTTGTTTAATATGGAATATTTGTTAATCCTAACTGATTTTAGTTTGATGCAGTTTTGTCATCCTGATAGGCATTCGTGACGGTGAAAGTAAATTTTTGTACGGATATTAGGGATTTTTTTTTTTTTGGTGTGTATTAGTAGTACCGTAGTTTGTTTGTTTTTTTCTCATTAAAATATTAATTTATTGTCATGTATCAACACTCACCTTATAAATTGATATTATTTTTGCAATTTTTAGCTTTTTTTTTGAAGCTAAAAGCATTTGGAAGCTTTTTTGCTTAATATCTCTTCTTTTCAACTCCTGTTGATTTAGTGATGTTGAGTTTTTAAGTAATTAAATAAACAATCTCTTCATTGGTATAAAATAAACCCTCTTCACTGGGATTTCTATGACAATTGAATTTTTTATATTTATTGTGTCTTGTTCCTGCAATTTCATGTTACTCAATTTTACATTTTTGTTACTTTTTATTGTACTGTAATGAAAATTTGTTTCTAAAATGTTTTCTTTGTTTTTTTCACTTTTTAAGAGTACGCTCCTCATCTGTTTGTTACAACGTGTGTTATTGTTGTCCTAGAATGTTGTTAATTTCCTCCCATTTTCTTTTGGATGTTGTTAGTTCTTTGCAGAATTTATTTTAATAATAATATTTTTTTAATGTCATATTTAATTGATTACTATATTAATTACAAAATATTAAAAACTTATTGTTTGTTGAATTTATTTTATTTTTTTTACATTTTTGAAGAGTTTGTTTTTTCTTCTATCGCCATCAGAATTTCTTTTGGGTGCTATTATCACGAAGTGGAAACACGTCGTCATGGAGGTGGCCGAGCCGGCATGCTGACCGATAGAGACCGGGGGGGGGGGGCTGCAGCTGTTGGTATGGCAGAACAGTTGTTCCAGCGGCAGGACTTCCAGCAGGCAAGGGAAACAACTGTCAGTATCATGACAATTAGTCGGGAGCTCCATGCCTTAGCAAACAACGGCCTAACATCACCCCAGTAAACGCCCAGCGTCTTGTGGCCTGGTGTAAGGAGGCACTGTTTTGGCCGATGGAACTGCTGGAAGAGCATTATGTGGAGCGACGAATCACGCTTCACACTGTATCGATCGGCTACTGTGTCATTCCAACAGTGAAGTTTGGCAGTGGTTGTGTGGTCGTGTTTCTCCTGGTTTGGATGTGGTCCGTGTTTATCATTTAGGGGAACGTAGCATCCACACAGTATCTGGACGTTCTAGACAATTCCATGCTTCCTACGTTGTGGTCGCAGTTCGATGAAGGAACATTTGTGTTCCAGCACGACAATGCGCCATGTTGTCAGCATCTGGTTTCAGGAGAATAATGTTCAGGCCCGTCCACAGTCCTGCCCTCAACCCTATTGAGTATTTGTGGGATGAATTGGAGCGCCGGATTCGTGCACGTCCGATGCGACCACAAACACGCATCTAACTTGTGCAGGCTTTGGCAAAAATACTGGTTGCTTGCTACCAGAGACTGGTGGAGAGCATGCCATGGCGTGTGGATGCTGTGCTTAGGGCAAAAGGCCACAGTACACGCTATTAGACACGCTGTAAATAAAGCGTCTGTTCCATATCACAGATGTCCACTTTCAATTGAGTGGTCAGTGTGTATATATGTATTGAGATTGAAGGTATTTAAAAGTTTTGTTATGCGTGCGCTTAGGAAAACCAATTAATTGTTGCTGCAGCACTTCATTCACATTCGCTAATTTATTGACGTGTTTTATTCAACACCGTTTATTAAATCATTCGTTCCCTATTTTGCTTATTAATGGTTCATTTTATGAATATTTGCAATACGTTTTGTCGCACCATACTGTGCCAACATAAAACAAGAAACAAACACGCCTACATTGAATAATGATACAAGACGTTTTTCTCGAAAACTATTCATTTCCGGATCCATGTTTATAGGAACTTTTTTGTTTATTTTCATGAGTAGAACCTGCGGTTTAATTTGTGACCCATCTTTTAAACAAAAAATAGTTTACACTAATATCCCTGCTCTTGTTGCAAAAAGAAATTAATTAAAAATCGAATAATAAAAAGCAGATCACCATAAGCGAGGATGTTTCGATCACCGGAAAACTTCAGTAACATTTGCAGCTGGAAAACCGCCAAAAAAAATGGTAAAACTTATTTTTTTTTTTTTTTGGAAATATGTGCGATATTTTTATTTGTTATTTGATTTTTAATAAATATTCATCTCAGATGTTAAAACTTGAATTTGCAAATAAATTAACATTTTAAAGGATCTTTTGGTATGACTGTGATAATATAAATTATAGCAACTTCTGATTTTTTTCTTTAAATAAACTGGAAAATATACAAAAAGGTTCATCAAAGAATATGGCTTAAAGTTGTTTTAGAAACAAACGCAGTGACGAGATCTGCCGTTTAAAGCCTCCACCAATGATATGGAATACTCCATACACATACGACTGTATCTTTCTTTTTGTTCGATTCATTATTGAGTTATTATTAAGATTCTGTATTTATCCAGTTTTTAATGTCCCTTGCGAACACAAAAGATCTCTTGGTGTTATGTTTAATCGTAAATATATGGTCTTTCTTTTTGTGTTTCTTAGAAATATTCTGTTTCTAGTTAATATTTCATTATTCAGTTTTTGAACCCATTTGTGCACAGGCTTTTTTTTATATCTCTTTGTGTCTTCATGAATTTGTTCTGTTTGTAAATATTTAAAATTTTCTTTATAATTGTTTTGGATTTTAGAATCGAATTTTCTATTTAATGTAACATCCATTTTTCTTTTTTCTTTTTTTTTTTTGTCATACTTTCATTTTATTTCTTCCAGATCCTTGCATTGTTACTTCTTAAGATGTTCGATTCTTCAGATTTTCTTACTAGAATTTTCCTCACAAATTTGTAGGATTTTTCTTTAGCCTTTCCTTTTGTTTGCCACAGTGAGATCTTTTGTTTTTTATATTGATCAGGTTGTCATTTATGTAATTTGGAGTTACATCCTTGTTTTTGAAGATGTAGTTTGAAGATATCCTCAATTTTTTCTGTTGTGCTGCCAGTTCAGTTTTCTTGAACCGTATGATAATTGGAATGGATTTTCTCTCTGATGATGCTTCACAAAAATGTTTTCTAATCCCTAGAAATGTTACTTAGACGAATCAAAATGCTAATTTGGTTCATGAATTTTTTATTTCTATATTCAAATACCAGGGGAGCCAAGATTTGGCTCAATCAATGAAAATGCTGGTAATCTTTTTATGGTGTATATTTTGCTGAAGAACGAGTAACTTCATTATCATGCAAATGTATTCTGGAAGTATAAAAGTAAAGAATCGTACTATAAGTCTGTCTTTGTGGCCTTTTGGGTCATTGCAGGTATCTGGGGGCACGGCAGTGCCCCCGCCAAGACGAGCCGAAGGCAGGAAGGGCACTAAGTACCTTTTCTGGAAGTGTTTCGTCGTATTTTTGAACCCTCATAGCTTCGGCCTAGATAATACTAGAGAGCTCAAATTTTCAGGATATGATGCAGTTACCAGACTAATGAAATACGCTAAGTTTCATTTATTTAGCTTTTATACTTTAGATTTTATTAATACGTAAAATACGTCGATTCCGTCACTGACTGACTGACTGACTCATGATCATCAAAACCTCTAGGGTACTTCCTGAAGTCCTAGAAAGCTGAAATTTGGTATGCAGGTTAGGATTAGCACCCAAACAACAAAAAAATTAAGAAATCCGTAACTTTCACATTCCAACCCCTCATAAAGGGGAGGTCTGGTTATGTATTATCGAACCCTCATAGATTCGGCCTGGATAATACTAGAGAGCTCAAATTTTCAGGATAAGATGCAGTTACCATACTAATGAAATACGCTAAGTTTGATTTATCTAGCTTTTATACTTTAGATTTTATTAAGATCTGAAATATGTCGTACCCTCAATGCTTCGGCCTAAATAATACTGTGTAATAATGTGATTTCTTATAAAAGTGCAAACAGCTTGTATATACAAGTTGACCAATAGAAAAACAGAAAAGTAGGGTATTGAAAAAAAATCCATTTTCTAAATAATCTTAAAACGAAATTTAGTTGTAATAGATAATCCCACCCAAAACATTTCATGTAAAATAAATTGCCAAGACTCACATGCTCATAACGCTTTCACTGTTAAAAAGTTATCAGATCTCATCTTACAAAAAGAAATGAAATCCCACCCAAAACATTTCATGTAAAATAAGGGGTTGCCAAGACTCGCATGCTCATAACGCTTTCACTGTTAAAAAGTTATCAGATCTCATCCTACAAAAAGAAATGAAATCCCACTCAAAACACTTCGTGTAAAATAAGTTGCCAAGACTCACATGCTCATAATGCTTTCACCGTTAAAAAGATATGAGATCTCATGTAGAGCCAAGCCCCTAACTCTACGAGGCCTAACTCTACAAGCCCTAACTCTAAAAACCCTATATCTTGGTCAAAAAGTATGGCTTGGCCGTTTCATGGAACTATTTCATCTCACCCAAAACATTTCATATAAAATACGTTTCCAAGATGCTCATAACGCTTTCAATGTTAAAAAGTTATCAGATCTCATGTAGAGCCAAGCCCCTCACTATACATGCCTAACTCTAAAAACCCTACTATCTTGGTCAAAAAGTGTGCCTTGGTACACCATATCCATTACATAACTCCTTATCCTTTACATAACTCCATGGGATTGTCTGTGTGACAGCCACGAAATGGCCAAGGCATACTTTTTGACCAAGATATAGGGTTTTTAGAGTTAGGGCTTGTAGAGTTACGCCTCGTAGAGTTAGAGGCTTGGCTCTACATGAGATCTCATATCTTTTTAACAGTGAAAGCATTATGAGCATGTGAGTCTTGGCAACTTATTTTACACGAAGTGTTTTGGGTGGGATTAGTCTATTTTAAATTATCTAAGATGATTGTTAAGAGAGCATATGCAAATGTCATTGTTAGTCGTCTTTCTCTTAAATTGTATCATTAAGTATTAATGAATTTTCACTGCATATTTACAGTAATCTAATAGAAAAACAAAAACAAACCTATATTACTGTCACCACTTTGCAAAGGTCTCAAAGAATTGAAAACTATTTAATTAAGAGTCCTTGTGAGTCTGAGCTTTTTATCTGCAATTCTATTGAGCCACCAATTAATGATGAAGAATTTTAAAAACTAGTTTATCAACAAAAATTTAAGAGCATAAATTTCACATTAAATTTTCTTTCTAGTAATAAATGAAACCTTAAGTGATATTCTGGAACAGCTTTTCTGCACTAGGTTTGTGTTTATCAGTCAGGACACTTTCAAAATGTGGAGGTAATAAATTTCAGATATGGAAAAGAGTGGACCTCTAAAGTTAACCTAAAAAAAAATTAAGAGAATGAAAGTAAAGCAAGCAATCCATTATGCCAGTGGCGTACCTAGAAATTGACTTTGGGAGGGGGTTTTAAAGGAGAGTTCAAGGGAGACAAGTTTTACAGAAAATACCAAACTTTTATTTATTTAGTTTACTTAATATTAATGCAACCTGATGTCAACACGTCTTGATTTTCTAGCCATTATGTCAAGGGCTGCATCAGGAGATCCCTCCACATCTACATGGATTAAAAAGTAAAGCCAATCATTCAGATATTCCTCATTTTAGTCGAACTGTAGAGATAGTTCTTAAAGTAGAGACCAATCACGCACAAGTGCTGATTGTAACTGACAGAGTAGACTGTGAACTGAGGGAAATGTATTGCTGTTGCAACCTTGTATTGCTTCTAGAGCCCCGCAAAGAAATTTTAGAAGTCCTCATACAAACTACATCTATGGTAGCAATTCACCCTTGATGTCAGTGGCAAGCTCATAGAAATTAGCAAGTGATGCAAGTTCAGCAGTGACCTCATCTAGTTCAAGTGCCTCAGCTAGGGGAGGAGACAGAAGGTCCTGAAAAGGCTTCAAAACTTTACTGTGCAAACAAACATTTCGAAAATAGCTGCAATAATCTGATCAAGAAAAGCGATGCAAATACTCTTCTGAAATATTCCTCGGGAGTGTCTGCTGAAATATTGCATGTTGGCCTTCAACTCGTGATGGACATAGTTCGATATCTACTTTTACGTAGATGTGCATAATACTGTGGAAGATTGTAGTGAAACTCACCCCTACATTTTGCCTCATGTCTTCTAGTGTAGCTTGAACATTCATTTCTGAGTTCACGTTGAGTTTTAGGTCAATATTTTCTGTTTGCAGGTATTTACTTAGAGGTCTATTTACTTCAAAAACTTGAGTCTACTATAAACAAGGCCATGAGGAAATTTGATTTGCAGATAGAATTTGAAAATAACTGGGCATCTGTGGGCTGCTTTCTTGTGGGTCCATCCACCAGTGACGTCAAGAGCACTGACGACTGGCTCAAGAAGTGCCTGTTACTCATCTAGTACCAAGAGTGAATTGAAAGTTTACTTTAGGGTACTTTTCCATTTTTAATTATTAACCATCAAAAATATCCCCTTAGTGATTATGTTGTAGTTACTGGCATAGGAATTGCTTGCTTCACTTTCAGAAATAATTTTTGTGGGCAACTTTAGAAGTCGATTTTCTGTCCCACATAAAATTTTCTTGTTAAGTTTTTATTAGAAACAACTGCTCTACATGATGATGGGGATTCTCAATTTTCATTTATTACTTAGATTTCTTTTGGTCTATCAAAATGCTGCCAATGGTCATTGGTTGACTACATGTTGCATGTTATGTCCATCTTCACCCCAAATACTATGTGACGTCCATCCTTACTGATTTGAAACCTTTAAAAATGACCAAGATCTAATTCTGGTCTTCTGAGGTAGAGCAACCCATGGCAACAAACAGCTTCTATTCGATAAAGGGGCTCTGTTGAATAATTATGAGTTGTGACCTTGAGAAATTACTTTACAAATAATTGGGAAGGCAACATCTGTATTTTCCACAAGTCCCTGTTCAGTTGATGAAAAAGCAAAACCATGAAGAAAATTTATTTTGATGCTTGACCATCTGACATTGTAGATAACCAAATTCATTAAATAAAAATCTGGCTTTATGGATAAAGCCAATGAGCAATCTTTTTCAGTAGTTGCTATCAAGCAAGTCTAGTTTTGTCTAGTTACCAACAAATTAATAAAGCCATTTTTTTAATAGAAAGGAGTTTTTATTTATTTTCTGTCATTTGTGCAATATGAAAACACTACGTCTAGTTTTCCATCCATCCAAAGGAAACTAATTGTTTCTTAGTAAAATGATCTGTATTTAGCAGCTCTACGTAAATTTTTGTACTAAATATAAGTTTGCCTGAAATTGATCATTTATTATTGTTACTTATCAACGGAACATTTTAAAAATTAATGTACTGATGTTCCAAAATGCAGCTGCTACTATGGTAAGGCCTCTTCATTTCACCAAAAAGATAGGATCAAAACACAGTTGAGCTTTTATTTTGAACTAGCTGTACCCGGCATGCGTTGCAATGCCACTCAAAGAAAGAAAGGGCTCGGTGAGAAGGAGCCCTAAATATAAGGTCCTGGTGTCGGTCGGGGGTGGGACACTTCGGCCCTTGTGTCGCATCCCCCCCCCCCACCCAAGTGTGGTGTCCCTGCCCCCCATAGGAGAGTGAAGTTTTCCCTTTTTGCATTTGACTTGGGGGGGGGGGCCGAGAAGGGGCCCTAAATATAAGGTCCCGGTGCCGGTCGGGGGTGGGACATTTCAGCCTTTGTGTTGGCTTACTCCCACCCAAGTGTGGTGTCCCTGCCCCCATAGTAGAGCGAATTTTTCACTTTATACAATATTTGTGTAGTTCTTATTTTCACCACCAGATGGATATTGGGTTTTTCAGGGATTTTACCCCTTTTCAACCCCTTTGGGGGAGGGGGGGTCCGGGTTCTAAGGTAGCCTATCTTTTCCGCAGGGTTCTAAAGAGTAATTCTGCAAAGTTTGGTCCAGATAGGTCAAAGGGCCTAGGAGTGTATAAAGGACAAAGAAAGATAGAAAGAAAGAAAGAAAGAAAGATACATTCATTTTTATATATATAGATGAGCTGTGCCTCGCGGTGTCACCCGCATTAAATTCGGCCCTTCTCAGGAAAAGGACTTTAAAATTTTAAAATTTAAAGAATTAACTTCTTATAGTTATTATTTGGCTTTAATAATTTGAGCATGATTCAGTGTCACGTTCTTTATTGTAAAATTTGTGAATTCTTGAGTTGTGATATTATTGTTTAGTTTAGAAGAAAAATGACTCGTCAAAGTCCTGTAAAAAGGACGAAATATCGCCTTTTAAGTATGTATTTCTTTATGAGTATTAGTTATTAAATGTTCATAAAGACATTGATATATATAGTAATTTACAAAAAGAAAAAAAAAAAGAGTAAGAAAAAAATTACATTATATATATAAAATATTGTTTTGAAATGTTCAGTTCTTTCAATGCAGGAAGCAAGATCTTTTTAATGTTTTAGAATAGAGACATCTAATAGCGTGTTGGTCATTATCTAGCACTGAGGCATCAACTTCACCAGATGCTGGAGGGTTGCCAGAGATAGTGCCATTCATGTCTGTTCTACCTTTTTTCACAACTCCGCCCTAGATGTCTGTTCCGGATTCATGGATCTGATGTCTGGCTCCCAGAGATGTTGATATGGTTTAAATCCTGTGACCTTGTGGGCCACTAGATGATCCTAAACTATGATGAATGTTTAGGACACATTCCTGTCTGGCAGCAGCCAGTTGGGGCTGTGCATTGTCATGCTGAAATACATGATCGGCAGAGATCTTATGTGTCTCATGAGAAGATTCACCAAACCATCTTGAACAGAGCAGTCCTGGCAGGACAGGACCATGGCCTCTTGCTGTCAATGCCACACCCCTTACCCTCCCATCAAACTGGTTCACAGCTGATAATGGGATTCATCTGACCACACGACTCACTGCCACTCTGCAGAGGTCAAGTTTTGAAGTTCCCAGCACTAGGTGAGGGGCAATGTTTGATGACGCATAGTCAATAGTGGCACATGAGTACGGCATTAGTTCCATAGCCTAGAGCAGAGATAGCGAACCTTTTCTTACTAGTGCCACTTTTGGCCTATTGCTTTCAATTGTTTAGTGTGCCACCTTTTATTTGTTTTGTAAATTAGCATTTCGTCATGAAACCCCTATTCATGAAATCAGATTGAACTAGAATAAAACAGAAAGTGAATTTACTTGTGTTGTGGTGGTTGAGTGGATAGCAATGCTGACTTTAGATTGAAAGTTTGCGAGTTCGAATCTTATACAGAATGCGAAAAAAGAAAATATTTATTTCTGAGCGTTATGAAATCAGATTGAAATAGAATAAAACAGAAAGTGGATTTATCGGTGTTGTGGTGGTTTAGTGGATAGCAATGCTGACTTTAGATTGAAAGTTTGTGAGTTCAAATTAGACCAGTTAATAAAAGCATCGAACATCGCAAACGCGCATGTATCTACGATTTTTTTATGTTGTTAGGACCCCTGAGAGTAGTTTATATCCAAGTTTGCACTTGGATTATTAGGCTACCTGTGTCAGTTTTGTCGAAAAAAACCACGTGAAGGAAGCGTTTGTCGGGTATCTTTACTCTATACTTTTGTAAAGCAAATGAAATGTGCTACAATTTGAGCCCAACTGAAGCTCTCTAGGTCTATTGGTTGCGGAGATATAGCCAGTCAAAGAGGGGCAAGTTTTTCCAAAAACTGGAGAGTTATCGGTAGGATCATGTTTCAAGACACGTATCGGCTAAACTAATGGTTCTTGAGAAAGATCATGAGAAAAGAAGTTGTAGAGAATTGAATTAAATGCAATTTGATTCCAAAATGGTGCCTCTATGCCTCATAGTTTCCTCAAAAACGAAAACATAGTAAAAAATCGGAATTTGGAAAAATGAGGAAAACATTGTACTGAATCATGTAGGTATGTATTTCTTTAAAAACACATGCAAGAATGTGCAGTTAACATTGTAGATATAACTTATGGCTTCAAATAAACACAAACTAAACAAATAAACGTAAACATAAAATAAACAACGGAAACATAAATGCAAACAAGAAAATTCTATGTACAGAGTCAAGCATAAACACCGCAGTAGTTTGGAACTTTGCCCTTTTGGAATGGTCGGGTCTCATCCAGTCTGGATCAGTGGGGGAGGGAGTGGGAGGATGGACGACGTTTTCTGGAGGTGGAGGCGTGTCGTCATATGGTATTCATTCGTCCACATCCTCATCCTCCTCGTCCAGGACGATAGGGGTGACGTTAAGCAACTGCGCTCTTGGCAAAAGGAACATAGGATAGAGCACTTGAGCCCTGCCTTTCTGCGAGTGCCCGACCCTAAGCACCCTTTCTTGCATTTGCAAGCCACCATTCTAAGCAGAGTCTGAGGAGCGGGCTCTGCGCACATTGTATTGGGCATGAGACCTTGCTCGCTGGTGACCCATCCACAATCACAAAGGTTTTTGTCGACCCCCCAACCATTTTTGCACCTGGTGGTAGGTCCTCCACGAATAATATTTTGCAGCCTCTGTGGTGGGGGCGAGGCGGGCAAGGTTGACTTTGGGTCTTGCTGTTGATTTTACAAATGCTGAGTATCGCAGGGTGTTCTGCGTTCCCGCATCTCCGCTGTACAGGTTCATCAAGATCTTCTCGCCAGCATTTCCTACTTCGTCCTGGTTGGAGTTTCGATCAAGAAAAATGCTGGCGAGATCTATCCCGTGGTGATTTTTGTTTGAGAACGTTGTACCACTTCATCTTGCCTTGCAAGAAAAGGGCAGAGGTCGTGTCACAACCATCCCTCGTGGAACCTTTATTTCTCCACATTTGAAGGAATCTGCTGTATACTGAGCGCACTCTGACCCACCTTTGCCGCCTTTCTGGAAGTACACGTTCATCTGTCCACAGCCGTTGAGGAGGACCAGTAGGTCGACGTCTCCCCAATGATGAAAACTTGGTCAAACGATGAGCTCTTGGAGAGTGCAGTCATCACTATATCAGTATTGGCGTCTTTTTGAGATTGACGTACCTCGATACCCTGCCTCTCAAATTCAGTATGCATCTTGGTGATCAAGCGGCGTTTGTTAGATTCATTGGAGAGCAGTTCTGCCTGGGGAACTTTGATGGGTGTTGATTCATCAAACAACATGTCACTGCAGGAGAGAGAAGCAGAGCGTCGCAGGCGTTCAGCTGATTTGGTGCTGCTCATAGATGCATCCAGTGGGTATCCATCAAACACCACAACAACGTTTGTACCAAAGTGGTTGAAAACGTAGCTAACGTATCCCGCCACAATGGCTCTGGCTGAATCATTGCGAAGCCAGATCACCTTGTTAGCAATGTTGGGCCAGATCACAGTGTTAACTTCTTGCACGTGTTTTTAAAGAAATACATACCAACATGATTCAGTACAATGTATCCCTCATTTTTTCAAATTCCAATTTTTAACTGTTTTTGTTTTTTGTTTTTGAGGAAACTATAAGGCCTAGAGGCACCATTTTGGAATCAAATTGCAGCTAATTCAATTCTCTACAACTTCTTTTCTCATGATCTTTCTCAAGAACCATTAGTTTAGCCGGTACGTGTCTTGGAACATGACCCTACCGATAACTTTACAGTTTTTGGAAAAAGTTGCCCATTTTTGACTGGCTATATCTCCGCAACCAATGGACCTAGAGAGCTCGTGTTGGTCTCAAATTCTCGCAAATTTAGTTTGCTTTACAAAAGTATCGAGTTACGATACCCAAGAAATGCTTCCTTCTGGTGTTGCTTTCGACAAAACTGACACAAGTGCCCGAATTTCGCAGTTTTTCGAACACTACAGGAGTAGCACAGGGTTTTCAGGGTTGCAAACTTGGGTATACACTACTCTCAGGGGTCCTAACAGCCTATAAAAAAATCGTAGATACATGCGCGTTTGCGATGTTTGCCTTTTTTTGTGTCGATATTGACTGGCCTAAATCTTATACAGAGTGCGAAAAAAGAAAATCTTTATTTTTGAGCATTATGAAATCAGATTGTAATAGAATAAACAGAAATTGAATTTACATGTGTTGTGGTAGTTCAGTGGATAGCAATGCTGACTTAAGATTGAAAGTTTGTGAGTTCGAATCTTACACAGAGTGCGAAAAAAGAAAATCTTTATTTCTGAGCGTTATGAAATCAGATTGAAATAGAACAAAACAGAAAGTGAATT
>JAFIDM010000007.1:32188916-32217047 GCA_023159025.1 Thereuonema tuberculata | reverse complement strand
GTTCATGTCCATTGTAGTCTGGCTTGTTTCTTTGGATAGGAATAACTCGGCAACCATGCACTTCTGGTCATATATTTGTCTGACCTTTTTACTTCATTTGGTCTGGGGAATATGCCCTTGCAGCTTGTCCTATTTTAGATTCACCTTGTATATTATTTAGAGAATTAGGGCTCTGGTGCACTGTCAATTTTCAGTTGCAAAACCACAGCAATAGAAGGGGAAACTTCAGGCCTCGAGCAGGGTAATAAGGGGACGATTAGTGCTATAGTGTTATGCAGTGCTATAGTGTTATGCCGTATCGCCCTGGGTTTTTACTCGGTCCCAGAGAATGGGTCCATCTTCCATTTGGGAGTTGATTGAAGACCCTGCGACATAAAAAGGGTTCTACCCTTTTATTGCCTTTGCGGTTTGGCAACTGAGAATTGACAGAGCCCTTATGAATAGTGAATGAAATGAAAGAAAACAAGTGATGCAAAAATATAAAGTCAAAGATTTTGGTTTTTTTTTTTGTAAATTTTCATTCCTTATCTTATATTTCACTTATTCCTAAGTTATTGATTGTAGTTGTTCAAAGCTATATGTCTACATTGAGCCTAAAGAAATTATTGTATCTAGTTCTCCATCTCAGATTGACTGTATGTCAAAATGTTGCTAAGTACCGTTGTGCTATGCTCAGACTTCAGAAAATGCTTACAAGATCCTTGAACTGAATGGGTGGACAGCGGTAGAGAGTTAGTTCCTGCGATCAGCTTATATAGTAGCAAATCCTTCCTGAACCTATTTGGCATTTAGGGAAGATTTTATAACTTTTCCAAATAAAATAGAAATAACTAATTTTCTGCTAAAAGAAAAGGGGAATACAATCCTCTTTTTTGTGAAGTCTTCGGGATAATGAGATCCTGATGCAGATTGATGCCCTACCAGTTACATATTGTACTTTGCAATAAAGGCTACAAACTGATCGTACTCAGTAGCTGTAAACTATGGTTGACCTTTGGATATCAGCACCTGCTTGTATCTCAGATCTGTCACCCAAAGTCTTGATATAGACTGTTGGATATATTTGTAAATCTGGCCAGCTTTGCATCCTCTAGATGGCTCTGCACCACCAACTGTTATTGTGATGATATTAATTCAACAAAAGCAGGCATACGAAGAACTTCCATTGCTTATTGACAATGAACCCAATGCAAATTGTCTGATTTTCAGTAATTGTGACTTTCTTTAAACAAAGTAAAATTTTGCAAACTAAAAACCACAATTCTTTATATATCAGTACAGTCTTCACAACAATGAAAGGATCAAAAATAAATATGGCATCGTATTTGGATTTGAAAAGATTGAAATTTAATTAGATTTTGGAAGGATGTCTGTATCCCAAAATGTCTGTATCCCAAAATATCATTTGAGGACGGGTTTTCTTTCTGTCAGAATTACTGAGGATTTAATCCTGAAACTTTAATGAAAATGGGATGTAGTCTCTTGTAACTATTGAGGAAGCAGTTTTGTCTGTGTGTATTTCATTGGAAAACCCTGTCCAATGCAGTTATATCAAAGTTAGAATCACTGTATATTATTTAGGGCAGTTTTTATTATTTTTGTTGTTGTTGAAAGAAGTTGAAACTTACTTGTGTTTCCTCGATCCTGTTTTTAAGAAACTGAATTCAACAGTAATTTTCTTCATTGAAAATTTTATTGGAAGCATTTACTGTTTTTAAAAAAGTACAGTATAATAGAACCACAACAGTAAAATACCATGATATTTGCTATTGACAGAGTGTTGAATAGTCACTGAATTTTTTTTTAAACTTCTATTCATAAAATGCTTATGTGGTAATACAGAATAAGTTTCTACTAAATTGGCAGCAAATGCTGTGATATCAGTTGGTACACAGTAAAAATCTAGTATGAATTTGGTGGCTGTTAGAACGTTGTCAGTGTTCTAACTATCCTTTTTCTGCTATAATGTTAAAATGAATTCTACGTATTATTTCTTAATGCACAAAGAAAATCGTCAAAGTCAATACTCTGTATTTAACTCATCAGATCACAAAATATTTGTTTGAATTAAATATACAGTTGTTCATCAAATCATCTGTTAAATGAAAAGTTTCATTATACAAATTGATTAATTTCACAAAATATTGTCATTGAACTTGACAAATCTATTTTTTGCTAAGCTTTACTTCATCTATGATATTATTGTCTATTTTAGAAGTCATTATTTTTTTTTTTTAAATCTTCATTTCTGAACAAAATAACAATTTCTAAATGGGTTAATTTTGTTTTAGGAAAAATAATATTTTCCCCAATTTACTGGAATTGTTTAAGCTAGCTGAATATAAAATAATGCCAATGTGGTTTCCTAGCCTTACTATTTTCAAAAATATTTGGATCCTCTTTTTTTCGAATCTTCAACATTGAGCTTTAAATTTTATCAATCATTTCGATCTCATTAAAGCTTTGCTTTTTGTCAAATACTCATGAACTTGTATTTAATAAATAAGTAAAATGAAATAATATCCACAGACCATATAATGAACTACTGTAAGGCAGAAAATATATTTATATACAAAATATCTTTTTAAAAACAAAATTATTTTATCCTGTACAAAATTTTTTTCATCACAGTAAATTAACACATTTTACTATTTAAAACAATATTAAAGCATCTATTGTATGTTGGTATCTTCTTTCTTAAAATACCATCATACAAATAGTAACAGAACACATAAAAGAAAACCAAACACATTAACAACATTGAAACAGTTTGTTTTTTTCTAATAAAGAAATGATCTAGAAAATGTAAAATCCTAGCTATCACATTAATCAAATGACTTGAATCATCTTCACAAGATAAAAATGCAAGTAAAAAAAAACTTTCAATTCGGTAATGAAAGTTTGTCTTCAGACAGCTACTCTAACTTATTGGGAGAGTTTTTGTATAAAAAAATACAGATCTCTAAAAGATATTAGATATCAGAAATTTATTGTTATTGCTCCTCCATCTTGGGCCTTCACTTCTTTTGTCTCCAAATAGTCTTAAAATTTATGAACAGCAACTTAGGCTGCCGTGACATTGGTTCACTTATTCTAAGAATATGTTTGCATTATAAAATTACAAAATATTAAAAATTTTATATACTGGGATATTTTTTTTCTTAAAATAAAAGAAAAAAAAATCTTCTTTAACAATTAAGGAAAAAAACATGATTTCTTGAAATGCATTTCAAGAACTCTTACATGCAAAACAGAAGAGAAGTTAAGTAGATCAGCAAAATATTACACAAGAACAGAATAAGCGCAAGTGTAAATGAATGGATTTATTCAAATGCACTCGGTGGCCTCAACTATGGCAGTATCATTGCTAGTTAAAATAAAATGATGTGTTTTATCAGTCTTTTAGCAATAGGATGAAGGCATTTACTTGTTGTTAGGCCACAAATTGATGGATGACAACATCCTTGAGCATTAAAACACTGCAGAATTAATGTTGCAATAACTGATGGCTTCAAAATCTTCTTCTGAGCTTACGTTGTTATGGCTGCAAGAAACCTCTTTTCTTCATCAGTTAATCCATTTCTTAAGGTGCGGCGCACTTCAAGTAAAGAAAGAAAAATGTTACATTACAAGAAGAATAAAGAAAAAAAAACTTGTACAATTTTATTTATTGGGTGGTTTTTACGTGCGTTATGAAGAGTTAAGATCAATGAAGCCAAACACACAATGAAAATTAAAAACTTTATGACAAAATTAAAAAACACATACAGTTTCAGTTTGCCAAATTACAAACCTTTTTCAATGTCAAAGTTTTTAATTTTCATTGTGTGTTTGGCTTCATTGACCTTAATTTTATTTATTTTTTAATAGGTTTTTTTTTTTTTTTTTTATGAGAAATGTTAAATCGACGAAGGAAGAAGCCAGTGTCTGCTACTTTATAGGTAGAAGCAGTTCAGTCTAGGTATTTGAGAGCCTTTCAAATTCAACTTGATTTTTCATCATACTATTGATTCAAACAGATATTAGGGAGATTAATTGGATGATCCCTTCTCCATAAACAGGGATCTGCAGATCCAGTCTTTATTATTAATGGATAAATTAATGGCGAAAATGAGTAATTTTTCAGGTGCTTACTTCAATCTTATGTTCTCTGTATATTTCTATTCCCAATGGCAATTTTTATTTTTTTAAATGATTGGTTTTTGTACTTTTTTTTTGGCTGCTGTTATTAATGTAAAGTTTACCCTTGTGGCTGATAAGCCTTCTCTCTTCTATGTTTGTTTCTTTACACAGGGCAATGATTTAATCAGCAAAATAACACCCTTATTAAAGTGAATGACTCATGACAGCCTCTCGCCTCACACCCACCAGGTATCAGGTTTCATGACTGACCATCTAAGAAAGGATGCCCAAACTTTGTCACTCTTCCTCGAGGATCAGTATACAGGTGCTAGTATGCAAGGTAAATTGTGAATTGTAATGTGGCTTTAAGTACATATTCGAACACATGGACAAACACTTTATAGTTTGGAAAACTGGTTAATTAAAATATTGTAAGAGTTTAATTCAACATGCATTACAATGTTGACATTGGTTTTTATTAAAAATTAGTCAAAACTCACACTTCTGATGAATACTCCAATGCATGCATATAAAGCAAACAATTTCAAATATCTGTTTCTGTGATAAGACTGACATTAATTCTCCAAAGAGGGGATATTAAGGCTTAATGATTCTTAGTATCTTCTCTTTGCAGTTTAAAGTGAAATAATTGTCGGCCACTCAAGATTTTAAAACTGTTTTAATACATGCATAGTTTAGATATATTTGTTTGCCAAAAAAAATTCAGAATAAATTACAGTAGACTCTAGATATATCGAATTTCGATATCTCGAAAAATTATTTTTCCCCTTGCTATTACATATTCATCTAATGTAAATTTTAATTCTTATGTCGAAGAGTTTTCACTCAAAACCTTGTTATGTCAAATATTTTTCGAAGTAAAAAATGAATTTTTCAGGAAAAATCGCTGTTCAGTTGTGTCGAAGCAAATAGAGGTATTTTTTCAAGAATCTCTCACACCCTTCATTATCTCTCTGAGGGGTGAAGGACGATTCCGATAAATCCATCTGGTCGATAACTCCATTTGGCGAAAGGAGGGTGCGAGTGTATGCTACTATGTCTCGCCGGTGTGTTGTTCAGAATTTTCTGCATATGGTTAAGTTAGTTGGCGAAAAACGTTAGGGAAGTTATAAAACGTTTCAGTGAATCGTCAGTTGTCTCAAAAATGGAAAGTTCCAAAGCTAAAGATCCTATCCATATACTACGATGCTTCATCGAATGCTCGGATAACGTGGAAAACGATGACTTTGCCGCTATTTTTAAAATAGACAAATTGGTTGAAGAACATTTGAAAGAGATGTCGTCAGACCACGATACTGGACTTTTTTAAGAAATTCTAGCACAGTAAAATACAATGAACTTACAAATTCTTTTCAATTTAATGTAATTATTTTCGACTACTTTTAAAAATTAAAATTATCATTGCTGTATTTAGACTTATTGTCAACTATCAAGACTCTTAATTTTTAGAATATTATTCCATATTTTATGTTTTGGTTATGACCTTGTTATCTTGAAAACTCGCTATCTAGAATTTTTTTTAGCGTCCCTTCAACTTCGACATATGGAGAGTCTACTGCAATAACTCCATTCATTGTAAATGAGTGTAAATTATCACAAATACTGTTTAATTTTTAAATATTTTCTACTTCCTTGGAAGCAATTAATTAAAGAAGCAGAATGTCTTAGTCACATCTTTCTAAAGAATTTAGATCAAGGAAGGAGAAGAGTTTTCTTATATTTAATTATTTTGCATTTCTATGTTTTGCAAACAAAGTCAATGTCCAAAACATTAATGGAACAACTTAATTTGTTTTGTTTTTTTTCTTCCTGTAAAAAACAAAGAAAAGGGGAAGATTTTACACCATCTACAGCATACTTAACCTTCATAACTACCCAACATAAACATCACACATACCAAGCAACATCATCATACTTCCAATACAGTATATGGGATCCCAGTGCCCTCCTGGCTATGTAGGACAAGCATCCCGACCCCTATCCACACACATTAAAAAAGCATAAACAAGCTTTCCACACGTTCATACACACTACAATGAGACAGGACCTCCCCCCCAACTTCTCTGCTGCCTAATGCCTCTCCCATCGACTCCTAGCTGAATCTTTCTACATAATCCAGCTTAAGGCATAATCACCAGCAGGCAAAACCCCTGTCACTACCACCTTGTGCCGTCCCTGATGATGGAATATGCTCAGTATTCCGAAGATGTTGGTTAATTACCATCTTTTTTTTTTATTATTATTCCTTTTTATCCTTTTTATTTTAATACATGCAAATTAAGCCTCCTCGTTTATATATACATAATTGCTAGCTCACAACTTTTTAAAAGGCTGTAATGGCTTTGAAAAATCACCAAACATTTGATGATTTTTGCATTGATGGTAAATGTATATAATACCTCAACATTGGGTCTTTTTAAACCTTCCTGCAATAAAAACTTATTTATAAAGTTTGTTACTTAGAAAGTTTGGCATTTATTTTCTAATTCAATGTTTCTACTGCTACTGTTATTCAATATAATTCTGTTCAAACAAAATAATAACCTATTAAAAAGAAGTTACATTTGTTGTTTTTTTGAAAAAAAAAAAAAAAATATCCTAAGTAACCATTTCATGCTCTCACTAAATATTAACATTTTTATCAACAAATAAAAATCAACTTCTGTGACATTATATTTATTAGTTATATATATTTTAGTGGTGCTAGAGCGGCAGATGCTAAGCTGCACAGGACATCTCCTTGACCACTTTGCTATCCCTGATTTACCGTAACTTTTGTTTGCAAATGTCTATCTCCCATATCAGTATTTAAGGTAAGCATAAAAATGTAAAACAATAAGTATCTTTTTGAGTTTCAGAATTGTAATGAAAAACTTAAAATATTCCATTCTTTTATTTTCTTAAATATTTTTGTTTGCATTCGTTGATGTAGAAAAATCTAACTTCCACATTTGAAAATACTTTTTATTTATTGGTGGGAAGATTGTTTAAATGAAAATGATCTTAAGAATAACAAAATTAACATTCTTCATTTTAGCTTTTTCTTCTTTCCATTTTATAGCAGATATATATAATAAAAACGAGAACGTCCAAAAACAATTCAGTAAAACAAATAACACTGCGACCAATACTTGCAGTTTTTAAAAAATAAATATATTCACAATAAAAAGCTACATGTGGCAGAAGTTCATAAGCAACTTCCTTCTTCAGGCTTAGAAACAAATAAGGGTTTTTACGCAGTTTATACAGCCTCAGTGATGTGTTCTTCAGACCTGTTCATCACACTATGTAATCTGGGGTTGGGAATTAGCAATTCATGAACTTGTAGTTCCAATGGTTCTATTATGTTGGATACCATATTGCAATGTTGTAACATATTTCACTCTTGATGAGCATAGTCTCATAGAACTTGCGTAAGTAATTGTGTTTAATGATGGCATAAATTACTGGTTCTTCTGTTTTGATACATTGTTGTGCTGTTGTCTATTGCACATTTCCCTTTACAACTGCTCTCGCATATTCCTCAATGAGTTTTTTTTTTTTTTTAAGGGACCGTTTTGTTTCTCCAATGTATAAACGAGTTGTCACCATTGTTGCATTTCAGTCCATATTGACCCCATGTTGGTTTAATTTCCTCTGTAATGCACTATTTATGCCATTAAAGAATTCTTCTCGTGTTTCCAGCCAAGTAATAATTTTGGAGTGGCCCAAGCTTTTGGACGCCGCCATGGAGTCTATCTTCAGGGAATGAGGAGCGAGATCACCGTGGGCTTTTTAAATCATTTGAGCTCTGATCTTTCCATGCTTTCAAGGAGAAGGTTTTTTGGAGAAAAAACAGCACTGCTTTGAGGCACATACTGCTGAATTGCAGTCCATTGTCTCTGTTAACGGTGTTGGTTTCATCTTTAATGGCGATGGCTTCCCAGATGAGATGATCCCAGTAGCCGGAAAAATCGGGTAGATGGCCATGGTTGATGCAATGCTTGACCAGGCCAACAAGAACACTAATACTCCCAGCTGACAAAGGCAACACCACTGTCATTCTTCCCAAGCAGTGCATTGACCTACCCGATTTCTCTGGCACCTCTAAGTCCTCTGGCTACTGGGATCATCTACTCCTGGAAGCCATCGCCATTAAAGATAAAACCAACACTGTTAATAGAGACAACGGGCTATGACTCGCAGCCAATCATGCAGAGGTGCTGTTTTTCATGCCAAAAAACCTCCACCTGAAAGTGCAGACTGAACAGAGATCGGCACTGAAACGATTTAAAAAGCCCATGGTGATCTTGCTTCTCATTCCCTGAAGATGGACTGCATGACAGCATCCGAAAGCTTGGATCACTCCAAAATTCTTACTTGGCTGGAAACCCGAGAAGAATTCTTTTATTCTTCATCACCAAGAAAGTTTCAAGTCTTATTTATGCTATGTTTGCATGTATTAGTGGCTTTATTAATTTTGTTGATTTTTTTTATTGGCTACATGGTATGGAATGGTTACATATTGTTTTGTGATAACACATGACTGAGGCTGTATAATACCATTGTTTGTAAGGAAAGTTGCTTATGAACTTTCTCCACCTGCAGCTTTTTATTGTGAATATATTTGTTTATTAAATAACGTTATTTGATTTAATTAAAGAGGAAGGTGACATTCAGTGAAGAAACTCTTTACTCTTGCTGTGTGGTCGAAAAGAGTGGAGACTATTATCGGCGTTTTGGCATAATATACACACATTTATTTACAGAGTTGGTGAATAACAAAAACAGACAAGAGGTCCCTCTTTGTTCCGCCATTGGGAGAGGGAGCCAATCACGATGAAGTTTAGCTAACCAATCTGGATGGAGATGGTGTCGGACAGGGCAGGTGCTGGAGGTAGTGTTTCATCCTGGTAATGTTGGCTGGAAGCAAGTTGTACATTACATGGAATTCACGAAGGGGGGGGGGGGGGGCTGAAGACAGAACGAGGTCCCCTGCTACCATGAACTGGCATCATCTGCATAGTCTGTGGAGGTTTCAGGGGCCTGGGCGCTAGCAGAGTATCCAATGTATTGATGCAAAGTCAAAAACCTTCCCGGATTGGTCAAGTTAGACTTCACGCGATTGGCTCCCTCTCCCAATGATGGACCGAAGAGAGATCTCAGCCCTGAAACAATCAACACACTTGGCGGAGAATGACCACACCGCAACAACAAGCTAACGAGTGGTGAACACAGGATGACCAGCCCATCTGCCTCCGCTGATACCGGATCTGCCACGTCCAGCACTATTGTCGGGAACGTTTCTCACAACTACAGGCACCCGTCTCAGTCTCTCAACATAGCCCAACACGGCAGATAACAAAATTCAATGACTGCCAGCACAGGAAATCGCCAACTCAACTCCTGCATTGGCATCAATCTCCTTGGCTCTCTCCCATTATCCAACAACAATAACCGTGGGATTGTAGTGGCAGTCTACCACTTCTCCCGCTTTGCCATTACACAGGCATTGCCGATCGCAACAGCCACCGAAGTTGCCCAATTCTTCGTACGAGACATTGTCCTGCACTACAGACCCTCAGCGCAATAATGCGGGAAGATTTTAGCATCTGCTGGACACACTACCACCGCACATCGCCTTACAGGCCACAGACGAATGGGAGACGAAGAAGCTTAATCACTCCATCGCAAATATGCTGTATGTTGACAAACATCATTCTAATTGGGATCAAATCCTTCCATTTCTCACGCATTCAACACAGCCATGTCCTTCACACCCTTCTTTTTTGTCCATGGTCACCTCCCTCAGCTGGTTCAGGTCCCAGAAACCTCCAAGGACTACGTAGCTGCGCTTAGATGATGTAAATGCCACAGCCACCAGTTCATGCTAGACACCCAAAGGGAGGCCAAACTTCTGTACGACCAGCATCGTCATGAGGTCAAATACATCCCTGGGAACCTAGTCCTCATTTTTAGCCCAACAGCACGGTAGGCCACGCCAAAAAATTATTACATTGTTGGCGAGGTCTCTATACCATCGTTACACGATGAGGACGCAGACTCTTGAAGGGGAAGCTGGGAAGTCGAAAACCTTCCCAGATTGGTCAGTTAAACACTGTGATTGCCTCCCTCTCCCAATGACGGACCAAAGAGAGAGATATTCGACCTCCAGGGCTTTTATTACTTTGACCTGTTTTTGGTAGCCACCAACTTTGTATATATGGGATAAATAAATTTGTGTACATTATGCTGAAACATCGATGTTAGTCTCTTGTTATTTTTCGACCACACATCAATATTATGAGGAACATGTAAGTGACAAACTGGAGAATTTGATCCCAATTAGAATGATGCTTATCAATATATTGGCGATGGAGTGGTTGAGCTTCATCGCCCCATAGGGTGTAGTGTCTGGCAGGGGCTGAGAACTTCTTGCACAACCACAGTCAGGAATAGTGTGCCACGACTGCTAACAATGGACGCCAGGGGTCCATAGCACAGGGCAATGTCAGAGGGCAATGGCTGTTGCATTCGGCAGTGACTGTGTGATGGTGAAGTGGGAGAAGTAGTCAACCGTTACCGCAATCCAGCGATCATTTGTTGGATAGCGGGAGAAGGCCAATGTAGCTGTGTCGGAGATTTCCTGCACTGGCAGTCGTCGCAACGAAAACACAATGGTGGGTTGTTCTGTAGTAGTCTTGCTGGATCCTGCTATAGGTGAGGGCCGCCGATGGACTTGCGAAACAAGCCACGATTATTACTTTTGATGGGCCGATGCCCAAAAGCAGAGCTCGCCAACTCGACCAAAGGCTGTCCTCTGTACAAGTTCAGGCCGCAAGTCAACATGGACTGTCTCTTGTCTGATTTGGCCCAAAACCAGTTCATGACGGGACACGGCTTTTTCATTGTGTATTTAGGGCTCTGAGCGAGCCCTACATGCGAACGTTGTGACTGACGAAACGGTAACACACGTGCTGTGGAAGTGCAAGAGCGAGTACCGCCTGAGACACAGGGCAAAATTGGAATGAGCGCTTATTTCCAATGGCAGACCTGCCAGTGCTCCTCTACTTTCCGGTTGAGTTCTGCCGCTTTGCCACTGCTTGATCAAGGAGCCCCCTACCGGCTAGGGAACAACTCACCCTAGCAGCACTACCCAACTGCCTATTGAGTTGCTAGAGTGTGAGAGGATCCAGTTATCGGCCAACCCCCGCCACAGTCTGTGATGATTACTAATCGTGAATATACCCGAGTGCAACCGTCGTGTTGCAGCTTGTTTTTATGATCCTCCCCGGACGGGGCTAGGGGTTTACCTGTCCCAGCAGTCTAATAGAACTGCGAATTCGAGGGTAAAAGGAGCTTTCTCCCGGCTTCGGTGTCAGTACTGGCAGTCGTGCCTGTGAGGGAGTTTGCCGTTGTTTTTACAGTGAATTCCCTAGGGAATTGCTGTGGGAATACTATATGTTACATGTTTCTGTGAAGTCCTATGTATATGTCACCGTCAGTGGGTACACTAACCCCCTTGTGAACAGTCCTTCGCCGCCTTCTCTTCCTGCGGGTTCAATTTTCCGGGGTAGGTGGTTTTGACCCAGTCTAGATTGTAGGATCCTAAATCCTCTTCCACTGAAACCCTTGATTGGGTCTAATTGCGTGTATAGTCTATATAGGTGAAGGCCTCGTGGCAAGATTTGGCAATGTGACTGCATATATGCTGCGGGGTCAAAGCTCTCTTTGAAGAGTATACCTTCCCTTTTTGTGTGGAGGTTCAGATCCTATGTCCAGTTGTTCCGATTGCAGCGATGTTCTGGTGTTTCATCCAGCAGGGGTGTGACAAACAATCCGCATCAAGGTGTTTGCAGCCAGACTTGTGGATAAAAGTAATGTCATGCTCCTGTAGTTGGGAAGCCCATCGCACCAGCCATCCACTGGGGTCCTTAAGGCTGGTGAGCTAAGACCATAGAGATAGGGTTGGTTGTGTGGTGCCCAAACTACAGCGAAGCATTCCCAATGGGTTGTGGCTTTGAAGAGGGTACGGCTGGCATAGGCAATCACTTTCTGCTGGTTCCTTGGTTCTGAACGAGGACTGCCCCAATGGCATGAACACTGGCATCAATATGGATTTCGGTGTGTGCATCCTCCTGGAAGTGACCAAGCACAAATCTGTTAAACCATGAGGCGGTGGGGTCTGTTATCGTTGCGATTAGGCTCTGCACTGGAAGGATTGTGGGGGCTCGAGAGGTGTTCATTACCCATAGGAAGAGAGTTGACGATTGTGGCTGAGCAAGTCAGGTGGAGTAATGATAGTCCTGTAACATCGGCGTGTGGGACGATTGCGAGGTGTGAGGTCTTATACGGGGTCATCATAGTTTTCCATAGAGATCGGCAGAAACTTCTGACCAATGCTCCTATGTTGAGAAGGGCTACGACTGGCCTACTGTCGAAGGAAATTTGGATTTCGATAGTGGCTGTTCCGTTGGCCTGTGCGGACCCCACCATTCTTAGTTCCGATGGGCTATGTTGTGGGACATGGCTTCAAGGTGTGTCAGTGGTTGTGAGGAAGGTTGAAGTTTTATGACATTGAAATACAAAAAACTCCTATCCAGGTTAACAAACACTTTGAAAATAGATAAAGGTATGTTTTAAAAGTTTAATTTTTCCAACAATTTTACTGTGTTTGTATCTTTACTTTCTGGATGTTCCTCATATATAAAATGAATAATTATTTTCCTGGGCATTGCCTAATACTCCTTTTCAAACAATTCTAGACATTTAAAAAAAAAAAAAAAAGTTTCTTATTCAGGAATATGATTGTGAATTACATGAAAACAATGCAAAAATGTTGTTATATTTCAAACACTTGTTAAGAATTCAATAATAGATTATCTTGTCAGTCTCATGCTGCAGTGACTTAAGTGATAACAGGCAGAAAGAACTTTGCAAGCTGGCTGTCAACTGTTTTGTGCAAGTACACTTGTCTGGAAGAGAAAAGTATGTGCGAAAAACACTCAGAAGAAAGTTTTAGTAGCATGCGTTAAGGGGCAAAGTGTCTGATTTGAAAATACCTGAACACGATGTTCCAACGATGGTGACCCAACTGCTATAGCAGCTCTGTTCATAGACAAGTAAAATCACAAATCTACTAACACTGGTTTGCTTAATTTAAAATATAGCTATGATAATATCAATTGTATTTCTATTTAGAGATTACATCTAATAAAAACAAAACAACCTTAATGTCATTGAGTTCAGAACAGCAACTAATACGAGTGATATATAAATACTTTTTTTAATCCAGTAACTTATTAAACTGCATTTAATGAAGAATAGTTATAATATATTTAACTTTTTATTTTCATTTGTTTATAAAATGCAATTAAACACTTAATTTTGTAAAGCCATTAATTTAAAACTTAATAAAAAAACAAATAACATACATGTATATTTATATTAAATTAATATTCCAGGTTTTATCTCTTGCATTACCGTAATTTGTTTTCTGGCATAATTTTTCTTAAAATTACTAAGCAACATTCCTTGAATAATAATAAAATTTAGTTTATTAAAAAATCAATTAAACACTTACAGGATTTCCTGTCGGCTTGTCTTGCCCGCTTTCTTTCTCTTGGGGTTGCACGAGAACTTGGTGCTGTGGCTGTTTTTACAAGAGATTCTAAAATCTCATCATCTCCATCAGTCATGCCATCAGTGAGGTTTTCATCAGCCTTTAGAGGTCCACCACGACCTAGACTTCCTGTTTTACCTGTAGGATATTCAAAGAATTAAAGTCACTCATTCTTAAAAGTTGTTTTTTTTTTATATAAATTTGTTTCTCTGAACATTGCATGCTACATATACTTTAAAAATTTTGAAACTAAAGACTATTTGATTCTAATTCTTTAGATAAATCATTCTCGACTGCTTTGACATTCAGACTATAATAGGCCTTTATGGAGTTAATCCATTTTGTTCAGTATCTGAAAGCAGCCAAAGTTTCTCAAAAACCACCTCAATTGATGTGCTTTTATGCATAGGAATGAACTCTCTTTATAATACTGTAAGTATCCTTCTTTTTTTTTATGTTTATTTATCTCTACTAGTAGTAATTAATATATCAAATACCAAGTATTAAAATCAATCATATAGTCCTCCTGTAATCTTAAATGTTGTCAAATTCAAAGTAATTCCTTAAACAAATTCTAAGAGTGGTAGAGCTCCACTGAAAAGATATATTTCCCAAGAATTATTTGTTGAAGTTTAAACAAAATATATAATACATATGACCAAGTCATTTTAATACAAAGATTCGTTTCATCTCATGGTGAAATAGAGGTGAGGTAGTGGGACAGACGATTCCCATAAATGGGAGAAAGGCATTGTTTTATCCATTGGATGGTGAGGAGGGAAGGCCTATAGCTAAGATGGAAGAGACTTGTGCTAAAATGAAAGCAAACCTTCTAGTAAGCAGTTGATTGCTCTTCTGACTTCACTATACTTTTAGTATATAGTTTAGATCTCAGAAAGATATTGTCATTTATTTTTATTATTCAAATCACTGCTACGATGTAGTTTCATTCCTTCTTTATACCCCAAAAATATCAATATCTTTGCAAATGATGATCTGAACATTGCAACTTCCATTATCAGGATGTTATTCATGTAACTGATCAATGGAGATTAAAATTCTAACAGTGATCTACTTTGATAACTGTTGAGATAAACTACGTAAATACAGTGAAATAAATTACATGCAGAAACATTTATGAACAAATTTACTTCATTTGATTAGATTCAAAATATGCTACAGACAAAACAGAAACACATTAAAAACTTGATAGCTAAGTAAATGGTTTCGAAAGCCATGCTAAACATAATTGAAAGTATTCATAAAAGTAATACATGTTATAAGAGAAAAATGAGAAGCATATCTGTGAACCTATTCCAATCAATAAAATGCATCTTGATCAACTTGAAAATGAAGATAACAAAAATGACCAGATCAAAATTATTATTATTTATTTAGTAAAAAAACAAAACAAAAAAAAAAACCACTTATATAGCTTGCTTAAATTGTTTAGTCTAACTTTAATGATAAACAAAACTTTATCACATGACATTTACATCAGCCTTATTTCTGCCTTAATTTAGTATTTGAAACTAAATAGGCTTAACGTGCGTGGAATGAAATAGAATAAAAATGTAAATAAATAAAACGCACTTACTTATGAAAGGTTGAATATAAAGATTTACATGGAAATAATCCGACAGTTTCGGAATACTATGCGTATTCCTTCATCAGGGACGGCACAAACATATAGGACAGAGGACAACATTTAGGACGACATGATGGGTGAAGGGTATGTTGAAAGTGAGGGAATTAAGAGGATTAAGAAAGTTTAGCAATAGTGACGGGCGTTTTGCCCGCCGGTTATAGAGTTGTAAGCTTTCTAACTAACTAACTCCATGGCACTACAGCCCATGTAGGGCCTTGGCCTCCTTAACAATACGAGCCCACTCTTTTCTATCTTGCGCCTTTCTCCTCCATCCTCGTACCTGGAGCTTTTTCAAATCGCATTCCACATCATCAAGCCATCTAAGTCGTGGTCTTCCTTTTAATCTTCTACCACCAGGGTTTCCAATGAAAAGTTTCTTAACTCCACGGTTCAAATTCATCCTTTGGAGATGGCCTACCCATTGGATCCTTTTACTTTTAACAATTGAAACCAAGCTTGGCCCCTGAAATAATTCCATTAGTTCTTTATTAGTGCGGATACGCCACAAACCTTGGTCACAAATAGCTCCATAAATCTTCCTCAGAATTTTCCTTTCCCATATACCAAGAATGGAAATATCCTTACATGATGAAGTCCATGCTTCGGCCCCATACAAAACAACAGGTCTGATCATGGTTTTATAAATCCTGGATTTGGTCCTTCTAGACAATACCGATGACTTCAAAAGGGGTAGCAGGGCGAAATAACTTCTGTTTCCGGCAGCAATTCTATTTTTTATGTCAAGATGTATCTCATTACATTCCGTAATCAAAGATCCAAGATAGGTAAAATGGTTAACTTTCTCAAAAGAGTACTCATCCACTTTCAGATCTTGTACGTTACTAAACCTATCGCTCCTGTCAGTAATCATATATTTAGTCTTCATATGATTAATGGATAATCCAACCTCCTTGGAAGCACTGATAATTTGCTTAAATGATTCAGTAATTCCACTCCCATTTCTACCGATAAGATTAAGGTCATCAGCATATGCCAAACACTGCATAGTACGGTTGTAGATAGTTCCACCAGGATTACTTTCAATGCTTCTAACTACTTTTTCAAGAACGATATTAAATAGTAAAGTAGAGAGTACATCTCCCTGTCTTAGACCCCGTATCACTGGAAATTCCTGTGACAACTTTCCACAGACCTTCACCCTACTAACATTGTCCATGAGTGTCATTTTGGTAAGTCTAGTTAGTTTAGGTGGTATACCAAATTCTAACATAATTTTAAATAGAGCCTCACGATACACACTGTCGTAAGCCTGTTTATAGTCGATGAACAACTGGTGGATGCTAATATTAAATTCATAGCATTTTTCAAGGGCACTTCTAATATAAAAAATTTGGTCAGTGGTGCTTCGATTTGGTCTAAACCCACATTGATAATCACCAATAATTTCTTCAGTGTAGACCTTTAGCCTGCCAGCCAAAACCTTGCCAAAAACCTTATACATGGTAGACAGAAGGGATATACCTCTATAATTACTGCATAGTTTAACAGTCCCTTTCTTAAGAATAGGGCAAATAATCGCAGTTTTCCATTCCTCTGGCATTACTTCATTCCTCCACACCATACTAATTAAGTCATGGATCATATCCACTAGCACAATGCCACCATGTTTCAGCAGTTCTGCAGGGATACCGTCAACTCCAGGAGATCTATTACTCTTAAGTTCAAGAATTGCCTTATCAACCTCCGATCTTAAAGGCTCCTCAACAAGTACTTCAGGTCTCAGATTCCAAAGAATTACATCCTCATTTTGACTAGAATCTACAATAACTGGTTCCATTAATAAATCTCGGAAATATTCCGCCCAACGCTCGAGACCTTTCACTTCGTTAACAATAAGATTACCATTCTTATCATAACAAAACGTAGATCGTGGTTGAAATCCCTTCTTAATCTCCTTAATTCTTGTATACATTGATCTTATTTCTTTCTTTTCTGCAAATTCCTCTATTTCTTCAATCCTACTCCTTTCATAGATTCTCAGCTGTATTATATGGAAAGATTCAGCAAGGAGACGGTGGGATAGTCTATTATGGTGGGAAAGGGGTTTAGCTGCTGGGAAGTTGGGGGTGTGTCCTGTCTCTTTAAAGTGAGTCACAGTGTATGAGCCTGCGGGATCGTTATTTTTGAAAGCTTGTATATGCTCATTGATGCGTTTTGATAGGGGTCGGGATGTTTGTCCCACGTAGCCAGAGGAGCATTGGCCACATGGGATCCAGTATACTGTGTTTGAAGGGTTGTTAGGTTTCTTTGTTTGTGTTATGTTTATGTTGTGGGATTTGAATGCAGGGGCGTATTGGTGTTGGTAGAGGAATTTTCTAATGAAGCTTTCTAAGGGAGGATAGTAAGGGAAGGGGATGTATTTGATGGGGGGTTTGGGGTTGGTACTGTTTGGTTTTTTGTTGTGTTTATGTGTTAGTGTATTGAGGCGGTTGTGAAACAGCTGGGAGGGGTAGTTATGGAGATTGAGTTTAGTGTGTATAGTTTTAAGTTGCTAAACTTTCTTAATCCTCTTAATTCCCTCACTTTCAACATACCCTTCACCCATCATGTCGTCCTAAATGTTGTCCTCTGTCCTATATGTTTGTGCCGTCCCTGATGAAGGAATACGCGTAGTATTCCGAAACTCTCGGATTACTTCCATGTAAATCTTTATATTCAACCTTTCATAAGTAAGTGTGTTTTATTTATTTACATTTTTATTCTATTAGTATTTGAAAAACAGTAAAAGGCCATCTTTGCTTAATACAAAGTAAAATAGATAAATTAGTCTAAGATTCCCTTTTTAGTAGATAGTTGATGATCCAGTATTGTCAAGTCAATTAAAAAGTATTATGAATATTAATTTTTTAAGCTTTTGTTTTTCATTTTCAAATTCTAGGCATTAACATGAAATCTATAAAATGAAGGTATTTTTTGAAAAATGTTTTCCAAAATGCAAAATTACAAATTAGATATATATGTTTTTGTATAGAATATCTTATATTTCTGATCAATCTTAAAAAAAAAAAAAAAAAAAAAAAAATCATAAAATAGATTATTACAACAATAGTCTTTGAAGTTTTCAATGGGAAAAAAAGTTTAGAAATTTTCTAACAATGAATGAAAAGAAATTCTTTGTTAAAAATGTTCGATTGTAAAATGAATTGATTTTCAGACCTTGATGGCGTCTCCCACGAACACCAGGTACAGTGCCCCACTTATAATCTTCAGTATCAGACATACCACTGCCCAGAAGCTGCCTTAATTCTGCATCTGCCTGCATATCCTTTGATTTGAACTTATCCATCTGTAAAAAATAGTAACATCTTCAGTTAATTACAGAGTTAAAAAAAGCCCAAAATATTGATCGGTTGAAGTTTTCAGCTTAATTAACTAGAGGAATCAACAAAATCAATTGAGATTTGAATTATCCAGTACAACTGCCTTAACTCATTTAACTATCACTCAGATATTTTATTTATTACAAGAGTTACCACATGAGTGAAGCTGGTTAAAGTAATGTTTGTATTCATGCAATATTGTTGACTGGATATTTCATCTCCTGTTTGCAATGTAGCTCTAAATGTCTATGTACTGGTGATAGAAAATACTATATCATTTCATTTAGTGAAAAACTTCATAATGTTATTCAGCATCTTCTTGAACTATTAATTTCGAGGATAAATTACAGCATTTTTAAGACACTAATGACAAACTGATGTATTTTGAACATAAATTTCATTCAATCAAACAACTGCCGACATTGAATTTGATGCATCACAGTGATTGTAACACTCTTTGTACTAAATGAAGTATGAACTACTCCTATAAATAAAAATTGAAATTACATAAGCTTCAAATAAATAAGTAACTTGTGCCTGTCTCAGTTCTAGCTTTCGGACAAAGAAATTGCAAATATAGAAGAGACGTGGAAACTGTCTTGCACAGGCCGAAAGCAGAACTTGATCTAGATTAATTTTCTAGATTAAGCTATTAAAGATATTTGGGCAAATTACCTAATTTATTAACTATATTAAATTGAATACTCTTTGATCCTGATGCAGTGGACACAGAAATTTTACATTGTCAGGTTTTAAGACACGAGAAAACAACAAAGTTATTTTAACAAAACACAAAAATGTTTTGTATTCAGTTCCATAAAGACATTACCATTCTCCATTTTAAAAATACAAATCTTAATTTTAAAAGTGTTACTAGATAATATTTATAATTACTGTTAAAATATGCTATGCAAGCATCAAGTAGCTTGTACTTTATTTTTCTGTTCTAATTTGATAAATACAAAAGGGATGTAAGAACTAAATGAAAAATTTTAATTGATTACAATTTGCAATCTACTAGTTGTCTTTATGACATAAAAAAATTGGCTAGCAATTCTTTGAGAGCTTAAGAATAATGAAATAGAACTTACATCTGTAATCATTTTCCCCCTTGTCTTATTCCTTTCTCTGTGATTAGCTTTCTTCTCAAATTGCTGCAATACTCTTTCTCGCGTTGTTCGATATTCAAGTGCAAATTCACTGATGATTTTCAAGAAATTATTTACTTTTGTTTCTTTTGCAACAGCAGAAGGAACTCCAAGGAAACAAAGAAGACGATAAAACCTATTAAAACAAAATTAGCATTGTTTAATATAGTAAAAATATATTTATTTTATTCTTTTGTAACATGTTTCTTACAGATGATGCACATGCTCATAGATTTAAAAAAAAAAATCTTCTTAGAATAAAGGTAATATAAGGGTTTTTGAATTCTGTGATTGGGAGAACTCAAAAAAAAAAAAAAATCTTAGAAAGCTCAATAGTTTTTCCTTTAGAGGTCTAAACACCTCCTCTTTAATTGGGATCGTCAGGTATATTGGCAAGCATTTATAATCACTGGTAATTATTTAGTCTACTAGTTCATTAATATAAACATAACAAATGCACTATATGGCCAAAAGTATTTGGACACCCCTCTGGAGAAGTGGATGTGTCTGTTATTGCATACTATGACATCATAGAACGAGATAAAAGTGATCACCGCAGCATCAGGCGGTCGTAAACGGATGTTAGACAGACAATGAGTTAGTCAGCTGAGCGATTTCGAACATGGCATGATCATCGGTGCAACAAATCGATTCATGCAATATCGACTTACCATTGGAATGTGGAGCAGTGGAAACAAGTACTTTGGAGTGGTGAATCCCACTACACAATCTGCCAGTCCAATGGACGTGTCTGGGTTTGGCAGATGCCAGGAGAAATTCCTATTCACATATTTCAAAATCTGTTGGAAAGTCTTCCCAGACGAGTGCAGGCTGGGATTGATGCTAAAGGTGGCTCGACATCCTATTAATACGTGCCACATGACATTGATTGTACAACAGTTGGTGTCCAGATACTGTTGGCCGTATAGTGTGTATGAAATTACCTATTCTTAATTTTAAATAATAATACCGTTGAAAAAAAAAAAAAGAAAAGTTTACTAGGAAAAAAAAAATAAGAATATTTTCTGAAGGCCTAAACCTTTAACTGGATCCTGCATCCAATTTACGTGCTTTTTTCTAAATAAGTTATACAGAGAGGCCATTTATAGAAATTATGTTGATTTAAAAAAAAAAAAAAATGTTTGGAGTACTAAAAATAAACTGCTTGTAATTTATAAAACAATAGTATCTTATATTTAAATAAATGTGGAAAACCTCCGATAACTAAATGATAATGTGATTGGTGTTAATAGTTGCAATTTCTACTGTGGTTACTTTTTTTTTTTAATTTTTGTTGTTTAGTTCTTTGAGGTTCACATATATTAAAAATAAAAAGTGTTACAATATGTATAAAAAAAATTGCTACATAAACATTATTATTATTTTTTATTATTTTTTTTTGCACCAACCTGTTAATAACTCTTCTGTGAACAATCCCAATAACAATTATTCTTTCTGCACAGTCTGCTAAAAATTCAGACATTCTGGAAAAACAAATAAGAATAAATATCAGTAACATTAAACATAAATGGAAATTCTAAACCTAATAAACCAAAACAGAAAATATTCAATTCAGTAAATGATAAAGAATATTAAAAAAGTGACGATTCTTTGTAAGTTTGTTTCCAGGTGTGTATTGCTCCCATTTGTTGTAAGTTCCATGGACCCTTAGAATGTCATTAATGATTCTTCAGTAGCATCTAAGGTCTACCTTACAGGTATGTCTGTTTTAAAAGACTATGTATGTTAGATAATATACTGCTGGCCATTAAAAGTCAACACTACGAAAGACAAGAACTATCAAAGTCATATTTATTTTACAGATAATTTAGGTACAAGAGTGAAATGATTACAATTACAGCTCGGTGCAACTTGCAGAATATAAAAAAATTATTATCTTGTGTAGCCACCATGGGCGGCAATAACTTCTGCTACACAGCCTGGCAGAGAGGGGAAGAGACATTGGATGTGCATTTGGGATATGTCAGTCCATGCAGTTTTAACACTGCCAAAGTTCATCTGTTGTAGCCACGAATTGTCTATGGTGTGTCAGTTGATGTGCGATCATGGACCTGACTTGTTCAAAAGGCGACAGATCCGGTGAACTTGTGGGCCACGGAAGAAGTTGGACATTGCATGCCATGAGCTGTCGAGCAATACTCTCTATTGGTAAGTGGCCCCAGTAGGCCCTGAAGATAAGAGACAACAACAGGCTCCAACACCTCAGAGATGTCACGGTGATAATTCAATGTACTGGGAATGCGTTTCGTCCAACATAAGCACCAATTTCTCAGCTGGATAATCTGCAGTCTTGATATGCCACAATTCTCCCGCGATCGAAGTATGAAACCTGCTGATATGGCTGCTATATTCTTTGACGAGACGTACTGAAGCCATTTGTTCACAAAAATGGCGAGCAACAATTCCAATACTGCCCAGCAACTCTCTGTTCTCCTCTCTTATACTACTTCCAGGGGGCATTATTGGCTCACATTATTTGCATTTGTAATGTACTGCTAATCGTTTTCTCCCATGATCCATGCATCATGTAAATTCAGGGGTCGATCAGATGCGTCCTTCTTGGTGTTGCCCTTTCAATGGCTAGCAGTGTTTATTGTGATTTTTTAATACTGCATACAACTAACTGTTTCAAAGACGGGAAATTGGAGACCATTTGACTTTTTAAATGTGTGTTTTCTTGAAAGCTTCTTTTATCTTGCCAGGTGATGATAATTTATTTAATTGAAAGTGATTAAATCTTTTGTTTTCATGTCTCCCTAAAAAGGCTTTTCAAAACTAAAGAATTATATTTGAATTTTAGATCTTTGTGTGTAAATAAATCCATTTTTTTTCCTTTCCCTCTACTTTGCTTCTTGTGGTATCTTGGGGAGACATTTTACTGACAGGACTTAATTCACTGATTGGTTCTCTTGTCTTTTGTCAGCCAAAACTTGGGAATCAAATCTTTGAATTGAATTCACATTCCAAAATTCTGCGCCAAGTAATATTCCCCGGCGAAACCCCTATAGTCCTATATGTAATTCACTTATACGAATAATTTTTGGTTCTCCCTCATATTCGTGTAAGTGAGACTTAACTGTATATATATATATATATATATATATATTTGTAAGAAATAAAACCAAATACTTTGTTCACTGAATTTAGAATTAAACTTAGATTCCATTGTACCATGGCAAATAATAAAATGTTTCTCAACTTACTTGACAACTTTAATCGACGATGAACCATCGTGTTTTGCTATTAATTTCAGGTGATCCCAAGATGCTTTGCATTCCACTTCCATTTTCTGAAGACTAGATGCAAGTTCATCAAAGTCAACCTAAATAAAATCAAGTTAATTATTCACCGAGAGATAGTAAAGAATCGTAAGTCTTCTGAAGCTAATAAACATTTTATTTAATGTTTTATCTTAAAAAAAAAAATATATCTTTTATTTCTTCACAATATTTAGATTAATTTCAAATTACAATTTCTTTTTCTTTAATTTCATCCTTCTGTAAAATTTTGAACAAAAAAGCAAATAAATGCAAATATGTAGACAGTCAAGGTTTACAACTGAATCGACATTTCAAAATCACAAGGAAAAATAATAATAAAAACTAAACAATAGATATATAAAGCCTGGAAAAAAATACACACTTTACATTTTACAAAAAACATTCACCAAATAGAGAAAACAAACAGAATTTCACCAAAGTTTAGGAAGGGGTGGGAAATCCGAAGACATCTGTGGAATGGTAAATTCAAGTATTCAATTATGTTAAAATTTTTATTTTAATTTCAAGATTGTGGATGATGATATTTTTATCATCTTAGAAATCAATGATTTAGATCTCCATTTATGAAGTTGACCCCATCTACAAATTCAGATCTCTTCATAGATAAAACAAAGACAACTGAAATCCTGTTTACCCTAAGGACTCAGATGCTTGAGGGCGTTTGATCTGTAATTGCACTTATACTCAACAGAACCTGCACGCTATTGAATACTGTCCATTTCAAAGTTGGAATGTTTGTTGCTCCACTTATAATTCAAATGGTGCAAATTTAGCTCTTGGCCACTTTTAAAAGTTAATAACTATAGGGATGGTTATCAACCAGTCCTTCCATTGACCACCAGGTACACAGCCTGCTTAGTGAAAATCAGCTTAAGGAAACAAAATTGCTTCACTTCCTCTATCAAGACATGTTGTTTGTTAAACATAGAATAATGGAGAAGATTAACTGTATCTGTTCCCATAAGAAAAATTTCCAATAGCACATACAGACAAGCATATAAGTATGCTTAAGAGTTTTTACATCAGTGAGGCTAGACCTAACTCATCGGCAATTCCAATAGATGCAGTCAATGTTAAATTTAAAATTAAATATAGGGAAGTCAATGTGGAGTTGATGGTCATCGTCTAAAGCAAGAAATAAAGACAGCAATAATCTCTATAGGAGCTGAATAAGAGGAGAGAAGAATCATGACTGCAACAAATGCTTCAAAGGAGGGACTCGAAACCTCTACTGAAAACTTAAGATAGATGTTCTTGTTGATCAAATTGTTTTCCTGTTCCAAAAGAGATGTTCTTATTTCTTTCGAAGAAAAAAAATGGATAAGAATGGCAGGAAGATCAACAAAACAATTGATGCATATTAAGAAATAAATTTATAAGGTTCTGTTTCATGTGAAAGCTCCCACAGCATTGGCTTTTCCCAATATGCTTCTGATCTACAGAATAGCTTTCATAATTGAAGCAACTCAAAGGAATTGGGAACTAAGATTGCAATGTAAATAGATTGCTGTAACATTCGTGGCTAGTATTGAGCAGTCGAAGGTAAGAATATCGATGCGAATTGTTATTTCCTGATTGTCTTGACAAATGTAAATATATTTCTCAACAATTACAACCCAAGGAGAAAAGCATTCAACCAATTTCTAATCAGCGACACTGTCTAAAATTGGGCTCTATATAACACTTCTGATTATTATTAGTATGAATTTTAAGTCACTTGAGATACAAGTTTGCTAGATGATTGTTTTACATTTCTGATGTATTATCAGAAATGTGGAGAAATGTAATTGGTCAACATCTGAAACCAATCACTGCAGTCACTGTTAAAATCTCTCTTTTTTTTTTAACTTTAAATTTTTTAGATATATTTATCATGCAGGTTAAACATAACAGACAAAAATAAAGGAAAAAAGAAGAATATACTTTTCTTTACCTTTGATGCTCGGGTAAGAGCTCCAATCTCTGAATAGAGATCAGTTGTATCTGAATGTCTTTCCATAACCATATGGCAAAGATGATGTAAAAGCGAATGCTTGTGAACAGTGTCTTTCACTTCTGGTACCTTTGCTAGATATTCAATTTGGAATCCTTTGATCTAGAACAGAAAGAAAAAGATAATTGAAGTCTATCAGCATCAATCAATTATTAAATTGTAGTAGTCATGATGAAATTACAAATTATTCTAAACTAAACAAACAAACTTGCTTCCATTCTGAAGTTCTTTGATATTTCCTAAAACCATTTCTACTGTAATTATTCTTTCTAAACAAAAGCTTTATCCAAGAACCAAATGGAAACTACTTCATCTGAGGACTCATTTTTTTAAGACTTGTAAGCTTAAAGAAGACATTACATTTCACAGAAACACTTTAACAAACTGTTTGATAACAAACTAGAAGTCATTTTTATTATTGATAACTAATGAAAATTTTCAATTAAAGTAATACAACAATATATTACCTCTATTCCATTCAGAAAATTCCCAATAGATAATAAAGTTGATAAAATGCAACGGAACGTCTTATTTAAATGAAGTTCATTTATGCCTTGTTTCAGATCCATAAGTGGTTCTGCTACTTCCTGAAATAATAATAATAATGTAACTCATAATTATATAGAAATGATTAATTTCTGACTTTGTCTTGTCCAATGATAAGATGATTTAAATTTCTAATACACTTACTTACTTAGAAAGCGGTCTTGATAATACAATGTGTCTTTTAAATTCACTACATTCTCATTGTAGTGGATTGTTTTCTAATCCAATAACTTGCCTAGTACATTGATGTATTTCTACTAAGGTGTTTTATATTCAAGCAGTCTTGAATTAACAAATACTGGACTATAATTAATTGAAATACAGTCGGACCTCTATTTAACGAACTTTTCTTTGGAACCAAGAACATTTTGCTAATTTCTTCGTAAAATAACCTCCAAATAGCGAAGTGCATTTTCTATTTAACAAACTTTTTCGTGGTATCTATTTTTTTTTTCTCCTTGAAATGTTTTTATTAATAGTATTCCCTTGGAGGAAATAAAAGAAATGTGGATACAGCTGAGGGAAACAGAAGAAATTAACGAGGATGTGCTGATTGATGATTATCTTTCACTTGATTTTGAAGTTGAGACCTCGGAAACACTAACTGAATCGGATATTTTGGACAGTGCGAAAAATAAAACAATACAGCTATGAATTGCGATGAAGATGATGAAATTGATCATGATGCCGTAATCCAAAAACCTTTGTATGATGAAATGCTAAAATCATTTGAAACAATCCGATGCGGATTACAATTTGAAGAAAATACGCCTGAAGGGGTTTTTGGTGCATTGCAAAGATGCGAGACGTACTATGAGCGAAAACACTTTTTCAAAAAATAAAAAGATTCAGACAAAATTAACAGACTTTATTAGTAAAATTTAAGTACTCATATGGTAATGTATCTTTTTGTCATTAAAATTATTACATTTATTAATAATATTTATTGTTTATGTATTTTAAATCTGTTTTATGTAGTTTAAAGTAATTTTAAAAGCTAAATCTCTATTTAACGAATTTTCCATATAACAAACTTTTTTTCGGGATTTAGCGACTTCGTTAAATAGTATTTCTTTTCAGCAGTTCTTTGTCAAATAGATATACAAAATTACACTGGACAGAACAAATTCTAGATCTTGGAGGAAAAGGTGACAGAAATAAATTTATGCACCCAGATCAGTAGTGGACAAACTGAAAGTTGAAAACGATATTTTACTCAGACAGAGAATAGGACATTAGGGGATTAAAAAATTAATAACTTTTTGTTTATTAATTAGTTCTCATTTTTTCACAATAAATTACTACAAAACCTGAGATTATTTTTTTATGTCCAAAATAATTTCATGTAAATGTTCCCTATATTGGCTTTTTTATTGTGGCTTGGGCCAGTTAGGCTTTAGCTCCAATCCCATGTCTGGTCTATTTTCCACTGAAGAGCACAAAAACATTTGATCACAGCTTGATAACTTTTATTTTCAAAGTAGGTAAGATCCAAATGTAAAAGCACACCAGATCCTGCATCAGAGGAGGTGCAACTGATGCTGCTAAGTAGCCCTTGGATTCTTGATAGCCAAATCCTGCAGCTCTGTTTCATAAGGAAGACATTTAACTTTTTCTCTGACCATTCTAGAATGTGAAGTACAAAACTCTGAAGTGCTGCCGATAATCTATCAGTTTCCATTGATTACCAACTGCACCTTCTATTGGTACTCTTGCACATCTCAGCTCAAAATGCCAAAGTGATATTCAAGAAACCCCAGCTGCCCAGAATTTCTGTAATTCTGAGGGTCTGTTTTTGACATTGAGTTGGTTAAAGCTCTGATTGAGAATAATTGAGTTCTGATTTTGAAAATAAAAACTTTTATGATTTTAGTTCATTGAACAGATGTGAATTTTTCTATGGTTAAATTTCAAACTTCTGCTTATAAAATCTTAAACAAATATCTAATTTTTATTTTTTTTTAAATCCTTATATTATTTCATTCTTATCACTAATGGCCCACGCTATCAATATACTTGTACTCACTCACACACATAAATTTTATATGTACAGTATATACCACACGTGGGCAAATGCGGCTCTTCGTTGGGTTAAGTGCGGCTCCCAATATCTCTTGATAAAAATACAGAATTAAAAAAAAAAAATACAAAATAATTAGTCCAAAATTTAATATTTGTTTTCTTTTTCATTTTCTTCTATATGTAGAATTCTCTTTATGTATATAAAAATCCAGAATGTGGCTCTCAATGACCTCATGTATGCCCATACTTGGTATAGAACAACAATTTAGTTCCGATTGTCGACGCTCTGTGGTGTTACTGTGCAGAACAATTTAGTTGCGATTGTCGACACGGTGTGGCGCTACTGTGCGGAACAACAATTTAGTTCCAATTGTCGACACGGTGTGG
>JAFIDM010000007.1:32153367-32178916 GCA_023159025.1 Thereuonema tuberculata | reverse complement strand
TTATTTTAATTTTAAATTTTCTGTTTTCTAAATAACTTTTTATGACTTTATAAAGATTGTCTCGAATACCTATAATATTAAGTTTTTGTAATAATAAATTATGATTTATATTGTCGAAGGCTTTTTTAAAGTCAATGAAAGTAATGTATAAGATATTCCCATTATTTAAATTTTCATTTATGAGATGAGTTAAGCTTTTTAAAAGTTTCACTGTACTATTATTGGGTTGGTAAGCATATTGATGTTTCGTTAATATATTCTTTTTTTTTAATAAAATTATAAATAGCATTTGATACATAGCTCTCAAATATTTTTGAAATATTTGAGTGTGTTGAAATAGGTCTATAATTGTCAAAATTGTCAATTTTACCACCTTTTTGTATAGGAATAATGTACGCTATTTTCCAAAGATTAGGGTAAATATCTGTATAAAAAATATTACGAAAAAGTTCAACAATTAACAGGGAAATGTCATCCTTTAATTTTTTTATTTCATTAACTGATATATTATCTATGCCAGTAGAAAATTGTATCCTTTGTTTGTTTATTGTAGTTGTAATATCTAGTGCATTAGGTAAAAGCATAGCAATAGAATCAATAGAAGGATTTTTTTCATAAAGTAAAGAATGGTGAGTTCTAGACTTTTTATTTTGTTCATTTCTTTGTGTGAAGTTTTTATGTAAGTTCCTGAAAATGACGCTGATATCATATTTTCCAATAGTTTGTTCAAATCATTTTTTGTCGAGTTTTTCTGCTTATAACAAAATTCTTTATTAATAATTTTCCATACTGTAGTATTAGAATTATGATCTTTTTCAATTAAATTTCGGTAATAGGTATTTTTCTGTTTAAAAATTAGATTTTTTTAACCAATTTCTCTTTCTTTTATACAATAATTCATACTTTTTATTAGTTCTATTCCCTTTAAATTTTTTAAATAACTTATTTTTATCCTCTATGTGTTTCATGATTTCCTGAGTCATCCAGGGATGTTTGTATGTATTATTATTAAAATTCCCAGAATTATTGTGTGTGTTTTCTAATTTATTTTTATTTTTAGTGATGAAACAAGCTTTCTTTATTATTTTGTAGAGTTTATTAACATATTTATTAGGATCTTGATTATAGTTATTTTTGATTTCAGTGGTTAAAAGATTTATTTTATTGATAAAGTATTCCTCATCCATAGGGTTTTTCTTTTTCAAATTATTATATTGGTTTAATGATGTAAATTGACCTTTTTTAGTAATTTCAATTAATATACTATAATGGTCTGAGATATCCCATTCTATGATATTAGAAGTAATTTCGTTATTTCTCATGTTAGAGAAGCGATGATCGATACAAGTATTTGTGGAGGAAATTTTTGTAGTGGCTTTTCTTGTAGTTTCATAAATATGATTTTAATAGCATCTTTAAATTATTCTTTTTGTAAATTTCCTACTATAAAATAACTTATGAATTTGAAATTGCATGTGGAAGGCTGCATGTGGACTGAGGTTCCCCATCCCTCACCCAGAATGGGAACTTGCTTGAATGAAGTTGCAAGAAAATTAAAATATGATTAAAATATTAATTGACTTGATAATTCAGGATATTAAAAAGCAAAGGATGTTTTTAAAATATAATTTCTTATTAAAGGATAATAAAATATTAAATGCAATAAATAACTAGAGCTACTCCCTACCAACTCTTTGCTGAATTACCTAAACAAAGTAAAAATCTAGATTGTTCTTTCTTCCAATTATTTGTTTTAGTTAATAATCAATACTTTATTTATTTGTATTCTTGAATTAAACTAACAAAGAAAAGAAAGCGGAAATTTACTTACTCTTTCCATTTGGTCGTAATCCAGCTTAAATGCCCACAATTTAAGTCTTGCAGGCAGTTCACTAATAGAGGCCAGTGTCATTAAAAACTGTTCAGCCGAACCCAGAGGAACATCCGGATTGGTCATCTGAGCTTCTGTGATTTTAGTCTTCTCCTCTTCTGTTGGCATCATTGTTGTCAGGATTTTCTAAAATAAGAACTCAATTCAGTTCAATACATTCAGTGAAATTTTATAATCTATTTTTTTTAAATACTATTTTCAAGAAGCTAAGAAGGAATAACATTAGAAATATCCTTACCTCAATTCCTTCCCGATTCATGATTGTACTGTCCATTTTTAATATTGCTGTCTTGATGGTACGTGGAGGAGGTAGTTTTGTCATTCCAATGTTAATGGCATTGGATCTTTTTGGATCCAAAACAATAATCTCTTTATTTTTATTCATCTCTTGTTGTCTCTATTTATGCAAGAAAGGGATATTAAAAAAAAAATACATTATGTTCAAAATAACTTTAAAAAACTTATTATTTTATAATAGTTAAATAGTGTCTTAATTTAAGTTGAAATGCGGTTTTCTAAAGTACTGAATATGAAAAAAAAAACACCTTAAGATATCATTTCTTTAGGGAACTGGAAAGAAATTTATAAAGAAGTATAAACTTAAATTTGCTATGAAATTCAAAACAGTGTATTGTTTATTTTATACTTTTTTTATGAATTAGATTAATATATCTAATTTTTGAAAATTTTTACTTTTATTATAGAAAACCTATACACAAATACTTAAGATTAGTGTTTCAGATGATTTTTCTATCTCTACAATGAAAATTATAATTATAATTAGACCATGTTTCAATGAACTACTTTTTCACTGATTTACATGGCCTTAAAAATCCAAGAAAATCTTCTCTTGTTGTTTCATGCTCTTTCCTGTGCTAACATTCAACTTTGTGAAAACTCACTTTCAACTTAACTGTATAAAAAAGAATTTAAATAAAGACTTCATCTGGTAAACAAAGGAAAAGATGCAATGAGAAATAAGTAATAATTAGACTTCAATTTTGAACTTAAGTTTTATGAGATCTATCTTCCAATTAAAATCCAAATATTATATATTAATTACATAATGCAATTATTTGTATTAATGATGGTAAATAAACATATCTAAAACCCTTTTCAATCATGTCAATTTGTTTATCCTCCCCTTTGTATTTTCTAGAAGTCCCTTTAAAACCTCCTCAGTGCAATGAATGTCATAAATGGAACATAGTATTTATTTTACTTTCAGTCTGGTTTAAATGGTCACAATAGGACTTTTGTTTGCTCCTTCTAGTTTAGGAGATGGAGGGCTGAATGAACTTACTATCAATAAACATCAAAGGGTGAGACCACAATATTTACTATCATTTGGATTCACATCAAAGTTTCAGTGTCATGTCTAATTTGATTATTCAGAATTACTTTGTATCTCCCATCAAATACAGAGACTGAAAGAGTAGGTGAAGAAACAAATATCGGGCTATTAAAATGCACCTGTCATATCTTTATTTTATTATAAACAAGATATGAGCAATCACAGTGTGGTATTAAATTAAAATGTCAGAATATTTATTTTTATTTTGCAGATTTGTTTTTTAAGCAAAATTTCATTAAGCTAAAGTTGTTTTTTTTTTTATTATTCAAATAATTATCTCTTATAAAGAAGGGCTTTTTAAATTTTGAAACTGAATACATTGTTCCTCTTGAAACAAATTCATAAATTTATAGATTGAAATGTTAATACTTTGAAATCAATCTTTATTACACTTTCTATCAGTGTTTTACATCAAAATGACATTAAATCACTGGTCTTTTCATTGGAAAAAGAAAGCAATTGTGCAATTTAAAGATGTTTGTTGGGTTTCTGTAATGGATTGAAAACATTCTTTACATAAGTAAACTTGCTTACAGTTTACCATTTAGTAATTTCAGATTTTAGAAACATCACTTCCTATCCATTTTCAATCCCTTCACAGCCAATCCTGTTCAAAAACTGGCTGCTATATTTCTAAATTAAAAAGGTTTCTGATAATTCATTTGAAACAATAAGAATATTTTAATAGAAAGTTGTTGCATTGATTGGTTGTTTTATGAATTGATTTTTCTGCATTCTTAGCAGAAATGGATCTGGCCTTCAATAATACAGCATTCCATTAAGTCCCCATAGTAAAAATACAACACAGGAAATTAACATGTAAAATTTTATGGATGACTTTTACATTTGTTTGTTATTTTAGTTTTTTAAAGTTTTATTCTTCATGGGAACCATTTGACACAAAAGGCTTCCTGTGGTAACATCAAAACACTTAAATGAATTTTCAGACCATTATTTTACTTTATCTTTTATCCTCTAATCCATAAAAAAATATAAAATTGAAAAGAAGTAATTGCATATAAATACTTTGCATTTGTTCATTCCTTACTTATTCTTTAATTTAACTATCTCCTCCCCTTCTATACAAGTGAGTTTTAAAATGATAACACATTATCCTTGTATTGTCTTACCTCCTGCAAATGCAGCATGCGAAGAAAGCACCAGAAGGAAAGAAAAAATGATCAATATTAGCTTAACATGCAAATCATAAATAGGCATTAGAAAATGTTTAAAAAATATTGGGGAAAAAAAATCTTTGTAATAAAGATGCAGAAGAGAATCTAGAAACTGGCCAAAGGCTCAATGCATTTTATCAGTTATGCAATGATGAGAAAAGAATTATAAGAGTTAAGTTTCTTTTAAATTTGGAATGCATTGATATCTAGATCTCAATTGCATTGTGTTACTGTAGTAACAGAATAAATACAAGATTAATTTGTTTGAAGTAAGTAGCATATTATATCTTTAAGTTTATAATCTCATTCCATATTAAAGATTAAGGAAATATATTTTTCTTTTATCAAAGTTTGTCCCTGTAAGCCAAAATTCTCACTTGAAAAAAAAAAAATCTATGGAAAAACACTGACAAAACAGATTTATTTTAGATTATCACTCAACAGTCCCCATAATTTGGGAGACTTAGAAAAGAGTGATTTATTGCTTTACGGGAATAGCATGAAAAGAAATTTATTCTTAGCCTCATATTTAGAGGGGTTTTATTAGAATAAATGCAACTATAAAATGGTTTTATTCATTTCCAATTCCTCAAAATAAGTGGAATAAAATAATGTTGGAGTCTTCTTACTCCAAAAATAAACAATTCTTGTTTTTGCACTCTTGGTACCCATGGGCTCATGATCTAAGGGTCTTAATCAGACTTTGGCTTATTCTTCTTACAAATAAAAAATAATAATAATAGTAATAAAAAAAAAACTTCTATTACGACAAAATTACAAAGTTTCTTTCTTTTCCTTTCTTAGAATAGTAATAAAAAACTGGCTTCATCCAGTGGATTTTGCTGTTTCTGTATCATCATCAGTTGAAATTTTGTGATGGCTTTTTCCATTTGCAACATTTCAAGAAACAGATTCAGTGAGACTCAAAGACTGGCCAATTCAAGGATCTTAAAACAACCCTTCCTTTTTGTGAAGGAAATTAACTCCTTTTCTTTGAATTCTCTTCTGTTGATATTTAAATCAACTGTAACAAGGAAAGGTATATTTCTGACTTACAGGGACTTAACTATACAACTTAATGTGTAAGTTTAACTACCAAATTCATGTATGTAATGTAATTCTTAAAAAAAAATTAGTTTATTTAATATTTGATCAATAATTAGTAAGAAAAAAAAAAGCAGCCAAAATGAATGGATGTATTCCTAACATCAAGTATAGTGCAAATGCTTGTCAGTTGGTTAAAGAGTATTTTATGAATGGAAAGAAAGAAAGAAGTAGTAAGTGTTGTTTAGATTTAACTGATCTTAACTAAGGCATTCCATTTATGTTATTAAAGCAAATTTTAGTTAGTATTTTATTTTTATTCTCTTGAAAGAATGTATCAGTGGTAGATATTTTTAAAGTTAGTGAAGTTAAATGAGAAAAAGAATTTTAACAGTGTTTTGGATATTATCTACATGTATATTACGTAGATTTTGTAACTTGCAAATATTAAATTTCACATAATTTTTATTTTATTTTATTTCCAACCTTGTCTTAAATTAATTTGTAGCTGCTGACATTAAAGGATCTTTAAGTTAAAGTTCAAGTGTGAGTTTAAGTTCAGAAAAATTCATTGGCATTTCTTTGATTTATATTTTTACTTATTTAGAATCATAAGAGTCAACCAATGTCAATGTAAATTTCATTCAGTATCTCAATAGCTACAATGGATTGAATAATAAATCCACTGTACCCCAAAAATTGTCCATTAAGTTCACAATATATATATGATTAAAACAATATTTTAACTTACAATCATTAGATACTGATTGTTTATTTCCACTATTAAAATAAGTATCTTAAGTATTTTGTGTTTAATATAATGTAGAAGTGTGTTCCGTTTTCTTTAAAAACAAAAAAAAACCAACATAATTTTGATGTGTATTAGATTCCATCAAAGTTTAAAGTGTTCATATTGTTTACTTATCATTTTAACAGTAAGTATATTTTTTGACAACTGCTGGTTTCTTAATCTTATTTACTAAATACTTACAAAAAATGTTAATATTAAGATCTCTATAAAATTTCTTTTTTAATTGCAATTACAAAAATAATAAGTCATAAATATTGATGAAGTAAATCTTAAGTTTTGAAATTTTTTTATGTTTTATCTAACAAGGGGGGAAAAAATTGATTTTTGGCAAAAAAAATTCCATAATTTTCTCCCAAAATGAGGACAAAGTAGAATTTAGAAACTCAAGTTTATAAAATTAAGTTAAAAATTCTGATATTTTTTGTGATTATATTTTTTTTTGTGTGTATCAGATATAGTTTGTCTTTGTAAAATATAAGAATTTCATTTAATTCCAGTGATTAATACAAAATAAGCTTCAGTATTTATGATCTCACCAAAACATCTATTTAACATTACATGTAAATGTGGTTCATGTCTTAAATGTGTTCATGGAACTGTATAATGTTCACTTAGGCAGATTCAAGGCAGTTACTTTACACTATTTCTTGATGTAAGGAAATGATCCAGCTATTTAAAAACAACACAATTTAACTTTTATCATTTAAAACCCTAAAAGTTATTCTCCACAATAAGAAAAAAAGTTAAGCATGTTCAACCTAATTATGATAATAAAGGATTAATCCCATAAAATTTACAGCAGTTCTGCAGATTATTAACACTAATTATTTTCTTATAATTTTTTCCACTATTTACATTTTTCTTCCTTAACCCTTCAGGCCGGTGAGTTTCTTTCCTGAATATGTCTTTCCCCCGGTACTTTTTATTATTGATAGAAGAAAGAAGCTGAAAGAAAATTTTTTAATGGCTAAACTACAGTGCGGAAATTTAAATTCCGTCACTGAATTACAAGCTTATTTCATTGTCTCTTGTTCAGTGGAAAAATACACAACGAAGTTGAAAATTAACAGCGGGAGGCCGCCAATTATCTACCCCTGCAGAGAACGTACCCCTGTACGTCAAACCGGCTGAGAGACAGATACCTCTAAACTTTCACGTGTACGTCTTACCGGTTTGAAGGGTTAAAAGAACAGCCTATTTTGATCTGTGCCTTATAACATTTAAATAAAATCTATTCAAACAAGACAATCTTCTTTTTTCTTTCCTAAAATTCACCATTGCACATAAAACAATCATTACATTACATTTTTTGCAAACCTTTGTCAAGAAATGTGCATTAAATCTACGTCAGTGATTCAAAATTTCTTAAGAACTGTAAATTAAAATGCTGGAATTTTATCTTGATGTTATACATGTCTTTATATAGATTTGAGGTACACCTTAAGAAATATATCCTAGCACCTTCCACCCTTTTAAAAAAGAAAAGAAACATTAACAGGGTGTCTACCAACCGGGAAAACCAGGAATTGTATGGGAAATTTGGGTTGAAATGTAATGTACAGGAAAATCAGACTATGTCCTTAAATTTTCAGCATTTTTTTTTTTTGGTTGAACAGAATTTTTTGGTGAAAATGTCCTTAAATGTAGGGGAATTGTTCTTTAAATTTTTTGTTTGAGATTCAGTAGACACCCTGATTAATATCTGTTGACCCTTAAATATTTAATTTCAAAATGTCAGAATAATAAGTTTTTAGTACTTCTTGGATTCAACTATTTTTTTCTGCCTCTCTCCAGATTGGCTTTTGATAAATAGACTTGTCTTAGCAAATTATTCTGCAGAGAATTCACACAAACTAAAAATATTGTAATCAATTACAGAATACTTTTTTATATAATAAATTATTAATTCTTCCAAACTTAATTAATGAAAGAATTATGTGGATACAATATGCTCATTGGTCCTACCATTATAGCTATGAATCTAGATATCAAACATCTACTAAGGAATGATCCTTAATCAAACCAATCTTGAGCACTTGATAAAAATAATAAATTATAGAAAGAGTCCAGTACTGTCAGAATATAAATAACCACACTGTCGAGTTAGGATTTGGTAATGAAGATGCAATAATTATGAATTCTATTTAAAAATGTCTTTACATATTCTTCAAATATGCTAAATTATTGTTGCCATTATTTCTACCTACAATGAACAGATGGGTTTTCCTCAAAAACATGGTTTATCGGGGTAATGTTCACTTCACAGATTTGAAGGACAGAATCGTACTGCATTTGCGAACATTTCTACAAATCAATTATGTTCTGCTGTCGAACATGATATCACTCAGTATCAGCTTTAGGTCCTGTAGAATGGCCGATCGTTGACCACTGCCTCTGACTATCCTTGATAGCTCTCTGCAGCCTGTCAGTCAGTTCTCTATTAACTACTTTTACATAATGTATGGAATGAATGAATAAAAATCACTCAATAACATTTGATATGCCTGTTGTTTATGGTGCTTTCCTGTTCACACACCAATCCAAGTTTCTGCTGAAGAAGTTCATGAGAACAATCTCCCATACTATGATACCACTGCTATTGATATTTTGCATACAGCTGTGCAATCTAATTGCAGCTATTCACCTCTACATCATCAATGGAGGAGTCTTCCATCCATTAGCAGTGACATTATCCAGTCCTTAGTGTTTAGTCTCGGAACTTCTTCATCCATTGTTCAACCTATCAATCATCTGCTAACTCAAAATGTAATTAATGGAATAATAACACTTTTTGTGTTAATGATCATCTATTTTAGTAATGGGTCCTTTCTTTTTATTTCACATTCCCTGCATCATGCTTAACTTTTATTTTTGAGAATAACTTTTAATAAAAATTTTAACAAAATTATTAGATAAATAAAATATATAATCAACAAGCAATGAAAGCAGCAATAACAGAATCAAAATAGAAAAACAAAGCAAACTTTGAAAAATTAGAAGATCAGGGCAATTAGGAAAACAAAAGTCACCAAGTTGCTTTTTTTAAAAAGCTAATTCTTCCTTTGGCTTAAATCAGTTTTAATCTTAAATTAAAAAAAAAAAAATTAGTAGAAAAAACAAAAGTGCTTTAATTTTTGTTTCTGAATAACACCTCCAATAGAATATTCTAATAAAAATCAAAGATTTTTCTGTTAACTTATGATTTATTCAAAAAGCTCTCTGCCTTTTGCAACTGTGCAACAATAACACCTTTGCTCTGATCCACTGACTTCTTTGTGAAATAGCTTTTAAATTTATTGAAATAAGTCTTGTCTCTTTGATTTTTTTAAACACTTCCCTTTAATCCCTTCCTTTATCCAAACGAGAAAACAGTCTGTAATAAAAAGATTAAAATTCAAGAATGGACACACAAGTTTAATACAAAGACTTTGTATTTTAATTTCATATACATATGGAAATGATAAGTTTCATTTAGTAAACTTGGAACATCCACAAATTTTAGTTGGGGAGAGAGGATCTACAGCATTAGGAAACAGTTGCTCTTTTCAAGAGAATTCTGAAGATGGAAGCTGTAATGAGGAGCTTTTTGTTTTTAATTCTGTGCCATCATCATGTCTCCACTAGATCCTGTTTCTCCTATGCTAATTAAGAGATAATTTTACAAATACACTCCCATTACACACTAACACATGATCTGCATCCATTGCCTTCCATCAGTACAACTATCGATCCAATCTTTATGCTTGTGTTTCCTATTAATCACTTCTAATGATAGGTTAATAAACTCTTGTAAAAAGGCATTCAATTTTCTTCTGAATGAAGTTCTTTTAGGATTCCTATGAAAGCAGCATTCCTAGGAAGGCCTGCTAAATACTCTTATATCCACTGAAAAACAATGGAAGTAAAAAAAAAGAAAAGAAAGGTAGTTAAATTGAATAACAGTGGATCAGAATATCCGACCGATAACAAACTGCACTCACTTGAGTCTTATCTGTTACTGTTGTACAGTTGCCAAAATAGAGGAAATAGACATCAAAAGAAGATACTGTCAAATATTCTAGTCAGATATTTTGATTATAACAAACTATCATGACATTTAAAGCATTTTATACTATAAATTATTAATAAAAGCCAATATTTTAATTAATTAAATATAAATAACGAAAATTAATATTTCATTGGTAAGCAAAAAAAAAAATAAAATAATTTGATGGTAAGAATTTCTATAATTATGGTAGAGAAAAATTTCAAGTTTACATTTTAATTCCAATTGGTAGATTTTATATTTAAAATTTGCAAACCCTTTTCCATATCTTCTGTATTTTAAAATTTAATAATGAGATGATGGAAGGAATCACTTATATTCTTTCCTTTTTTTATCATTTCTCATCTAAGGAGCACTTATGATATATGTGTGTTTCAAAATCTGTTTCATTTAAAAAAAAAAAGCTTTAAATGTTAAAAATTAGTAAGGGGTTTTCAGTTAAATAAACCTTTTTAGCATTTATTTTCAGAATATTGTGAAGTCATTAACTATATTTGACCGTCATTAGATTTCATAATTACAACATTAGGAGTTATGAGATCGAAATTAATATGGGTTATCTATAGTTTGCTTTTTTCTTATTTTTAACTTTAATAATCCTTTCAACTTCACCACAAATTAAAAAAAAAAACATTAATAATAACATTATATTACCTTAGTCATGAGATCTTTGGCTCTATTTTCAAATAAATGTTCGAGTTTTTGTGTATCCACATTCACAGGTCTTATCTCATCCCAAATGGTCCGTTTTACATGAATCTGCACAATAGGATCAGATGCTCTCACTTCTTTCCAAAACAGCTTGATGGTCTTTTTGTTTTTCTTAATGGTTCTATGAGGACCCATCATCTGATTAATGGGACCCCCTGGTGGAGGGGGCGGTGGTGCTCCGAACATTGGTGGTGGAGGAGGACCCCCAAAGCTAGGAGGTGGTGGAGGAGGTGGTCCACCTCTCATCATGGGAGGTGGGGGTGGTCCAAATCCACAAGGAGGTGGAGGTGGTGGCGGCCCTCCACCTGGAGGAGGAGGGGGAGGGAGCCCCACAAGAGAACCTACCGACCCCCTCGACACTGGCTGGAAAATGTTGATGTCATCTTCATTATCAAGATCAGTAAAATCCATATCATTTACCAGTAAAGGTCGGTCAAGGTTTTTCACTAGCTGCTCCCACTGAAGATCGTTTTCTTTTCGAAGTTCAAGAGCAGCAGCAGGAACAACACCAGGAGAAGTAGGCACAATGGTTTTATTGGCATCAGGACGAGGGACGTTTCTGTTGAGTCCAGATAAACCCTCTTTGGCTTTACTGACTAGGCCGCTGAAATCACCACGAGGAAGTGCTTCTGTGGGACTCTGCACAGTAGGTTGAGGGCTTCGTAATTTGTCTTGAAGATCTTTAATACTAGCCTTTTGTTCTACTTCACCATTTTCACGATTGGCATCTTCTTCTTGACTTTTGGAATACATCATGGAAAGAACCCATGATTTTTTGTTTGTTCCCATTCCACTATCTTGGCGATTTAGAGGTGGAGTAGTTTCAGGTACATCTACCTTACTTTTACTTCGATTTAATGTTCCCTTATCAGCTGCTTTATCATCTCGCATAAGAGAAATTTCTGAGTTCTTTCGGTTTTCATCCTCTACGTGATTTTCTATGCGTGACCAGGGTTGATCTTGAAATTGTTTGTCTAAAAATAAATAAACGAGTTGTTAGCAACTAATTTAATAATTAAAATTATATATAAAAAAAATTAAAGATATTTCATTTCTTATGGTTGTTTCTGGACTCAATCAGATAAAATTATTATCATTATGCAGAGTTATAAATTGTAATTAAATAATAGTGAAGACTGGACTAAAGTTTTCTATTCAATTTCAAACCAATTATGTTGGTGAGTTTGTTTTTTTTTAATTTGCATAATTAAAAACCATTTTCTCTGCAAGGCACGTTTCAGAAAAAAATAGTAGTTTCTAAGCCTCCAAATGGTACAGTATATATACAAATATTTGCTTTATTTACCAAAGTATATTTGCTATTAATATACTATGATCAATGTTGCTATTTAGACATTTTGAGAGATGTAAAATGTATTGGGTTGTTTCATATGAAATGTCATTTTTGCACTCAACAAGTGATACATTTTGACTAAATCATGTTTTTTTAAGGATAAATCACTTGGACAAAGTGAGCATAACTTTATTTATTATTTTCACTTTCTATTTATTTATTAATGTAAAAATATGCATTTTCCTTTATTGGATGTCTGAAACATTTGAATTTCTTCAATTATTCTTATTTATTTAAACCATAAAACATATTTGACAATGAGTAACTCACAGTTCTTTTTGTACAAACTGGGAAATAACAGCGGGAAGCAGTGCAAAATATTTGTTGTGTGTTTAAGGAAAATATCAAAACAAACAACTTTTGGTTATTATGAGCCTCAATAATTAATCATGTGGAAGACCAGACACAGTTATTGTCATGGACATATTTTTATTATTATTATTATTATTATTATTAGTAACCTCTATTTTTAACTCCTTTACTTTATTCTCTTTCTTATTTATTATTTTAATTTGGAAAAGTTTTTTTTTTTTCTTGTTTAATTACTTTTAACCTATTTTTCTCTTGTTTCTAATTGTTTTTGTCCAGTTACCATGGCAACCTTACTTTGCTTTATTATGCAACCTTATTTTCCCATGGGAACTTGACCTCTCTCTTTCATTTTGCACTCTTTACTATCTGACCTCTTTTCTGTTTGGTTAATTCTTACTGTCTTTTATCATACTTAACCAATTATTTTTGGCTTTTATTTTCTATGGAACCCCCCTTCCCTTTCGTCTTTAGATTAATTTGAAATGCATTCAGAGAATTGTCTCGGCTTCACTCTTGTAAACACGAAAAATGTAGTCTCCTGTCTAACAGGATAATATGAGTATCCTCTAGATAGGAGACTGATAAATTTAATGCAGTAATTAGAAGACAGTTTGATGGACAATGAGCGGATGGGATCATTTTATCCGTACTTAGTTTCATTGCCAAGTGAATGTGTTCAGCAAACTCAGGAATTTGTGAAACTTCTTTTGTGCCGTGTTTCTGCTCAGGAAATCATCTAATCTGGCAAGATGAGCAAAACAACGGTTAAAACTGCAGGTATCCAGTGACTTAAAGACTAAGACAATACTATAAGTAAATTTCTCTTCATTTTTCTGCTGATCAGATCGGCGAGAGTGCAACTAGTGGATAACAGCAGTCTAGACTCTAGATCACATTCCATCACTGCATTTCTACAGGACTGTAGTTCTTGTATTTAATTCTTATTAAGGACTATGCTGATCATCCTAATGTACATTTTGCTTGAGCTTGTTATATTCTTTTATTTATTTTCTTGTGTGTGATTTCCCCAGTATTTTTTATTTTATTTCTTTGTTTAACTTACTATTATTATTAACTTAAAAATAGTAACTAAGAAATGCCATATTTAATACAGTATGTAATTAATCATCTTCTGTGGGATAGTAACTTACTGGGACTATCAGCAGGACTACAAGGTGTACTATTGGAATGGATCCTTGCTCTTTCCTGGGCAGTTTCCTCCTGTTCTTTGATAAACATTCTTTGTCGAGCATCTCTCTTTTCTCTCCTACGCCTTAGAGCTGGTGTTACACCATTCAATTCTAAATAAAAATCATTTACATATTTATTACAATGATTAACTGAAAAGTGATCACTTTTATAAAATTATTTAAAACATTTGCACTTAAAAAAATACATAAAAACTTAATATATTAAATATCATTAATGCTTTTTTTCAAAAAAAATCAATAAGGTTTTATTAGAAATTAATTATTTTTAAAGTAATTAATTGAAGACAAGTTTAACGTCCGTAATCATTTATAAATGGAGAGAAAATCGCCAACCGGACAATAAATATGCCTTCGCACATTGAGCCAACATCAATGGCTCAATATGCGAAGGCATATTTATTGTCCGGTTGGCGATTTTCTCTCCATTAATTAATTGAAGTTCAATAAATATTCCTGCAAATCAGAAAATTAACAGAATATTGTAAATATCCAACCATCGTAGTTATTCAGTGGACCGTTCATGTGCACAGGAGATTTAGGTTCCTCCCATTTCTTTTGGATGTCACTCTCGCTGTCATCTCGAGAACTAAAATTAAAAGAAATAACGTGATTCCTCATTAAGCAATGTTTTTGTAAGTATTTATTCTATAAATTTACAAAATAATTTCATTAATATTTTAAAAGCTAAGTTACAGTTAATTACTATACTAAGCAAATATCCTTAATGTTTTCATGAGTGCATGTTATTATATCAAATATTTTTTTAAATGCAGTATCTAACTGAATGAAAAATATAACAGACAACTGTACTACTAAAATTTAACCCTTTTATTTTTGAAAATGAAACAAACAGAAGTGAACTCTTGATAAATGCACCCTGTAACTGTGATAAATTGCACAATTTGCAAATTTCCTGGACTCACCTATGGCACAAATAGGCAATACGACACTTTAACATTAGAAGGTTGTTTTTGTTTTGTTTTTTTCCACCTCAAAAGTTTTACTTTGAATTAATTTTTAAATTTCTTTAAAGAGAGCAAACAAAAAAAAAAAAGCAAAGCACCACAAATTGATGTAAGAAGATATAGATTTAATATATCTTTCCTCAAAATACAAGCTTCAATTAAATTGTCTTGAATATCAAACTTCAAATTATCTTTTATATTTTTGTAAATGAAATCTATTGCAATGAAGTTTTAAAAAATAATAATTTTAGGAGTTTAAGTCCTCTTGTATTTCGAGAAAACCTATATTAAATTTATATTTACTTACATCCATTTGTGATGGTCAGTTTATTTCTTTCTTATTTGTACTTTCTTTATAATGCTTATGAGATTAAAAAAAAAAAGGTAAAATGCACTTTCTTGATTAATATTAATAGGGGGAGATTACCAAATGGTTTTTGGAACACCATGCATGTTCCAACATCAGGGGACAATATCAGTTTAAATATATATAGGACAGCACAAGATGACCAATACAGGAACAGCTAACACTAATGGCTGGCATTTTGTCTGCCAGGTGCCGGATTACTATTACATAATCTAGCTCAAAGCTTATAATCCTGTAACTGGCAGGTAAAATGCCCATCATTACTTTTAGCTGTTCTAGTTTTGTTCACCATATTTTGTTTGTCTTGTGTTGTCCTATATATTTGTGATGTCCCTGATGATGGAAAATGCATAGTGTTCTGAAATCATTGGGTTACCTATCTCCACCTATTAATGTAATCTTTACTTCTTTTCTTTATGTCATCAATATATATTAAGCCTTCTTACACTTATGAGAACCTAATAACGATGCAAAAAAATGGTTTCAAAAAAATGTTGGATCACCTTCAAGAGCCCTGACAAACTAAAAAAATTTTGATTCTAAAATATTTGTTTAGTTGACCATTAATATAAAGGACTACTCACTAAGCATGTTCATTGGTATCCAATTCAGTTTTTGTGAAGAATTAACTTGTGCTAGCAAAGAATGATTACCTTTTGATAAGGACACTCTGTTAAGAACATTTTAATGAAGCTTAAACTTTGTTTGTACAATAACTGAATCATTCAATAATTTAATAATTATTTAAATTCAATATTTTAGTAGTGAAGTTGCTCTACTGAGATTATTAAACTTTTATTTATGAGCTGGGAATATTAAAGGTTTTATCAAGTGGCTAGTTCTATAAGCATTTAACTCAAACCTTAAGTTTTGGGCATTCATTGATGTTTATAAATTTTGTGTGAGACCAAGCATTAACTAAGTGACATCTCTTTGACATCTCTAAGTGAAACTACAGCTGTTTCATTCTCTTTGGCAATAGCCAGCTAAGAGTAGTCACCAATAAACAATGAGGTTTTAATACAGAGGAACAATCATGAGAATTAATGTGGAGCCTCCGAAACTAAAACAAGTAATAATACATTCACCAGAAAAAAAGATAGGCGAAAAATTCAGACACTGGCATTCCTCAGTCCTCAAATGAATTTTTAGAGTGCATTAAATGAATAAAAATATTCATAAGCATCAATTTTTACTTGTGTACCAAGACCTTGTTGTATACAGGTGACTAATCCTAGCTGATGATTGTCAAAGAACGTGAAACAGCGGATCTAGGATGTTATTATGTAAATGCTTGGTTTCACCCATTGATGATTATGAATATTTTTATGTGCTTTTTATTATTTTAATGCTCTCTGAAAATGCATTTGAGGCTAGCACCTTTTTCACCTGTTTATTTTGATGAATATAGGCTATTGTTGCTTGTTTTTGTTTCAGAAGCTCTACATTGATTCCCACAATCATACATTGCATTATAAAAATAGACTCTTTCAAGTTACGCAAATTTAGTCTTGCAATGGTAGCACTATAATTATATTCTGTAACAAACTGAGAAGTTTTTTGTTTATCTTTGTTTCTGTGGTATTGAATACAAACATAACCTTTATTTTCTCCTCAAGTCAATGCATTAAGTAAAATACCTTAATTGAGCACAACTGTAATATATGCTGCAAAATATATCTGGAAATTGATAGAAACCCATTTGATTGATTTCAAATTGTTAAAACAATTTCTGTACAAAGTATTAGATTGGAAACAAGCAAGACTTAAAGGTGCCCATGAAAATAGCCATTTCTTTCAAATCAAGACGAATCCTCTGCATGGACTAAAAAACAGATGGAATCATAGAATATTTAATGTTTCTGGTTTCTTTCTACATTAGTTGAATGTGCTTTTGAAAGCATTAACAATGCTCTTCAGCTGATTTCTTTAGGTAATGAATAGTATCTGCATCTACTAGAATGGAAAAGTGCTCATTATTACATCCTGCAGCAGAACAACCTTAAGGTTTCTAATGGAGTCATTTACGAAAAGTCAGTCAGTCAGTCAGTCAGTCTTTTGATTATGAGAAAGGATCATAACTTCAAAAAATGATCACATATCAGAAAAGTATTACAAGTTCTTTTTGTAAAACCATGCAAACTCCACATTCTTGCTCCTGTATTTCTATTTTACAAGAAGGACTTGTAATAAAGTCCTTCTTAAGTCAAGTTATCCTCTCCTTAAGTCAAGATATAAGAATATGGGTTCTCATTTGGAAGTTAAAGATCTCTGACATAAATCATCCATTTCTTTTGTTGATTAGAGAAACTTGGTTCTGTTCTGATATAATTGATAGTATAAATTATCATCGTTATCAGTTGACCCCTAGAAGAGCTATGCTCAGAAATAGACAGTTCCTGACTTTATGGAATTAGAGCAATTGATGAGGGAAAGTTGGGATATTCCATATTTTGACAGAATTTCTCTGTTCTTAATATCTTTTATAATGTGTTATGTTCATCATATAAATGTAAGAATTGTCATGGTGGTTTGAGCAATGATTGCAAATCATATACTTTCTAATATAGACACAGTAGCCAACAGTCCTGATATGGCCAGAAAAATCCCAGTTTAAAATTGCATGTCCTGCGTCCCAATTTTGGAATGAATTGTCCAGCAATATGATTTTTGATGTTAAATTTTGAAAAACACACTGCTATTGAAATATTCAGTCTGTTCAATGCCAGCGACACTTTTTAATGCTTTTAATTTTTTTTTGCTTGGCTGTGTTGCTTAGAAGTTATTTTATTTTCACTTCTTTGTTGATCATTAATGTAACTTCTCCCCGTAGCCACTTTTTGGTTGTCCAGCATTGTGTTTCTACACTTCCGTGCAGCTAAATCGACTCACCCCTTCAGAGCACACAAAAAGGCGTATATTTTTTAAATGGCTTAACCGATTTAAATTTATTTTTTTTATTGAAAGCCTAATGTTTTTACTTTACAATGACATCATTATCATTAAAATCTGTACAATATTTTCCAAATGAATGTGATCTGAACGTAAGCGTAGCAAAATGCAGTCTGAACGGAATTCACCAGTTGCACGCCGCACTCCCCTATAAAATCCCACGTGGACCAATATTTCTTATTATTCGCTTATCAGACGTTCATCTGTACACATCTCTGCAAGTTTAATTCATTGTTTTCACAAACCCATGGATACTATGCCAGAAGACGCCACACAAGTTGTTGCTTTGTTGCAAGCAGGCCACAGTCAACGAGAAGTCTCTCGTCAACTAAACTTGAGCCAATCTGCTGTCTCAAGAGTATTCAGAAGGTTTCAGGAAACTGGTACCTTCACTCGGAGACCACATACTGGACGGCGCCGATTCACATCTGAGAGGGACGATCGCTTTATCATTTCAACTTCACTGCGAAATCGCCATCTCACGGGCGTCGATCTGCAACAGGAGCTGAGACAAGTTCGTGGAGTAGCTGTTAGTCAGTGGACAGTCAGAAGACGCTTGAAGGAAGCCAACCTCACTCCAAGACGGCCCCCGCTAGAGGCCCAAAATTGACCGTAAGTCACCGCACAGGATGACTCGAATTTGCTCGGGAACATGTCCATTGGAGCATCGAGCAATGGCGGTCCGTCCTATTCACTGATGAGAGCAGAATGTGTCTCCATGGTAACGATAGGAGAGGCCGGGTCTACCACTTTGTCAAAACCTTAATAGGGTCTATGAGGAACCGCATGCAAACCATCGTACGGGCAAGGGGAGGCAATACCAAGTATTGATTAATAAAAGTTTCCTTGTTTTGCTTGAATTTTTTGTTGTAATTTAATTTTAAGTATCCCCAATTTTTTTTCCTAAGCATGCATTTTGCTTGCGTTTTCATTCAAAATGCATTATAAAACAAAATATTGTACAGATTTTAATGATAATGGTGTCATTGTAAAGTAAAAACATTAGGCTTTCAAAAAAAATAATTTTTTTTGAAAATTGGTTAAGCCATTTAAAAAATGTACGCCTTTTTGTGCGCTCTGAAGGAGTGACTTGATTCAGCTGCACGGAAGTGTAGAAATAGAAACACTCTGAATGTAAACCAGTGACTGCCACAAATGGAAAACAAGGCTTGTATTGACCCACAACTGATACTGAAGAGGAACATCATCACAGAACCCTTTTATAAGAGTACAATATTATGTCTTATTTAATATTAACACAATATACTCACAGATGTAACTTTGTTAAGTCTATTGGAATTTTACAATACCTACTTGTCAACATTTTAGAATGCACAAATTTAAAACATAACAGTATGTTGCTATCATTGTGAAAAGAATACAGCATGTTGCACAGAAGTATTAATAAATCAAAATTACATGTGAAGCAAAATGTTGAAGGCTTTCGATCATAACAGAAGTACAGAAGCTCATTTGACTGATATTTATTGACTTCTATTTAAATACCATCTACTGGATATTGTACTATTAAACTTCTTCATTTTTTAAAAAAAAAGAGATCTCAGTTGAAATATCAGCATTTCAGTAAAACAAAGTTCATTGGGGAAAAGTTCAGAAATCAATGTAAACACTTTGTCATATTATGTAAATGTATCTTATTATTATACTAATATTCATTTCAAACACTTTAAAAATACAAATTTGTTATTTTTAGCCTACTTTCCTTGAGAAATGAGGCTTATCAAATCAATCAGTCTGTCTGTGTGTGTGTGTATTGATGGCTCCTAATAAAGTTTTGAACTGTTGGAATAAATTTCTTGAAATTTGGTATGAATATTGAAGGATTAGAGATGATCTCATTTATATATATATTAAATCCAATTGGGTCTGTGTTGAGAAATTAGCAACAGAAGAAGACAAAAATTCCCAAAGAAAACAAATCCATGAGTAGCAATTAAAAACTGAAAAATTAACATTGTTTAAAACATCAATAAAAACTCATTGTTAGGTTCTAATGGTAAGACTGAATTTCTTCCATGTCTTTAACAATAAGTCTTAATATCTTTTTGACTAATCCATTAACTTTATAAATGATTGAAAGTCATTAATTTTTTTCCCAGAAAATGTAAAATTGCTATCGTTTGTACTCAGCAAAAGAAAAATAATATTTTTTTTTTTTTTTTAAGGAAAGTAGGCATTGGGTTCTTTCAGGAACTTCTTGTTTTTATCATTATTAATAACTGAAGAAACAACTTTTAAGGATTTTTCTTTCTCTGAAATTACAATATCTATTTTTGGTTCCAATGCTTTCTTTACCTTCCCCATGATTTCCTATAAGGTTCTTCAGGAGTTGTTGGCAACAGAGATCCTTTCACTTTTCCACTCGTAGTGACAACGCTGCCCACTGAATGACGGCGACTTTTCCTTCGATCGTTTTCATCCGAGAGAGACTTCCGACTGCGTGGAATTTGCCTGAAATTTTAATAGAAACGTCTAAGTTTTTTTTTTATCTGTTTAAATTTCCATGAGCTGTAGTAATATGTGAAATGATCATTTCAATTTTAAGACAAAACTTAATTTTATTTTCTCACCTTACGTTAGCATCAAGCATCAATGGCTTGCCATCATCATCACCATCTTCATGTTTTAAAACAGCCTTTAAAGTATAAAACAAGCTATTAAAATCAAAAGAAATAAAAATAACAAAGATAACTGTAGTATGAAAAGGGAAGAAAATCTATAAAATGCTCAAATTCGTTAGAATTGTTTGCTTTTCACGCATTGAGGCATCATCGATAGCAATCTGGGACAGCTGTTTCGTCCTTATTAGGACTCATCAGCCCACGCATTCTCAGCTCAATCATCAAAGCTAAATCTGGCTGATGACTCCTAATAAGGACAAAACAGCTGTCCCAGATTGCTATCAATGATGGCTGAATGCGTGAAAAGCAAACAATTCTAACGAATTTGTGCATTTTTATAGATTTTCTTCCCTTTTCATATTACATTAATGCACGTTAAACCTTCTTTAAGTTTATTCATTCAGATAATAAAATCATACAAAATTTAACTAAATAAGAAATATATTTAAAATATAAACACAACATTTCGACAATTCTAGTTCCAAATAACAGACAGAATGGAAATAAATAAATGATCTGAGATTTAAAAAAAGAGTTCGAATACATTATTGATGGGGGGAGGGGGGAAACATGATTCAAAATAATATTTATAATAACAAGGACTTGAAATTATCAAAGAAATTATACAATAAAATAGCCATTAAAAATAATAAATTTTAATATTAGATAATAAATTTAATTAAATAATTAAAATATATAAATGAAGGTTAGAACTTGCTAATCTATTACTAGTTAATTCTAACACCTTTATTGATATATTTTAATAGCTATTTTATTGTATTAATTTCTTTATATCATACCAAGTCCTTGTTATTATAAATATTATTGTAACTCATTTTATATTGTTTTTTAACTCACATTTCCTTCCATTAATGTATTGTATACAATATAATATATTTGACCTTTTTTTTTAAATCTCAGAATATTTATTTATTTTTTTCTGTTCTGTCTATTTGTAACTTGAAAATGGCAATTTGAACTAGAATTGTTGATACGTTGGGTTATATTTCTTACTTAACCAAATTTTATTATCTGAATAGATTTTTACCTCTCACATGTTAAATTTATTAGAATAACTTTAGTATTTTTATTGAGGGAGTTATTTCTAAAAGGCTGCTCTACTGTAATTGCTAATACTTTTAATAAGGATTGAGTTGGAGGATATTTAAGTAAAATCATTTATATAAAAGTGCAAGGCTTGCTTTATTTAATTAATTTCACTTTGACCTAACATCATCCAACCCAATAAAGAACAAAAACAAATAACATTGACAGAAAGAGCTTATATTTTATTTAGGGGTAGGCCAAGTTATGGAGCCTAAAAAACAGCCGACTCCACAATTTCAGTGTCCTCTCCTCCAGCCATTCAACCAAAAAGAAAGAAAAAGGGATTATTGTGTATTTCAAGATTTCAGTGGAAGGAAAGAAAGGGCCCCTATACCCACAATGACTAACAGCTTTAAGCACAAGTCCCCTAAAAGACAAGAATTAAGCAAAAGCCTACACTACCTATCCCTGCTCTATTAACATGATGCATTGATGTCAATGTGCTCAACTGGTAGCTTTGCTTTAAATCCATAACTGTTATGCATACTACATGTTAATGTGTTTTTTTTCTTAATTGGTATCATTTAATGTGTTATCAAGAGTTTACGAAGTTAATACTTAAAAATCAGGTAAAATTAGATTTTTTTTTATTTAATAACTATTGACTCAAGTAACTCCTTCTCAGTCCAATTAAAATAGGAGGAGGGTTGAGAGATGGGCTGATCACTCACCATCGTTAAAATGACAGAAACATAATTACATGGACAACCACTTGGCAACAGAGACGTGAGAAACACCAGAAGAAGGCTACAGGTGTCTAATACAATTAATGGTAGAAAAGAAAGGGAAAGTGCTGGTTGGGCAAGCAAGGAATGCTGCTCTCAACATAGAAAAAGAATATCTCAGCCAGTAAGTTCTTAAATAGAATAGATACTTGCAGTATTTACTCTAAATGTTAGGGTAATGGGGAGAAGATTACAAGAAAAAAGTTTCAGGCTTTACTTTAGGGAACCAAAAAACTTAGCTATGTCATGCTGACTGTACATTAAAATATGAACAAAAAATGTACCAATAGTGTATAAAAAAAAATTGACATTCTAGTAAAATTAAAATAAATATAATTTATAATGTATATATACTGTATATTTAATATTTATACCACATTAATATTGGTTTAATAGTAGTTAGGCTTAGTATTTATTGTCAAAGAAAATCAAATGTGAAAAAGGGTGGGGGAAAACCCACTTACAATAAAGATCGCATACAGTTTTGGTGTGTTACGTGATTACATCTTCAATTGGGATGGCATATACACAAAAGACAACACTAAACAAGTGCTGGCAAGAAGGAGAATGTCTACAGTCATGCATAGTAACCGTTAACATTCCTCTGCCTATCCCATGGGTTGGGTTGGCCACCATGTCTATGCCAACCCACCTTATTTCCTGAAGACAGAATGCACAAAAAAACAATGTAGGCGTATTACCTCACATTTGTTCAATGTGTTCGTGGGTGTGTGTGGTTTTTTTTTTTCACATTTACATTTTGTGCTATAAATACGTTTAACATATGTAATCTGGAAAGATAATTGAAAATATATAATTTAATTATGCATTTAGACTTTATATGAACAAGATATTAGTGGATGTAGATCTGTACATGTATCTAAGTCATGGGAAGAAAATCATGAGGAGAAATAGAATTGAAGGCAAGAATCCTCTTCCACCCAATTTCCCTGAGTGAGTGAACACACACTTCCAAATGGAATCAAACCTTGATTCAGATTAAATGTTAGTCTTGGATGACATTTCCAAAATAGAATGGATATTTTCATACTTCAAAAGACATAAACCCCAAAATTACCGTAGATACACATTTTCAAAATTGCAACAATCACGTTCTTATGTCTCAACTGCATATTCTTAACATCTAATATAGTGAAGATTACATAATTGATATTAAATTGCTAACTTCATAAAGGTGAAACTGCTGTAGAAGATCTAGATCAGTTCCTTGTTTAGACATGTAACGCTGGATAATTCTTTCCATTCCTTGCTCTTCCAGTGAATCGACAACATCATAATAGGTATCTTGGTCCGGGATGCCATTTAGTGTCTACAGAAAATTAAAAAAAAAATATATCATCACTCACTTTATTAAGTTATTTAGCTCAAGAAAATGTAAATTACCTGAACAAAAAATGTTCATTACCTTATTTACTAAAGTCATTGCATATACAAGTAACTCCATATCTGATGCATCTTTTTCACATAAAAGTGCCATGATGTTAACCCAAGGCTTAGAACCTGAAATACAAAAAAGTTAGTGTTATAGATCAGAAGAATATAAAAACAATTTAAATAGCTCTGTTAACATCATAGTAATAATCAATTTAATTAAACACATTCTTTCTCAGTGATGAAAGTTTAACTTGTGCAAAATAGTCACAAGATAAAAAACGGAAACATACAAAAATTTAAAAAAGACATTAAAAAAATTACAATTTTGCTTTCTTAATTAATGCATATTTTCTTTTTTTTTTTTGGCTTTATAATATATGCTGCTTTCATTCATTTGCTTTGGTGCTATCTGTCCACTTTTTCTCCCCTTTAATGAAGAGACAAAGGAAGAAAATGGTAAGGATGAGAATGAAAGAGAAATAATGATAATTCAGTGTTTGCATATAACAGAACTAAGAATGGTTTTTATAAATTTACATGAAATATTAAAAATCAGTTACAGTCGAACCTGTCTAAGTCAAACAACTGTGTAAGTTGAAATGTTTTTCAGTGGCACTAGCATTTGAAGTAAAAATTAACCTCTGTAATTTGAAAACTCTCTAACTCGAATTTTTTCTGCTGTTTCAGCAACTTCAACTTAAGACAGGTTTGACTGTGTTTAGTAATCAGTGAAAAAAAAAAGGACTAATAAAAAAAAAAGGATCTTGTAACATACATGTCATTTGAGTTGGTAAGTAATCTAAATTAACACTATAAAATATTAATTTTCGAAAATATCTGTCAGGATTTTTTTCTCCTTTAATTAAATAAAAATAAGAAAAGAAAAAAAAAGAAGTATTTTTCCTTTTCTATATTTACTCTATTATCAATTTTTGTTGAGTAAGATGACAAAACATTAAAAACAATAGCATCAATTAAATGTTAATTTTTATGACATCTCTTTAAAACAAATGAATGATTTTTATATTTTCAGTATCAAAGGAATCTATGCATTCTATACGAAATAATCTACTAAAATTAATTTCAAGAATTCTATCCTTCACATTAATGTTTCCATGATTTCCCAAAGTGTGGCAGTCATTATCTATGATGATCAACCCAAAAGAAGCAATACTGTGTAATGTTTCAAATATATAAAAAAACAAGCAACATTATGAATTAATGATAGGAAAATATAGACCCAAGAAAACTTTTATTTTTTGAACAACCCCTCCCCCCAAATAAACAAAAAAATTTTCCGAAATTTAAGAGTACACACAAATACGTAATAAAATCAAGGAAAACTCTAAAAACAGAAAATGATTAAAAATTGCCTTTAAACAGTTCCAGTGAATTCACATTTTTAATATATTCCTAATTTTTTATCTTTTTTTTAATTAATATACAGGGTGTTTCAAAAATACACGGCATAATTTCAGGTATGTATTT
>JAFIDM010000007.1:32128271-32152967 GCA_023159025.1 Thereuonema tuberculata | reverse complement strand
AAATACATACCTGAAATTATGCCGTGTATTTTTGAAACACCCTGTATGTCTATGAAGTTTTGATTCTGGCTCTAACGCTTAGCAATTTTTCTGTTTTTAATCCTTAAAATGTTTTTGGTTTAAAATCTTTGTATCGTAATTGAATAATAGTTTTAAAAATTACTTAACAGAAGAAAAGCACATAACAAATAAGGAATATATATATACTTTTTTAAACTGGCCATCCAGTGTTTTGGATTAGACAGAAGCAGAATTATTCTACATTAGACTGATCAAAAGACATTTCAGTAATAATTTATTTTTCTGTAAGGCAACAATGGGAATTTAATATTTTGTCTGTGTGTTAGCTTCTAGGGGGAGGGGGAAATATTAATTATGATCAGACTCACCCCTCTCTGTATCGTAAGCATTGATAGCATTAATCAGTAATCCGCAGTTGGATTCTGTGTATTCCACAAAAACCAAAAGTAATTTGATAGCTGTCTTCACAACCAGACGATACTGAAAATAAACAAAATTATTTGGAGCAACAAAAGAGAAAAGATTAAATTAATATTAATGATACCAATAGTAAACATTTACAAAATAAATAAATATAATTAAATACCTTCCAATAACTAATTTCCTCTGTCTGCAGCAATATTAAAAAAAAAAATAAAACATAGTATTAAAGCTAAATGGGATTTTAATTTTATAGCAATGCAGTTCTGCAAAGCCTTTAAATATTCATAAGCTTCAGATTTCAATTTCAGTACTTTTTAATAACCTTGACATCTAAGAAAAGTTTTCCTGTCATGATTAATGATTAAATTTGGTGAAAGAAAATAATTTAGCAAATTTTGGACCTATTAGACCTGGGTTTAACATCTGTATTATATAATGAATGTTATTTCAGGAAGATATCATTAGCAGAGATCTTACAAAGTCTATTAATATAATTGTTATATTCATTGATAAATTTGATGTACATTTTGTTAGTATTTAACAATGAATTGTAGGATGCTTTTCTATATATGTAGAGTTTACTGTGTGTATATATATATATATATATATATATGTGGGCCCGGCAGCCGAGTGATCAACGCACTTGGCTGCGGGTTGGAGGTCGCGGGTTCGATTCCCGGCCTCGGGCAGGAATTTTTCCACGCTTCTTTCACCTCCAAACGGGTCCTAGGGTCTACCCAGCCCTCTATGAAATGGGTACTCTTTCCCGGGAGTTACCCATATTATTATTATATATTTATTCTTTGCCAAATTGCTGGATTTTTACAGTTACAATACCCTTACAGATATCCCATGATTTGAAAACAAATTAATGCATGGAGGCAGGGGTCTCCAGAAGGGAGGGGGTGTCAGTTGGTCCTTAAGCACCTGGGGCCTGCCATCAAAGGGGCCTAAGGCTAAGGTCTTAAACAAAAAAAAATTATTTTTGAATTAGCCTACCACTTCTAGACTATTATAATTAAGTACATTTTATATAAACTAATTTCGTATAATCTACGATTTTGACCATAAAGTGGGAGGGGCTTGCATGGAGGAAAAAACTGTCTTTATATGCAGACTAAAGCATCACTTCACCTTCAGCATTTATTTCTCTATTGTTCATCATCCACTTCACATTCAAGATGATAGCTAATCAAATAGTCGTTTAACTTATGTATGTTGATCCACATTGCATTACTATGTATAAAACAAGAAACTCACTATAAACTGGAAAAAGTTGGGTGACAAGCCTACAGTAAATCAAAATTATTGATTGCAATATATTTTGTTACTTTATATATTTATCATACATATTTCCTTTGAAATGTGTCAAAAGCCCAGCACAGAATAAACAACAAATAAATTGTCTTTTTCTGATTCATTTAGCGGGGAGGAACAGGTAACAGCTGTTTCGCTATTCTACTAGCTCATCAAACCTGCCCCGCCTCTCCCGATAAAGAACCAGAAAAGGCGCAAACCTATGGGAGAACCACCGGCCAAGCTGGCAGTGGCTCCCCAAAGGCAAAAAAAGGCATATTTCCTTGTTACATGAAGTAATCAAAACTTCAATGTTAAATTTTCCTTGCTGAAATCAATGTTAAAAAAATAACATTGGAATGGAGGACACACACAGTAAATTAACACCAGTTATAAGAAATTTAAATGGTCTAAGAACTCAGACATCATAAATCTGTCAAAAGCTTTGAATTCAAAAGCAATTTTTAGTAGTAAATATAAATTAAATCTTCAATGCGATAATGAATCACGTGACTCCCTTTAATTTGAAATGACCTTATTAGCAATATTTCTTCAAAAGTGGCAAAGTAAATGAGCTTTCTTCTTACATTAAGGATATTAGAACTTAAGAGTTTATCATATTTGTTTCTTGTCTTGAAAGCAGTCTTACCTTCGAAGCAATCAGAGAATATAACCATTGGATTGTTTCTGGATGTTCGATGACACCATTCATTCCATCCACATACAGCATTACTTGACCTAAAGCTGAAAAGAAATTCAAAATGTTATTAGCATATTTAATCATCTAAACAGAACAATTCTGCAAACTTTTAAACCTTCTTAACTTGTCATTTATTTAATAACTTGTGTATCTATTGAACTTTATCATGAGATCATTCTTTACATATCAAACAAAAATTTGTCAATGAAAAAAATATCATCATCATTTCAATTATCTATTATGTAACTTCCTACAATGAACATTTTCAAAGTAAAAGGTCTGATGCAAGAGGCTTCCACGTGGAATCAGTCTACACAACAGCGTTTTTGTTTCCCGGAGGGGGTGGGGAGAAATCGAAATTTCTTATTTCAAAGTAGATTGTAATATTAAGGATTTTCTAATGGAGGTAAGAGCAAATTGAATTGGTTGTGATGCCTTTATATTTTCAATGATTCAAACTGATTTTCTTGTAATTATACTCTTGTGGAAACTGCAAAGACCTTTCAACATTTCGATCTACTTAGAAGTCTATTTTTTTATTTTACATTTGAGCCCTAAGGTGACAATTAATATTGTGAGGGTGTTAGGAAACTAAAAACACTTCTGCAATCAGTGTCTTATAATATAGACTTTGGAGGTTTTTTCAGTTTAGAATAAAATTAATAAACATTTTTCATAAATATTAAAAAGTAAGGTAGTTCCTTTGGCAAATGAAAACCATCTGTTGTTCCAAAATGGGAAATGTGGAAAAACAGACTAAACTACATATCTTTATTTTATTCTCTGCAAATGTTCAAATTTAGATAAAGCCTTCATTTTTCTTATAATAAATCAATATCAAATACTACTTACTCTTCATTTCAATATTCATAAAAATTGCCAAAATTCTAGATAAGTTCTGAAAGAACTTCGAGCTTACTTTCGACAGAATATCAAAAATACTTTCAACATTAATATGTTCTTCAAAAAATAAAAAAATGCCCTTCTGAAAATGTTTGAGATGATTTTGTAACTAAAGTGATTATTAATTACTTAGATTATGTTTCCCTGACTTATCTTTTAATTAGCTCGTTTCATTGAATTAACTCAAAATCATCTTAAATTTTAATCCAACTTGGAAGCTTCTTTAATTTTAAATTAAGAAGGAAATATTTAGTCAACAGTTTTAGAAGACCTTGTGGTGTATTAAAAATGTATTAGGAGAAACATACACAACATTACTATTCCAAAGGAATTAGTGAAATGATTGAATGGAAACATTATTTTGCTAAAGAGAGACTTATGTCTAGACTCACGCTTGCCAAGGTTAAAAAAGATTCATTCAAAATGGGAATAAGTTCTGTGTGCACATCTGATAGGCCTGTTTTCTTTTTGTTTTATTTTTTTGAAATTAGGCTAAGAACATCTTTTCTCTCCACTTTCAAGTTTGCTTTTAAAATATTTTTTTTTTTTGATCTAAGAGGAAAAGGCTGCATTTTTATAGTAAATCTAACAATATAGGAAAAAAAAAATAATGCATTTTTCTAAAATAAAATTATATTAATTTTTATTTAAAATATGAAATACTAAACATGTTTGCTATCCCCTATATATTTTTATTTTTGTTTTAATTTAATGAAAAAAAAAATATTTATCAAATATTCCAAAAGAAATACTTCCTCCCATATAGACTTAAGTTTTCACAGAAATATTTCCTTGTAAAAGTTTTCTATGAATAGATGTACATTTCCAAATTTACAAAAATAAGTTTTATTATCAATCAATGTAGTAGTATTTATTTTCAAAGAAATAAAAAGTAAATAATAAAATAAACCCCAAAAAAGTTGAATATTCATGATTTGTTAGGCAACAATAGATTCCATGCAGATTCATGTTCAGAAAAAAAAGAAAAGAAAAAGCATTAAAATATTAATTAAAATTGTTTTTCCAATTAAATAAAGTTAATTTTTGATTAAATATTTAACTAATGATATTAGTTCCTTTCATACATTTAAGGTTTCGGCAGTTAATGAAAAGTAAATAAATATTATGCACAGTAGTATTTCAATGGTGTATTCAGAATATACAGAAAAAATATTAGATTCAGTTAATTCGAACACTCACGGTTTTCCATTCTCATTAATTTGAAGAGTTAAATAAAAGATTTCATGAAACCACAGCAGATTTCTTAAATCTGTCACTGCTTGACATTGAATGTCAATTCAAATTAAGAAAAAGACATTTTTAGAATAGAATTCTATAGTTATCCTAACAAAATAAGAAAATTACACTGAAGAGCAAATGACAATCAGGAGATAAGAGTTTATTGTAATTAAGGTTTTAAAACCTCCATGGGTCCAAATTGTATCAAAATCAATAACAGAACCCATGGATTGGATTGACTCAAAAAACAAAACAATAATATTTTAATATTCCTAAAATTTCATTCTCTTAATCAAAGCAGCTTTACTTTCTGTTCAAATCCATTCTGTTCTACTTCAGTCTCACTCTCCCTTCTCTCTTTATAAGCTACTAAACACGTACGATGATAAAAGTTTTGTATTTGCTATAACTTCAAATGTTTCGTAGAAATACCTATTGTTTCACTTTGTGAAAAGTTTTTTTTTTTCCTCGATAAAATTCGATAAACTAAATTCCTATCAATTAAACAAAATCTATCAATTTTAAATTCCCTTGAAATCTGTTGCTCTATTGTAGGTGTAATTTTTTTAATTCCGATTTGATAGCAATGATATGAGTCGTCTATCAAAAAGAAGAAATTACATTTATAGAAACACAGAACTTGTTTTGATAAAGTGGTTTTCGTAATTTGTAATTCATTAGTTCACCATAAAATTATAAATATATTTTTCATAAATATTTATTAGTTTTTATTCATTTGCGTTTTTAAAATCATTTATTTGTTTAATGTCTTCAGAGGAATCAACTATTTTATAAGTATTGATAAATTAATTCTTTTAAAAAAATAAATTGACAGGTTTTATTTATTTTGTTATTTTGGAACTGAAATATAAATTGTAATGATAGAACTAATAACAAAAACATTAATTATAACTTACAAATAATTTTATCTCAAATGAATGTGATAACGCAATTTCATATATTTCTTCATCATGTAATTTTGCTATTGAATATACAGTAAACTCCCGATTATCCACGAACCTCTACTGTTTCCATTTTTTTAACTATACAATAAATTACGGAATTAAAAAAAAAAAATTAAATCTAGAGTAAGGTAAAAAATAAAAGAGGCTAACAAAGTAAGTGAATATTATGGACAAACAATTTAAAGAACGACCTTGTGTTCTTCAGAAACATCAGTCACAAATAAAGAGGAGGTGTTTCGACACGAAAGAAAACAAAGACAATTAACAGATTTTTTTGTTAAAAAGTAAGAAAATAAAGTAAAATAAAATAATTGTTTATAATGTGTGTACTGTGACTATATGTAGGCTATTGTCATTTTAATGTAAATAAAATATGTTAAAAGCATTTTTGTGTTGATTTTCGCCCTTTTTCGGATTATCCGCGGTTGCCGCGCTACCCAATTCCGCGGATAATTGGGAGTTTACTGTGTATTTGAAATATTAAAAAACTATAACTTAAAAAAGTGAATATAAATTGTAACGCTATATTTGTTACTTTTTTTTTAATCAGCTTTATTTTATTTATCAGAAATGATTAGATTAAAGTGAAGTCAATCTCTCTTGCTTTTAGGAGCTGTTGCTTTTAAAACTGAAAACCCATTTATTATGGAAAAGAATTCTCACCTCTTAAGATATAATTCTGATAATTTTGATCCGCCTCCGAGCCCACTTTGATAAGACAGGCCAAACCATTATTTTGTACGAACTCATGAACCAGATCTTTGTCATCCTGAAAACAAACAGAAATTATTAAATCCAAACTAACACCATTGGCCACATCATGTTGATCCGAATTTAGTGAGCGAGCTATAATTAATGTAAAAGCACACACACTTTTAATATCTCGAAAATAAATAAATCTATCAATGGTAAGTTCTTTAATTGATCCAATCTATATCTTTTCAGAGTGAATTTTATGCGCTTTAAAAATGATGTTTAACAAGATGCTATAAAAAGAATTTTTAGATGTTCAAGATTTTATTTTCAAATAAAAATACATTTATTTTGTCAGGGAAAAAAAAAAAAACAAACTACAGAAAAAGGGATGATATAATTTGAACAGATCTATCACGTGACTATAGACCAAGAGTTTCGTGGTAAGGAGATTCAAGCATTTAACTCCTGTATTTCAGTGAAGGACTTTTATCTTGGAAGTTACTTTCTTTCTGATTCTTCATTACATCAACGGTCAACAAATGAGACACAATTTTTTTATTCGATTCGACGAGAATTAGATGATCTGCAATTTAAAGAACAATTATTTCGTAGGAAGGATCTAGAATCACACTACGAGTTGATACCTTCTGGGTAAGAATCAACAGTTGATGATTCCTCAAGTAATAAAAGGATATCCACAAAGGGGAGAAAAAAAATAACAAACAAATGGATTTCAATCCTTCCTGAACAACATTTACTAGGTTAACAAAATGCCAAGAAACAAACCAAAGATCTTTTTGCTCAGAGTGTGAAATCCTTTGACTTAGCCTTGTGTCTTCCTTGGTTATCGTTTGTTCAAAAGTTCTGTTGTTTTAACTTCCGTTTTGATAATTGCTTTGCAATTCAATGTTTTTTCGTGTAATTCTAAATCTTTTAGTTTGTTGATCCATTGCTTTATTTAATCCTGTTAATCCTATTAAGGCTTTAAAGACACAAACGTACTTCGATAAAAAAATAAGTTTTTCTATTTCTATTGTCCTTTTACCAACTTTTCTACAAGTGTCTTATTTTTCATTCCTGTATTTTATGAAAGAAATTCCAGATGTTTCTCTTACCTGGAAAATCTGTTTAAGAGAAAACAGAGCTCTTCGTAATTCTCGTCCATCGGAATGAAGGAGCTTTTCTGAAAATAAAACACAAGTTATTAATTGAGAGTCCAAAAAACACAAAGGAACAAAATACTTAAAAACTAATAATTGTTTTACGGATGAAATTAAGGCCACCACACATGGATCCGTATTAATTTCATCCGTATTATTATAAACACACGTTAAACCTACAAGTAATAATTGTTTTATTTTTAAAATTGGCGTAAATCCCAACTAATATATCGTATTTTTTATCAAAGTCATAAATAAGTTCTTTTATCAACGTCAATCTCTAATTACAAGCCAAAGTAAATTTTAATATGAAAAATAAATTTATTAATCAATCTCCAATATAAAGTAATCGATTGCACTGTGATCATTTTCTATTATAATAGATATCATTGCAAGACTATCTCTAGTATTACAACATTTAGAAACCATTCTACCTGTTCAGTTGTTATCCACTTTATAGCCCCTATAATTAAAATTATATCCAAACCTAATGTTTTTTTATAATTAAGGTATTTTTTTTTTTTTTTTTTTTTTTTAATAACAGATCAGTACAAAAAGTTTTAGGTCCATTGTTAAAAAGAGCATCAAATTTACGAAATGACAGAGATATGAATGTCATCAATTAGAATTTACTTTGCTGTAAACATTCATATGAATAGAAAATACTACATTTGTTTTATTAATTGAAATCGAAAAACATTCAAAAATATGAATTTAGATTTTTAAAATATTCCCAAACATTTCAAAACTTGTTCTTCAATTACAAGAAACGAAATCGGAAATTTCAAAGAAATAAAAATTTAAAAAATAAAAACTGGCATTCTGATATTTATATTCAACTAAACACTTAAAATTGTTATTATTTTTGTATTAAATTCCTTTGTGATAGTAATTAAACCCTTCCTTACCGGCTACGTCTAAGGCATCACCATAAAAGATCTTTAGAATTAAGAAATTCAACATTTCCGTCAGAGCAGTCACTTTGCTTCATCATTGTCATTAGTAGAATTAAGGGAATGACAAAACAGTGATTGTGGTGAAACAGTTTAAGATAACATGATTAACTGAATGATAAAAAAACAACCACATTTTTATCTCTCATATAATAGAATAAAATGAAATCTTATTTTTAAAAAACAATAATTAAAGAAATAATTAGTCATTTTTTTTTTGTTTTTTTTTGACATAGCTTTTTTTTTCTTTTTTCTGCATTATGGTCAAACATTTTAAATAAGCAAAATAGTACCACTTTCCCAAATTTAAAAATGTACACTGACCCTTGATTTCGTCTAAAATTAATTTGATCCGCACTTCTTCCTGCGTAGACCCATAACACTGGTCGACAATGATTTTGTTAAATATGTGGATAACTTTGACTAGTTTTTTGGTGCCAATTCCGAAAATGAGGTCAGAATTTATCCCAAAGGCTCCAATTTTTTTTTAACCAACATACTCGAGTTCATAAAAATTATAGATTTTGCTCAAAACAGCCCTTGAATAGTCTTTTTCTTTATTTTTTGAAAATTACTTTGTTTCAAGCCTTTTATAATGGGCAAAAAAATCATGGTAAATGTAGCAGATAAAATTCCCTAAGACTCATTTACGTCGAATCAGAAAAGAAAGAAGAAGAATCTGCAGAGTTTGATTTTTATTGGTTTAAAAGAGAAATGGGTAAAAACCAAGTAGTTCAAGACAATTAATTCAAGATAAGAAAAATCTTTCATGGTGTGGCTGCTGTAGCCTCTTATAATAATGCCTCGTAATTGTAAAAACCCTTAAACAGTTTTTGTTATATATTTGGTGAATTAACTTTCAAGTCTCAAATAAGACGCATTAATCCTTTGGTGAGAAAATCGTAAGACCTCTACTTTAGGTGTAAAGTTGGATTTCAGGACAAATCCTCTGTTGTGCTTCGTGGTGTAACTTTGCTTAGTAATTGGCTGGAGGGAAATCTCGTCACATACTAATTGTATGGTATGGAGAAAACTCACTCCACGTACTGCTATTTTTGTATCACAAATTGAGTGGAATAAGAAGCAAGATTAACAATTAAATTTTCTTGGGCCAACAGGCCTGTTCCACACAGTACACAGCTACCAATTCATCAGATTCAGAAGAGAGGTTGGTGGTACGGAGTGACCAAGAGCTCATCAAGAAGAAAAAGGACCCAAATTTCCTACCTAATACCTGGAAAGAAAATGTTATTTGTCAGCTTCTTATGAATCCCAAGAAAGTATACCTTTCACTATTGCTTATCAAATTTGGTTTGATGAAGCGATGGATTGTAATGGCCAAGGTTTTCTTTTCCTAAAGAGCAAGTTTCCTAGTTTATGATGCAAAAAGGGTATATTTGTGGAACCGCAAATAAGGGAACTCACGAAGGATCCAGATTTTGAGAATTTTTTATTCTGATTTAAGGTATTATAATTTTGAATTCATAAAATATGAAGCGCAGAGATTTGCTTCTTAATAACTATTTAATCCAATTCAAAAACAAAAAAGAAAAGGATTTCGTCAATTGTAGGTTTTTGAGAAGTTTGAAGATAATTTTGATAATAAAAAAATAAACAAACCAGCAATCTTTGATTAATGTTTGTGATAAAGTTCATCAGTCCATCATAGAAAAAAATCTGGAGATCCTTTGTGTAGGTGTTTGTGTCCAAGAATTTTTATTAAATATTTAAATATGTTTTCAAACATTCATCTTGAAGAAGTTTCCAAACAAACAAATATCTTTTAATTTCAAAAGATGTTTTCACCAGTCGAAGAAGAGAAAGGAACAAGATTACATTTAACAGCTGCTTTGTTAATCTTCATTTGACGAACTTCAAAGTCAAACAACTGAACAGTTCCAGAATAAGGCTAAAAGCTTCTAATAATAAAACTTTAATCCAAGGAATTTGCAGATTCTTTCGTTTTTAATAAAACAAATTGTCCTCAATTTTTTATTTTAATCACATAACAAAATTCTGAATTTGTTTTCCATCAATCAGAGGACAAGAATTGTAAGATACAGTAAAACCCCGTTATTACGCTCCCGCTTAAAGCACTATCCCGTTCTTTACGCTCCTTTTCTACGGTCCCTGGAATTTTCTATGTAACTCTGTATACTTCTACCCTCTTATAACGCTTCAAATCCCGCTTGTAGCGCTTTTTTTATATCGGAAATTTTGTATCAAAAAGAAATGTAACACTGTAATGATTCTTTTCTTTCCCTGGTAGGAGGGAATCTTTGAACTCTTTGAAGTGCGGGTCTGTGATACAGTAAGTTAGTGCAAAATTTCGAAGCGGAAATCCCTTTCTATAAGTGAAAAATTGGAAATTCTCCGTAAGTACGACGAGAATTCTACACTAAGTCAGAAGGATTTCGCAGAATCTCTAGGAATTCCCTCATCCAGTCTGAGAACAATAATAATAAAGATTTTTTTAATAGAAAATAAGCTCACATTTGGACTATATCTATTGCAGAATCAAGTATCTTTCCTGTAAAATGGTGTCTAAATGTTTCCCCATCTCATAAATCATTTCCCGTCTATAGCGCTATCCCGCTTATTACGCTTGTAGTTCATGGTCCCTTGACGAGCGTAATAACGGGGTTTTACTGTATTTAAAACTTAGCGAACGGAAGGATACATGACGGTATTTAATAAATCATCTGCATAACAATATATGAAATATTTTGACATTTCCATGGTCTATTTCATATACTGAGTAGATTTATTTTGTAACGAATTCCAACTATAGGAAGAAATCAGACAAAAACAAAGTAAAGAAAAAAATTCTGGAAGATTCTATTTTAACTAAAACTAACCAATGGAGGGTAAATTGACAGAATTGTTTGAAAGTTCAGCGTTCAAATAGAATCATGGACATTTGAATTTGGAGTCAAACCAAAATGCCACTTAGCTATAATAAAGATATTACAACTACTAATTTAATTCAGATTAGACAAGGCGCGTAGGAGATTCAAGGACCGGTCTAATTGGCCATTAAAAAAAATACCAAAGTCTGCGACTGAGAAGTCCATGGTTACAAGGCACCGATTGGATACGGAAGAGGTTTCCAATGACCATTAAGGTGTTTGACCCAATCCAACATTAGCCAAGCTTTTAAACAGAAAGCAAAGGATTCTTTCCACTTGTGTTAATTCTCATTACTTTACATGTTGAAACAAGTCTCTACTGTCTTCGACAGCATCACGTGCTTTTGCAATCATACAAGGATTTTAAACCTTCAATCCAAATTATTATGAAAGTAAACTATTAAGAAAATTTCGGCTTCAGTTCAATATAAAATAATAAAAAAAATTCTAAACAAGAAAAAAAAAACAAAAAAACCCCACAGCAATTTGTAGGACGTAATTTAAGCTTTTTTCTCAGTAACTTGGGAAAATGATATTGATGCTACAATGTTATTCTATTCGACTAATTCCTAGTGTGAGTTGACTCTTCCCATTATCTTCTTGTTCTACCGACGTAGTTATTCATTTAGGCTGGGTTTTTTTTTCTTCAAACAATTGCCATTAATTTAAATATTATTATTATTATTATATTATAACTCATCATCAGATATAAATGATTAATCGAATAATTCAACCACTAGAGATGAATAATTTGGTAAATTAAGAGGAATTTCAATCTAAAAAACACCTGCAATAAAATAATTAGAAATTTCTGTTAAATTTTTCTATTTCCATTCGTTCTGATTCAAATTCAACAAAACAATCCGTTCTTTTCTTTCGCTCGAACTTCAGAGAAACATGACTTAACTTGTTTCCTTCCTGTTAAGACACAAAACGAATGGATCTCAAAAGGTAGAAAGTTTTAAACAATCCCTTGTCTATTCAAAACTAGTACTAACCATTACAAGAAGAGAAATAGCGTTTAAAAGTTAAGAACCAAATGCAAAAATATTTGTACAATTAAGAAAATGAAAACGAAAGGTTTCTCTGGAATCTACGCAAACATCAAATCTGTTCACAGTCTTAAAGTTAGCTCATTTTTGCAGCTGCTTCAGTTGGCGTTTGCTTCTTGTTTGAAAAAAGTTGCCATTTTCTTCAGAAATGAACAGAAATTATATTATTTACAGGAAGAAACAGGATGGACGATTTAAACCAAGTCAATCAGGGACATAGAAGTGTAGCCTTTGGATTCAGTATCAAATAGACCTTACCTGTCTCCCGTCCACATTCCCAAGGGAAGACTACACAGCACTGCGTCTTAACAGAAGGAGCCTCATTAGGGTCATTTTATGAAAGATTACCAGCTATTTACGTCCTTTTAACATCCTCACAACTATGGAATTGAATTGGTCTCGAGACCATCTGCACTGGACTCAAAGATAATAAGGCATTGTGCTCCTCACTGATGAGTCCCGATTAGGTCTCCAAAGCCATTCTCGACGACCATTGACATAGTGGAATGATATCGACTCTTAACTGGAAAAAGATGATATGATGAATGGACTACCATAACAATCAGCCACCAATGATTTTCACATTTTTCCAAATATATATCTTATAATTGTTGTTTTGTAATGACATCACCATGTGATGTGGTCGTCCATATACCTATTAACAAAAATATCATCATTGAACTTTTATACTATAAATGGTTTAGTTGCATATTTCACGTAATTCTCTCTCTTATCAGTTATTATTGCGCTTCGTTAAACTTATAACTTTAATGAGAATGAATGTAAAATTTATGGGATCAAGGATTTTTTTTTTTTCCGTGAGTTTTTGTTTTTTGCTTAACTTTTGAGCACAACTATATTTTTATGTGTGTTCTTTTTTTTTTTCTCATTTATTTCTAACAATTTTACTGATTTCGTTCACTTGGTTTAGAAGTGTTCCGTTGTTGTTATTATTATTACTGAGTTACTCCTTTCTTCGACGAGTCAACCAAAGCAGGTGAAAGTCCGAAGCCCAGCCCCACCTGTCTGGCTGCGTTCAACAAATCCGCGTAAATGTCAAGCTGATGAGAAACTCTTACAGAATGTTAATTTTATGCATGGTTGGTTTTTCCATTTGCTCATTTGTTAATGGTGCACAGGCTTTTGGTACAGAAACAAAAGAGCATTCGTTCCATAAACATACAATTCCTCTCATTAAAAAAAAAAAAAAAAAAAGGTCGATTTAACAAATCTCGAACAGCATTAAATTATAAAATTTCAAAAAATTTGCTGTTAGTGATGATCTGTAAAAAAAAAAAAAAAAAAAACAACAACCTAAAATAAAAATAATCTTAGTGATTTTTCTTTTACTAAATCAATAAATAGAGCTTAGAAAGTAAGATTGCACGGAAAAGTGAAAAGTTTTCTAAATTTTAATTAGTAAATAAAAATACTTTTCATAACAATTGCTCTAATAAGTCCCTAATAATTATTAATTAAATTTACTCAATTTAGAAAACTGCTTTTCTTCTTATACAGAACACAATTAAGTTACAAAATTTATAAGATTCGACTTCAAAAATACTTCCTTTGAAAGTGTTCTTTTGAGGTAATGGTAGGAAGATATTCCTCAATTTCCATCTCAAGATTTAACATCAAGAGACATTAACATTCAGTGAACCACTAAGAGAGGAATAAAATAATTTAAAACTAGAAGTAGATTCACTCTGACAGAAAAACCACACGAGGAATTAACGGAAACTCACTTTTGGTAAGTCATCACAAAGCACTGAAAAACATTTGTTTTTATGCTTTAATGTGGTTTAGAAGAAAGTATATTTTTTTTTTCATGAAGGATCTATGAAACAATTAAAATGACTTAGTAAAAATTAATAATAAGATAATCTAAGAATTCAATGATATTATTGTTCTTTTAATTACGATTTAGCTTTTACACGTTATCGTTTATGAATCTTGAATGAGATAATTTCATTCTTATGTTTATTTCTTATTAATAAATCGTAATATTGTTAAGGTAGAATAATTTAACTTCCTTTAAATTAATAATTAAAATATATCTTTCTTTTTCAGTCATTATTTCTATCCCATTTCATTTTGTTGTCGAAGAAAAAAATAAAAAAGACAAACGAAACATCCACTTCAAATCTAACAAAAAACCAACCAAGGCTGAAAGAGGTTCCTTCCCTCAAGGCAAAAGCCACCTCCTCTTCACAAGACATTTTAAAAGATTAATCTTCATTTCAATTAATCTTCATTTTCCATTTTCACATTAAATCAACCAGCGGCGTATTTAGAACTTTATTTCGGAGGGAGGAAAGTTAAAGCCTTCCTCGAAAATAAAATAAAAAAATGTACCTTCCTCTACATTTGCTCATGACATCAACTAAGATCTTTCTTTTTTTTTAATTTCACAATCTTAGATGAATGTCTATTGGAAAGCAATAGATTGTCTATATTAAGTAGCGAAACATTAACAGTGTTCTTTTTATAAGAAATTGTTGCGTTTGGAACTTTTCCGAAATTTCCAAAAAACAGGAGTTAAAAATTTCACGCGTATCAATATATGAATCTATTATCTAAAGATTATTTACTTAGAATTATATAAAGAGAACAAGAATAAACTGAATAGTAAAATACTGCAAGTAATGTCGTCAAAAACATACAACTTCAAAAAACGTCCGGTTTAAATATTTAACTTATACCTTTAAAACAGAATATTTTTAACCCTCTAGAAAACTCAGGAAACCACATCAAAATTAATTGAATGGTTCAAAAATTATAAGCGATAATTTGTATTAATTATAGGGCGTAATTATTAAAAGATTCAGGGAAGTTGTTTCGTTTTCGTTTTTCAAAAGCACTTTTGTCTAATTCTTACAATCCCTGTGAAATTTTGAAGTTTCACTGCTGGAGTTTCTAAGAGATAGTAAAGTAATGCTATGGAGTCATAAACCAAACCTCTTACTAAATGGTGACGACTGCCACCATTAATTTACTAGTTTTTAAGTTTTAAGAAAATAATCATTGATGTACTTTATGTCTACCGAGTGATCGTAATTATAGTAGCCCTATTCAACACTGTCAATATGTAGTAGTCAGTCCAAAGGCAACAAAATTCAGTCAGGACATGCTGCCAATATTGGTGAATGAAAAAAAAAAAAATAATACCAAAAGTCACCACTATTGCCACTTGTCACACTGCAAGCAACAAATATTTTATTTGTAAAAGACATTCACGCTGTACAAAGATGGTGTCCTTAGTGATGCGAGTGAAACTGCTCAATGTGGTCTCCATTTTGAAGGTGTAAAACCTGAAGGCGATGAACAACGACCGACCGTAACTGATTCATTTCAAATGCGGTCGATACTATCTTTCAAGGCTACCAAACTTTCAACATGTCCTTAACAACCAGAAACCACAAGGATTAAGATCCGAAGAATGAGTTCGCCAGGAGGTAGGAAACACACTAGTAATCACTCTGGTGTCAGTGAAATATTGTCATAGAAACTGCTGTACACAGCATCCAATATGTGGAGGCGGTCCATCTTGCCTGAAAGTGGTTGACTCCACTGGTAGACTCCGTGTCGATGTGGCAGTTGGATAGGACAAAGGTGTTGAGCATCTCTCGATAACTCTGGGCTGTCAGAGCATATCAAGGGCCATTACGAATAACTTCTTCGAAGAATGGTCCAACAATAAAGGTGGCTGTGAATCCACATCAGATTGTAAATTTAGACGAGTGCAGTGAAATCTGCTGGAAAACCAAATGCGACAGTTAAAAGTATCCGCTTCTCCAATTAAGTGAAAATGTGTCTCATCGCTCAACAAGATCTGCAAGAGTTACGTCTCGATCCACTTCTTTTGTTATCTTTTACGGATAACCATCTTTCTCAGTACCTTCCAAACTGTGCCCTAGAATGAATCTAATTACCGTAACACTGCACGCACACTGCGGGAGCCTGCAACATTATTCATTGACTGTTCAATAATAGCTGTGGTAATATCTTCAACATATGCGTCTTCGACCGGGTTGAGCTCCTAGGCATCCAGTTGCCTCGAATCGAATGGTCAGTCTCCTGAATCAATGGACCTCGAAGTAATTGCTTACGACGGAGGAATTTTCGAAGTGAAGCCGCGACATTGTCGTTATTTTCATAAAACAGCTTCACAAGCAATGCGGATTTAAGGCCATCCACCGTAGCTAACACGGATCACATCCACAAGTTGTGGCTCCTTTTATTTAACGTGAACTTGGCTGCAAGTCGTGTGCTGAAGCAAATGAAACTGCGTTTTCGTTGCTTGCAGCGCCACAAGTAACTTTTAGTATAAACCTTCTATTTTTTTCCGGGAAATGTCAGCAGCATATCCTGAATTTCGTTGCATTTGGACTGACTGCTACATATGACCGCTCTAGACAGTGTTGAATAGGAGTACTTTCATTGCGATCACTCGGTCTGTAGAGATGATTAGTGGAACTTTCTCCAGGTTATTTCTCCTTCCACGGGCCCTTGGGTTCACTCAGCCCTCTGTAAAACAGGGAATGGGATTCTTCACCGTTTATCAATATGATGCTGGAGCCTAAACCTTCAACAAACCCTCAACAATAAAAGATAAAAGAACGAAGTCTGTATTCAATTAAAGGATTCTAATCAATTTCTAATTCAAATTTATCCTCAGATTAAAACTTGAAAAATAAATAATCTTAAAATTTAATATAACTTATAAATAACTTAAAAGAATTGCAATTTAAAATTTGTGAAAGAAATAGCGGAAATATTATAATTTTGTTTCTTTAGTAACTACAACTGGTATGAAAGTAATGAATATTTTTATTTATTATTACTTTTTTTTATCAAAAAGAAAACATTAATTTTTCAATGTCCACCTCTTCAATGTTTTCCCAATAAGGTGAGAAAAGAAATAAATAAACAGAAAACTTCATGGATTCAGACGTGAATGAGGCCATGGGCACCCACCCACACCCTATCAACCCCCACACATACACGCCTTCACAGTAACAATGAACTCAATTAAATGCATCGTTGTAACTGAGAACCACCTGATTCACGTAACGAACGGTCTAAGAAGAGCCTCCTCAGAAGAAGTCACGTGATTCACGAGGTTTTGTTTTTAATACAAAGTTAAACTTAAAATAAAGAAATATAAACGGATGGAGGGCTTGCAATAATACGGATTCCCTGTTTGTTATAAAATAATAAAAAAAAATTCTTCCAACTTGTATCTGTTTTTCTTAGAATGATAATAATGTGTCAAAACAACACAGAATTAAGAGATAAAAAGAAGTTATTCGTTTTAAAAGGAGATTTCGTTATAGATTTCAATTCTATTTTGACGAAGAATTGGATGAAATAAAATCATTGTCTTCGTGGTTTCTGATCATTTCCAAATTGATTCGAATCAGATGAAGATTTTTCTTTTTCAAAATGGGAAGAATTGGATGGAATAAAACCATCCTTCCTTTGTCTTTTTCATCATTTGAGTTCAATCCATTTCAAAAGGAATTCAAACACTATTCCTTGTTACAAAAACGAACTTCTCTGTATTTAACAGAAGCTAATTTCATCACTATTTCTGTTAATTGGGTTTAAAATAATTACAAATTCATCAGTTGAGTTTCCATCTTCCTTTTTCAAATGAATTCATTTTAAAAATCAACTTCTACAACAATTTGTCAGGAGTTCGAATAAAAGGCCACAAGTGTAAAGAAGATGATTCGAGCAAAACATTAAAAATTTATTATCTAGAAAAGGTTCCCTTTTTGTTCAGAGACAATTGAAACTTAATTTCTCATTTCATCAACCACGTACAATTCTCATCTAATCTTTCATATTTAGGAATTTTCTTTTTATTAAAATTGTTGAGTTTTCAAATTAAAAAACAAAAACAAAATACGCAACTAAAAGAAAAAAAACCCAAGAGATTCATTAGTGATTCAAATATTTTCACTCAATTTCTTCGATACTTCTGAGGGTTTTTTTTGTTTTTATTTTTTTCTGAAGGAAAAGGAGGACAGGGGAGAGAGTTTTGCCTGTCCAAACGTGCATATTTTTCTATTGGCAAAAAAAAAAAAAAAAAGAAAGAAACAAGAATATTTACAATCTGTCTTCTCATCGTTGGATAACGCCTACAATTACAAAAGAATGTAAACTCGTCAATGATCCATAAACAAAACAGCTAAGAATTGTTGACATTGCTTCTAAACTAGAACTCTTGAGGGAAATAACAAATCTATAGAAATAATAATGTATGCTTTAGCAGTGATACAGGGTGTGTTTAAAATCACTGTACTTTACATAGGCCGTCGTGTGATGTTTTGGAAATGAACGGAGGCTGGATCATGAAAGGAGAACTTAAAGCACAGCGTTCGTTGCTTACTTTATTTCTCTGATAAGTTAATTAAATACTGAAATCACAGAGAAAATGTCAACTATTCAATCGAAAGAACTATTAAACCCTCTATCTAGGAGAGTGAATTCAACGTTTTCATCCTAATAAAATGAAAGCTCTTTTTGACGAATCTTAATCGATTTTTTCCCCCCTTTTTTTTTTCAATTTTAACAGAAATATAAAAATACGTCTTTGTAAAAGAGGAAAGTAACATTTGATTATTATTATTTATTTCAGTAGACCTTTGGTTTTTGTTTCAATCCTCGCTGCCTCCATTGAGCAAAGAGATCGATTATTCAGTGAACAACAATCCTTCGTCCATGAATTCATTTCATTTATTAATAAATAAACAAACTCTTATATCAGATTGTAAAGGGATAATTTTAAAAGTACGTTATTTAGATAACAATTTAACATTTCTTTTTTTTTTTTTTTTTTAATTACCTCCTCTTAACCAGAATAAAAGATTTCTCGTTATCCGTAAAAGAACAGAACATCATTGGACGATTTTGCTTGAATATTAACAATATCCATTAGTTCAATTATAATTAAACTTCCGTTTAAAGAAGACCTAAGACAAATCCAAATGATTTCTTTTATTCGAATTGGTGAAAACGTTTTTTCTTTACAATTTCAAAAAATACAAAAAAAAAAAAAAAAAATGTTTAAATTAAATTTTGACTAAAAGTGATTTGTATCTTATGTAAAAATTAATAATTATAAAAATAATTACAAATATAATGAATTACATTAATATGTAATGTATTACAATTAAAGTTGATGTCGTCAACTGAATGAAATTGAAATGAAAAATGTTCCTACTGCTTCTGTTTGAAATATTTCTAAGATTTATTTACATTTAATGATAACAAAAGAAAAGTGAGTTTTCAGTGAATCGTAGCCATTTCATGTCGTAACAAAGGAGTTCGATCGATGGGGGTAGAATTTAGTTCCCCTCTAAATCCATTCCCTCCCCCCGATTCTAGCAATGGAATCTCCAAGCCCCTATCTACCCTAGGGGATGGGGGAATTGTCTAAGATTCATAGCCAATGTACGAAGGCATCGAGAAGCCATTTTGAAGCAGGATACAAACAAAGGATTTCTTCCAAATAATAAAAAGTGCAGAAATAGCGTCTTTAAAGACCAGCGTCTCAACAGCGTCTCTGACTATCGATCGCTTTTGGGGTCGACGAACGCTAAGTAACTGACGGAAAGATGCGGAAACCACCAAGGTCGATGTCACTGCTTCACTTGCATCCCGCTACAATCAGTGGCGCTGCAATCGGGCTTTATCAAGTATTGATGTTTGCAGTTTACATGGTTGGAAATGATATCGTTCTGACTTCCATCAAAAGAACTCTAAGTCTGATTTATGCATTTCAGTCAATATAAACCAACCAAAAAAAAAATTACTCCACTAACTACCATTCTATCTTTGTTTTCTCTATTAGAAAAATAAAATGTGGAGTAACATTGTTTGATAATCTTGTTTACTTTTTAAGGATGATTTCTTATGGATATCCTGTGTTCAGTAAATTGAATCAAAAACTAATTTTTTCAAAAGAAAATAGAAAAATAACCCTTTTCTTTTTTATTTTGCTTTAGTATTTCCAATGAATGGAAGAGAAGAAACATAGGCTACAATAGCTTACCAATATCTTCAATTACTCGATTATCTAAGGTCGATGTCATGAAAGTAGTCTATTGGATCATTGTATCTTTCCACTAATCAAGTGATTTATTATCAACATTACAGGATGAAATACATATGTCTATTCATCGAGAGATTTATAAACATCTCCCTGTACTACAATTTTTAATTTCTAAAATACTTTATCACAATACAAAATATACACACAATTTATTCTGAATTTAATTATGCATTAACTTCAAGGTTTAATTAACACACAATTAAATATTATATATATTCATATATTTTAATAGTTTAATTTTTATCAGTTTTAATTATCTTTACTAAGAAGTGAAGGAATTTTCATGTGAAGAATTATTGAAATATATTTACCGTATTGTCCGGCGTAGAAGACGACTTTTTAAACCAGGAAAATCTTCTCGAAAGTCGGGGGTCGTCTTATACGCCGGGTGCTGAAACTTATACGGCGAGTATATCCCAAACTCTATATTTTAATTGGAAAAATTGGGGGTCGTCTTATACGCCGGACAATACGGTAGTTTTTTAATATTTTGCAATAGCTGATATTTCCTTTTTTTTTTTAATCTTTACCATTTATATTAATTTTGGAAAAAAAAACTAATGTTAGATTTGTAGTTTTAATAATTTATTAATACATAATATATGAAGAACGAATTGATTTCTCATTGTTTGTTTATTAGATAGATGGGTGCGAGTGTTGGGAAATGAAGACATCCCCGCCGCAGAGACTCAACCCCGAGTCCCGTGGGTTCCTCCCCGAGTGAGTGCGGGAAGGCGATATGTTATCAGAAGGACTTACGAAGCAGTGCAGATTTCATATTTGGAATAAACCTTCCGTCAAATGCAAATTAGATCAAACTTATCCTCCTTCTGAATCCGTTGTAAACAGATATCAGATCGGAGGAGGTTATTACTCATTTCGTTCCTGAAAACCAATGAAGAAAAATCCTTTGTCTATTCGACAATGGCCCAGATTGACTAAGAAGCATTCGATGCGAAATTTGCAATAAATATTTTAATACAATTTGTTTCGACTGGTTACGTAAAGCAAAACCTTTGCCAAGAACGCGAAACAATCTAAAACGGACATATTGAATCATTGAACGAATAAATTACCGACAAACTAACATCTTATTTATTAATAATACTAAATGCACGATTGAATGATGTTACAAATATCATTTTTTTCCTATTCAGCTATAATGTAAAGTCCTAGCAAATTTCCAATAACATTTCTTGACACAGTATTTGCGATTTAGTTAAGGACTGTTTTCTTACGCGAGATGACAAACCGTATTACAACTCTGACTTCTACAATGCTATCACCGTTAGTAGTTGCCCAGTTTAGAATAGATAGACTTCCCTTTCATTACCTAACATTATTTCGTAAGTAGATTAGGATTATCCTGATGTCCATAAATCTTACAGCATGTAAGTGGCTTCTGGAATCTCAAATTTCAATTTTGGTTTCACTAATATAAAACCTCTACTTATTTATATTTTTAAGGAAAACATAAATATATCCTATTTTACTATAAATGACATTCTGAGAAGTTATAATTAAAGTGACAACAGTCAGAGCTATGTAGAAAAGGATCTATTCGACTGATTACAATAAACATTGGTGAATATCTTAAGAAGAACATGCGGAAAAGAATTTGCCAATAAATGTTTTTAAGTTATTGAGTGTCACCAGGTGGCGTTGGTACGCATATACACAAAAAAAGATTATAGAGAAATTACTCTGTCCTCACCAAATGTGGTGCGCGACAGTTGTGTAGCCATACATTAAATAAGGGGTAGCGCCCCCTCCTGCATGAAGGTTATGGAGTCTTAAGCAATTCTTAACTGCCGAATAATATTGCGGTGGCGAAGATCAGTGTAACATGATCCAATCATCGATCGATGAACGGCCTAAGAAAAATGGTTTGATTATAAACGTCTGCGGTAAATCCGCACCATACAGTTATAAGGTTGCAGCTCCTACAGTCCGAATTCTGTAAGGATATCATTTCAAGATCAACCGTAAAATTTTATGGGCAGTTGACCACGGAACTTGTAGTTTCTGGGAGACGTGTCTGTCACTAATTACGGGTAGCTCCGAATGCAACTGGATTTCTGCAATTGTAAGTGTTACGTCTTCCACATTGTTTTCTTTAACAGACCTGTACCCGGAGCTAAACCCAATTCGCCTATTTCTTAGAATTTCTTTATCATATTCTTCAGTCCATTTAGCGACAAAGGTCCTTTTCTTATTTCTTTGAAACGACGATATTAGTGTATTGCAGCGGCGACATCACTGCCGTTTTGGTAAGAGTTTCAGTAGCAAATCTCAGTCTTTCTTGCAGATGCCTATGGTTACTTCTAACGATTACAGTATTGGATGCAATGTCATTAAAAATTAGCATGCTCTAATACGTTTTTTTTGTGCACCAACATCACCTCATGGTACTCAAAATAATTATTTTTTATCATTCGCAAATTCTTTTCTCCATATTCTTATTAAGGTACCTACCAATTGTTGTGATTCGTCGAGTAGATCTTTCTCTATATCACTCCGAGTCTGCCTTGTTAATTACAACCTCCCGATAAATTATAAGCAAACGAAATTCATCATCAAATTAAATAAAAACTCTTCTTTCTCCTGTTAAAAAGTTCGAGTTAAGTGTTTCCTGCAACTCAAAAAATAAATGACAATTAGAATGAATGGATCAATTCACTGATGGACCGAGGGTTTGAAGTTGATAATAATTTTAGGTTTATGCACTGAATTAAATTAAACAATCAAAGATATATTTAAGAATAAAACTTAATGGCTCGAATTTTTACGATCAGAGCCCTTTTTTGAAATTGTCTTGTTCGGATGAAGAATTCAATTCGTTTAACAATTACTACTTCGTCATTTCAGAAATATTTGCTCTTTTATTTATATTAAGTGAATTTTATAATGAAATTATAATTCTGGTTTAATTTAATTTATTTCATCTGAATAATGAGATTATTTTATCATTGTGTGTGTGGTCGGTTCGCACCGAAGTGCGAGCTTCGTTGCCGAAGCATCCGTGCTCCAGGGAGCGCTAGTGTTCCCAAGACGGCGAACCCCTAGCAGACTCCCTAGAATTACAAGGGAAAGATACTGGGGTGGTTTCCCGTGGCCTTCCCCAGGACGCCATTAAGGAATGACGTCAGACCGAAGAGAAAGTGAAGAAGAGGCTACAACACAGGAAAGGAAATTTTTGAAACATCCATGCTCGCTACCGGGATTTGAATCCGGGCGCTGGCACATTGATCTCACGACAGACCGACGCCTGAGACCGCTCGACCACACCAGCGCGGCATTTTATCATTACAAAGAAAAAAAGGATGGAATAGAATCCATGTCTCTTTATCAAGACAATTCAACTATTTATACTAGGAAGCTTCAATGTTACATTTCAGCTATTAAAAAACATTTCTGTAGATCTAGGTTAACATTTATGGCTTCACCAATTAATGAAGTTTAAAAAGTTAAAAACTGTGCTCATTCATACTCTAAGGCAGGTCCTGCAATAAACAGTTTTACCTGAAACTCTCTTCTCTGGCAGCCCAACTTGTTTTCAATTCCTTCTCAGTTTACTTTTTATACTTTAGAAAGCCTTTATCTTCTTTTAATATTTTCTATTTTGAGATGTCTTTATTCTTTGTCGGGAGTCTGATCTTATGTGGTAAAAATCTTGCAAGATATAATAGTAAGAAATTCGTTTCCCATTGTATAATATAGCAATACTATTCTCTGTCTATTAGACTTACAACTTTACAAAGGGATAATAAAAATTACTTGTAATTTTCTCCCTTGAATTCAGTCCCTATTTGACATCCAGGGATGATGAACTGTCCAGGTATCAACCGGACACAATTAATGAGCGTTGAAATTGGGTGCGCAGGTAACGAGGAGGGCTTTTCCATTCATTACTGTCATCCCTGAAACGAAGAGCTTCACTGCCTTTCTTCTATTCTCAAGCAATGCAAGTAGAATTTATCAAACAAATTGGAAGATTTTTTTTCTTTGGTTTTTTTGAATGCAATGTTCAATTCCATCCGTGATAGCAAATTATTTTGACATCAGGAAGGACCAAAGTTCTTTGTGGGAAGGGGATTTAATAGAAAAGACTTATCTCTTGAGAACAGAGTTTAAAATAACACCACCCTTTAGCTTTGTTTTGTTCTTTTTAAAATTCCGAGTTCTTAAAACAGCTCCTTTAACTGGTATTAAAGTATGAAATCAACGCTAGAAAAAACAAATCAACTCTATTTATAT
>JAFIDM010000007.1:32095149-32127871 GCA_023159025.1 Thereuonema tuberculata | reverse complement strand
AGTCGTTACACCACGCGTCTAAACTTGGCTGCTCTTCTCTTGTGTCTCTCTTTTTTGCTAAACGAACATAGGGATCAAAAAGCCGACCAAATTTTCTTGGCTACTGTTCAAATTTTACACCCACCCATCTGTTTTAGAATCACCCACAGTAGCTAAATCCCCTATTCGCTACATATCATGGACTTTTAGGGGATTTACTTTCAATTAACGGTTCCTAAAAGAACATAAAATATAAATCCAAATGTAACATCTAAAAACGAAGCATTGAAAACAAAAAGGAGGTTAATAATTTACTTAACATCGAATGGTAATAGATGATTTTATTTCATGTTACCATTTCTAATTACTTTAATTCAATGACACGAAGTCAAACATAACAGAATTAAATCAACCAGTGGTTCCTTAAATGATTTATCTTCCTTTCTCGTGAAATAATAATGAAATATTACCTACAAAGTTTACTTCCATCCAGTGCTAAAACTTCGTTCTGGTGGTCAATTCTTAATTACTTGAGATATTATCACCATAAAGCATGTATTGGGATTAATGAAAAAGTTATGAAATTTATCTTAATGAAGATAAATTTAGTTTAAAAAATATATTCAAGGTTGATTTATTTATTGTTTTCATTAATATCTTAAGTTTTAATTGTAACTGTTAAACTGCTTCCCTGCAATATTAAAAAAATAAAATGAATTGATTAAATCTTTTTTTAAATTACAATTTCTTTATTAACAATGAGAACAAATATACGTCCAATATTATTCTAAATATACGAAAGATTATAAGCTGTAGAAAATATGTAAATTTTTCTTTTTGCTCTGGTTTGTTTAATTGCTTTGACATTTCTTTTGAGTTGTAATTAATAATCGATTAGAATCGCAATTCCTTTTCTAGCAACGCTGACACCGATAGAATCAAACGATAAAACAGTTGGGAAGCAAAAGTCCTTCGTAGATCACCTGCAATATGTGAGTGAACACTGTTCCACTGACCTGGTCCTCAATGGCATCAAAGTTAGTTAAGATATTTTATAGAATAAACATTACAAGCCTTGTCGAAGAGAAACAATTCCAGTCAAGAAAACGTTCAGGAAAGTAACGGATAAGGATAAGGAATTAATGCTTGTATTCGTTTCGATATAATCAGTTCGTTTCTATGTTAGTCAAGCGCAGTGTTATTTTATTTTCTGGTAGGAATCTTTATTATTAACATTGTTTGATAAAACACTACTCCCAGAAAAACTATTAATTACCATTGAAAATGTTTTACACATTTCTGAAAATACAGAGAGAAACTGTCTAGAGAAATAGATTTAAATAACGTTGTTTATTTAAAATATTTTCCATTGACAATCCTTTAATGTGTCTCTGACGGGGCTGGCTATTACCCAGTGTCATTATTCCTAGTGCTTCAGTTTCAATTTAACATCAATAAAGTTTTGTTTTATTCCGTTCGTAGAAGCCCACTTCCTCTATAAGAAGTCACCTCTATTTCCCATCCCAAATCAATTTCATCAAAACTTCTGACCACAAAATACCCAAGGAAAAACAAAAACACTAACAAAGCAATGGAATTTTCCAAGTTAATGTAACTCAAGGCAGTTGCATGGTTTATTACAATATAATAGGATAATCAATTATTGCTGAAAATACTCATCTGTACAATTTAGACAGAGACATATGCTATCAAATCTTTAAGGGTTCTCCCCCCACCTCACCCAGAAAGAAACCCTTTTTCTTTGTAGGAATAGAGAATCAAACATTGAGTTCTTCATAACTGAATTGTATATCTCTCTATTTTAATCTTACATAGTCAGATTTAATGTAGAATTGATTGCAGCAAAGCGTTCGATTGTGTTGACCATGAAAGACTATGGATTGGATTGAGATCTATGGGGATTCCAGAGCATCTGATACGACTATTAAGAGAACTGTATAGAGAGCAAGAGGCTACAGTAAGGACTGAGTCTGGTGATACAGAGTGGTTTAACATTGGAAAGGGAGTGAGACAGGGATGCATCCTCTCACCATACTTGTTCAACCTGTGCAGCGAACATATTATGAGAAGAGCGGGACTAGAGGAATCAAGGGCTGGTGTGAAGATTGGAGGAATTAAGATTAACAACTTAAGATATGCAGATGATACCACCCTGTTGGCAGAAAATGAAAAAGACATAGAATTTCTTCTCGGCATTGTAAAAGATGAAAGCTTAAAATTTGGACTTAGATTGAACATTAAGAAAACGAAGATCATGACAACAGGAAAAATAGGAGCGCTAAAAATCGGAGATGAGGTGATAGAGAAAGTCTCACACTTTTTGATTTTCTGGGAACAAGACTGGATGAGGATGGAGGATGCACAGAAGATATAGGGAAAAGAATCTTGTTGGGCCGGCGAGCAATGTCGAACCTGGAGAAAATAATGAAAGACAGAGACATCTCTAAATCTACCAAGATTAGGATTGTGAAAGCAATGGTTTTTCCCGTGATGATGTACGGTTGTGAGAGTTGGACAATGCGAAAGAGGGAAAGAAAGAAAATCGACTCCTTTGAACTCTGGTGCTGGAGAAGACTTCTGAGAGTACCATGGACTGCAAGGAAGACTAACAAATGGGTTTTAGATCAGATTCAGCCAATCTATTCGTTGGAAGCATTGATTTTAAGGCAAAAACTATCCTATTTTGGCCACATTATGAGAGCGGATAATTCCATGGAAAAGATAATCATGCTTGGGAAGGTAGAGGGAAAGAGAAGAAGAGGAAGACAACGAAGAAGATGGTTGGAAGATATAAAGGAAGCTACCGGGAATTCTTTGCAACAACTACGATATGCAGCAAATGATAGATCTGTTTGGAGAGCCTTAGTACATGAGGTCACCAGAAGTCGTAGACGACTTGATGGAACCTAACAACAACAAAAAATGTAGAATAATATTAAACCCGCTATTTGGTTCAATGTTTGAAGGAATGGGGGAGGGGGGTTTGAAGGAAGAGTTGAATAATTAAAAACTACCTTTGAGGCGATAAATAAGAAAAAATATCCCTTCGGTTAAATTTTAGTAATGAAAGCAGACTTATTCCTTGAAGTAGAACCGTACCTCAGTAATAGTTCGGTTCCAAATCATCGGCATAAACCAGTGGTGCACAACTCGCGGCCCGCCGATTATTTGCTGTGGCCCGTTAGTGTCCAACTTAAAATTAAATTTGATCCTTTTCAATGCTGTCAGCAGATACATTGAAAAATGTCATAACTTGCAACAGCAACTGTCTCAGACTTTACGATTGGAATGTTGGTAGGAAACACAACTAGCGCATTATTTGATAATTTAAAGTTTATGTAAATTACATTTATTAATAATTATTATTATAAATGACATTATTAAATCATTAATTAGTGAGTGATATATATGGGAGCTGGGGAGTTGGAGCGTGGGACACTGTGGCCCTCCATCAGAACTTCTACAAAAATCCTGACCTCAGACTTCCTAAGATATAAAAGAGAATATCGCCTTAAAATAAATTCCAGTCTTCTTTTACACTGGCATTTATATTATCATTTATTAAAAGTGCCACAGCGATAGGCTAAAAAAAAAAGAAGATGAAAACATAAAAGAAAAGATCGATTCAGTAATATCACAAACCAAGACATGCCTCGAAAATAATAAACAGAAATGCAATTGAAAAAAAGCAAGAAGCTCTAAAAACAAGCGAGGTACGCACCAAAAAGCTTTTTATTTACTTTCTTCCGCTTAATCAAAAACACTTCTCTCTAAAACTAACGTCCATTCCCTACTTATTGAGGCCTTTCAGTTGTCCATCAGAACTCGTTTCTTTGATCAGAAATGTTACTAGGCCAAGAACTTTTTTTTTTTTTTTGATAACAGCCGATGAAGATTAAAGATAACAAGAAACGGTGTCAACAGAAAGACAAGCAACAATGGAAATAAAAATACAATATTCTCTTGTCTAAATACACAATACAGGAGCAAAATATTTACTATTCAACTCATCATTAGTTCTATCTGAAACGTACTTTTATAAAATCCATTATTTTGAATGATATTTTGGCGTAAAAACAGTCGACTGTGCCTCCAACTGTTACAGATACAGTCGAATAAAAGTATAGATTGTACAGTAGACACTCTAAACTAAAGCATATCCAAATTTCAAGTCGATCGAGACAGTAGATGTCAAGAAAAAATTCCTAAACTTCACCTTTTTCCAGTGGACAGTTCGGGATCGCCCTCCAACGCTCCTTAGGTGAAGTTTAGGTTTTAATGGGTCGCCCTTAATTTAATGCTTTAGCACAATGTTTTTTTTGTTTTGTTTTTCGTGCAATGGGGATGTAGCCTCTGCATTAAGCAGCTCATAGGAATAAAGATTCAGATATCTCAAAATTTTTTCTGAGGTTGTGGTTATTTAAAAGTAGTGTTTTGGCTGCTTAACTACTGTAACATATTTTCATAGGAATCTTCCGTTTCATTTTCTTAAGTTACCATAAAGGCTTGTGAGTTTTCTTAATTACAGACAGACGAACGGACAAGTGTATATTTACATTAACTTTTCTTTTTTATTCTATCTCTTTTTGGCTTTTCGATGCATATTTACTTTTATTATCAATGTTACATCCTATAATAGTAACAAAGCTTTTTGATAAAATTACAAATAAAAAGGATTTTTTTCAAACAAGTCTAACGAAGAAAATCTTCTGCAATATTCAACACAAATTCAGAAACAAATCTAATTACAAATAACAATGAAATCATTAGAAATGGAAAATCACCAGAGGCAGAAAAAAATCTTCAGTTTTAGTTTTTTAAATAATAATAAACTTGGAGAACAGTCTGTTAGTAATTCGATAATTTACGAAATTTTTTTTTTACATCAAATCAATGAAATTACATTTTTTTTTCTAACGATAGAAACAGAAGCTTCGATTTATTCAAATATATTAACAACAGAATGAAAGACAAACAAATATTTCAGTAACCAAATTTTTTTTTGGCTTTTTGGGATTATTTATGAACAACTGGAACTTGAAATAAAAATACTGAAATTTTTGACATTTCTTTTTTTTTTTTTTTGTCTTCTGAATATAAAAAGAATATATTGGAATCTTGAAATCAATTCGAATATTACATTTTTAATAAATTTCTTCATTCACTCTCTCTCTCTCTCGGTTTTATCCGATTAAAAAAAAAAATGAAACACTGTTCCATATTAAATATTGTGAATCAAAAAAGAATAAACGTCTAACTTTTTCCTTTCTTTATTATTTCTCTTGTATTCTAATTAATCTCCGTAATTTCGAAAACAAAACCCACTCTTGAGCTGCTCTTCTTCTCATTTGGTTTATCTTTTATCTAAGACGTTTTAAATTAGGTTTAAACAGGAGTTATGTAAAAGAGGAGGAGTTGTGGGGGCGTCACAGGTTCGAGATCCGGAAATGGCCTCCGCGGCACCACAAGGGTCATCAGTTTAATTGAAACATGTGGGTGTCTGGGGGCAAGTATTGTCTTCGGGGCCTCTTTCTTCCTCACTGACCTCCAACTGACCCAACATCTTTAAACCAAGAAAAGAAAAAAACAGATGCCCAAGAAAAACTAGAAACTGTGGAATGTTGTTTTAATAGTTTAATAAAAGTAACAGGAATTATAGAAAATTCTTCTCTCTGTCATCATCTTGATGCAAATATCTTTAAATCGTACATTATTATCATAAAAAAACAAAAACAAACTATAATTTTTCTATTACAGGGAAAAATTATTCCATTTATTATCCAACACTTATTAACATTTATTATTCATATGATTTCATTATTTAATTTATCAGCTTCATAATGTAACTCTCAAGCCATTACTAGGATCTCTTTTTTGTCTTTTTGTTGTGGATATTCCAGTGTAATTTTCGGTTTCCCTACACTCTATAGCAAAGGTAACGTGTTTTCCGGAGGCATTTCAGTGAAATCTTTAGAATAGTGTTAAAAGATTACAAAAGAAAAGCACCTAATGACTTAACTAGGCATCCAAGTTTAAGCTTTCCAGATTTCTTGGTTTCTCACTGAAATGATGTGGACTATTCTATGTTGTGGAATCATCTTTTTAACCAATTTCATTGAAAGTTTAAAATCTAATGAAATATCTTCTTGCTATCGACTGGATTCCTCTACAACTTTTAACTTTAAAGTATCTCACTTTATTATATATTATCAATATTAAATATGCACTATAAAAAATTGACACCATAAATACATTTCAAAACAACATTACATTTATTATCGACGGAAAGCGCAGTGGTGCCTCAAAGGAAAAATGAAAACTCACTAATAAGAATAACAATCGATGAGACCAAATTATTTACAAGTGACATCCTGGAACAGCTGTTTCACGCTCGTTGTCGATCATCAGCCACGAGAAGTTACTTTAAATAATAAGTGCTCTCGCTAATGGTTCATTGGTGAGTTTTTCATTGTTTATTTTATCCTTTGAGGCACCACTGCGCTTCCGATGTATCACTAAGAAGAAATTTGTGAGAAAATTCATGTGCCAGCAGTGCGCAGGTCTCAATGAATTTTTTTTAAAGCCTAAAATTCAAACTGCGCATTTGAATTAAAAATAAATAATAAAGGGCGAAACCAAATTGTTTACCAAGTGAAATCCTGGAACAGCTGTTTCACTCTCTTTGGCAATCATCAGCCAGGAGTAGTCACCAGTAAATAACAAGGTCTCCATACTAAGGCTAACATAAATGATCGTTGGAAAGCGCCTCAAAAGACTATTGCGCTTTCTGACGATCATTCATGTTAGCTTCAGTATGGAAACCTTGTTATTTACTACTGTACTACTCGTACAGGTGACTACTCCTGGCTGATGATCGCCAAAAAGCGTCTAACAGCTGTTCCAAGATGTCACTTGGTAAATAATTTGGTCTCACCCATTGTTATTTATTACATTTATTAATTTATCAGAAAATGTGGCAAAGCGCTTGACTGCGGTCTGAAGGAGCCGAGTTCAATCCTTGGGTTCAGTCCTAGGGTTCACTCAACCCTCTGGCGGATGGGAACTGGTTTCTTTCGCTGAGATTAAAGACAGGAGGGCACTATTGGTCTGAAGTTAGGAGCTACTTAGACCTCTTGTGGTAATTTTGTAATTTATCAGAGAACTGATAATAAGCCAATACCTTCGTTTGCCATCTATCATACTCCATTTTTTATATTGAATTTCATCATCAGTGGTGGATTTCATTGATGGAATACAAAGCCTGTATCTTCCCTTGGACTGAATTTGAAACCTCTACTTCCAAGAAATCATAATAATAATAATCTTCGTCTGGGGCTTTGATATTTCATAAAAAGTCATTCAATCTCAGTGTTTGTAAAGTATTGCCCTGATCCCTAGGCTACTCCTCCCTGACTGCTAATATCTCTACTAGACAATTAACCTAAGTATAATTTCACTAATGACTCAGATAAACGAATAAACGTTGCAAAGAAAATATTTTCTTGTTTTTTTTCCTTCTGCGGCAAAAACCAAGAATTGAATGAAATTGATAAAATAAAAAGATTCAGAAAGAAAACAAAGCCATTTCATAGCAAATAGAGTGTTTCATTGGTTATTTTTAAAAAAAACCAGACGGACTTAATGACATAATTTTAAACCATAAATCTAAGTAAACATAAGAAACCAAATAAGGAGGAAATACTAAAACAAAACTTTACAATAGCATAGGAAATTCTACTTGTTTATTACTTTCTAGATAAGAGGAATGGGACAATATTGTCTACAATTCCCTTCCCAATTGAAGCAACTCTTTTATGTTAGCACAGACGGTCTTTGAAATCCTTTACGAATTTAGGCTTTTATTTATCCGTTGACTTTTAGATAAGAGTCGTAATAACCTTTTATGCTCGTTTACTGAAGATTCGAATTATTCCGAATGCCAGGAATCCAAAATTCTCTTAAAAGAAATTGAATTTACTAATTTATCCTACAAACATATTGACTTAGGTCTGTCGAGAAAATAACTAAATCCCTAAGTCAAGGATCAAAGTACTTAACGCATTTCATGTTATTCTAAGAATTCGTACATTTGAGAGCCAATAAGCAGTGGTCCTCAATAAAAAAACCCTCACCCTCTAAAGCATAGCTTCCCAAATTTATTGGGCCTACCGTCCCCTTTTCAGAAAAACAATTACTCAGCGGCCCCCTGGAGATCTACCTTCTTTAAGCTAACAAAGATGCAGTGACAAATTTGCTTTCTTTTATGTATCTATATCTCTATCTATGCCTTACAACTTCGGCCCCTCTGGATCGTTCCAACGCCCATTTTGGGAAACACTGCCCTAAAGTAATTATGAAAGTAACTTTACAATGGATCAAATCAGTGACAAAAACGAAATATAAGTGTATTTCCAAAAAGTATGAAAAATGTTTTTTTTTTAAAGTTCAAGAAACGTTTTGAAATATTCAATTCTTTAAATGCTAAAGTCCAACCACTTCCTGTTTTCTATTTCTTACAGTTTCGAAATCAGATTGACGAAAAAGACTGAAGTCTAAGTCTTTAAATTTTTGCATAAATCCTAGCGCTTCCAAAATCATTATCACACTGGTAATCATTTTCTAGATTGGATTGTAATAGATTGTCTTTTTTTTATTCAAGAAAAGCTTCTTCTTTTTTGTAGCTGCATCCTATGAAACAAAAGGGAAATGTTCTTTAATTTCAGCTGAGAGAAGTCAAATGTAAATAGCGAGGTCTCAATACGGAGGTAATTAATCGTAAATAAGAATATGGCACCTCCAATAATTAAAATAAAACAATAAATACACATTAAAATAAAACATCCACAAACATCTGCCAGCCTCAAATGAATTTCCTTAGGCATTAAAAAACATAATAAGCCTAAAATTGTAGAATCAACCAATCACTGATCTTTAAGTTGTTCCCTTCAACGATTTTGCAAAAAAAGACGCAATAACAGAAAGAATAAGGAATAATATCTAGCTCTGTTAAATATGTTTTATTTTTAATTCAATATCATCACGTCACGAAGACACAATTAGCTACATTCCGTCGTGATTTGTACAAATTTACCCAGAAAAGAAAAAAAAAAAAAACCCTTACAAGACATTTCAATAACCTGTGAGCATTACAATATTTCATGGAATAAAACTATTCATTTCTATTTGTGCTTAAGAAATGATTATTTGTTAAAAGAAAGTACTTAAACTTTTCTTGGAGTTTTAAAATTGTAATTACATGGAGGGATTCACCACTGAGGGCTAGTCCTGCCACTCGGTATTGTTTCTGAAAGCGCCGTGTCTCTTTATTTTCACATTAAAAAAAAAATAATAATGCCCCCCCCCCCCAATCCCAAATAATAATAAACCTTTCACGAAAGAAGACCCTGGTACTGTTTTCTTACGACTACACCACTCAGACAGCTTTTGTCTTCTTCTGAGTTTCTAAAGACAGTGAAAAGAACAAAGGGGATGTCAATGATAATACTTGACTCAGTTCAAAGAATAAAAAAAAAAGGAATGAATAGGATATTTTTGTAATTATATTCCATTCATTAAAAGTTGCTTTCTTTCTGTTCAGTGTCTCTAATTTAATGGCCATGAATTTTTCACGGAATAATAAAATGCAATTCACCAACAAACTCCTAAGTTTAGAACAAAAAATTAAGAAACATTAAAAGTAGAAAATATACTTTGGATCTTCTCTCCTTGACTCACAAGATAAAGCGTTCTTCATAATAAAAGGAAAAACTAATGATAAAATAAAATTATAGTTGGTATATCAACTTTTGAATATTCACTTAAAAAGGGTTCAAGAGTTAATAGAAGTTTTCAATTATATACTTCCAAAATCAGTAAAAAATCTAAAGCTATTATTATTAAAATTCCAGTTTTCTAAGAAACCTTTTTTTTTTTTTTTAATTTATCTCGATGACAAACTTTGATCAAAATTAGAACCATCATCAGCTTCATTTCAAAATCAAAGTTTCATTTCATTTTTGATCCTCAATGATGTTCAAAGTGACTACAATGGCATCTCTTCTAAAACTAGCAACGAACGCCATTTATTGTGAAGTTGTTTTGCTGTAGGTGAAGATATTGGTCCAAACGAAAATTATCCAATATTTGGCTTCCAAACATATTGGTTGCGAATCAGCTTTGAATTACTTCACTTGGATGTTCTTCCTATTTCGCTCTTAGTTTCAATTCAAATGCAATGAAAAACACCATCAATTTATTATTGCAAAAATAAGGTTATTATTCGAAAGAAAACAATTTATACAATGAAATATATTAACTCTTTGCATACGTCAGAAAACATTTTGGAGAAGCATTTCGAATGATACTGAGTGATAGTGTATGTTTCAAGTGTGAATCAGAGAAAATATATTTAATAAAGTTTTGAATTTCATTATTCAAACATTCAGAAATTAAAGAGAAAGATCAATCCTGAGACATTTTTTTTTTTTTTTAAATTTCTTCATTTGTTTGGAATTCTTCTTCATATTCTTTACTAGCAAGATCCCAGAATTCCTTGCAAGCAATCAGCAAGTTGTTATGGAATTTTGAAGAAAATTTGTTTTAATACTGTAATGAGTTTTATAACTATAATTATAATCATTTTGCTTATTCTATCCTATTTACTTTTACGTGTATTTTACTGTTCCAATCAATTAGAATCTAATCAGTTGTAAATTTCAAATTATAACCGTTAACGATCTTTGTTTGTTTACTTTTGAATTTCAACGGCTGAGGGTTCCCATAATTCCATGTAATTTAAAATCTTCAGTTAATTTCAGTTACGAATCACGTGTTATTTTAAATCACCCAATGAACTGTTAAAGCCCTCATCCAATGACCGATCATTATAAAAGCCCTTGCTCTCCCTGAATAAACAGAACACAGGTAGAACACAGTCAGAACCCAGTTAGATCCAACTTCAGTCTAATCTACTGCTTTTTCACGAGCCAGGACACCAACGAAAATCACCACAATACTTTAATCAAAAGCATAAACTTACTTTATTTAAATGTAAACTTTGTTTCCATTGAAAAAAATGTTTTTATTACTAATGCAATAATTTTGTAATTGCTTTCCGTTCAGCTGAGGTGAAGATAAATAGTGCTACAGATTGAACTTGGAGAATGTGAATGACATCATGCTTTATTCTAATGCTTTGTCGTGCGCCACGGTTGGAAGGCAGAGTCGGGCGGAAAGAAAAGAATTTTGGTCACAGGAGATGCGTTCGTGGGGATAGGCTGTTTTCCTGCTCAGCTACACAATTCTCCATCATTTTTCTTTATATTAACTAACAGTATTTGGTCTGAAAAGGAATTCTAGCTGACGAGTGCTAAATGTGCGCGAAATCGATGTCACTTTCACCTCTTAAAATAAAATAAGGCTCTAAATGTGTTTCTAATGTGTGCATTTTTCCTGTGGCTTGGCCGATATATAGACAAGAAGTGATTTTCTCTCTGCTTGGAGGTAGGAATTATTCCTTTTCTTTGAGACAAAGGAGAGGTTTTATCGCTGCTGTTCCGAATGTTGACCCAACCACATTCATCTTCCCTAACTGAATAATAAAAAACCAGAGGATATCAACATCTGTCAACAGAGTTATTAGGGAAGCCTCCTCCAACCCACATGCAATGGACTCGTCTTTTGTCCTTTCTTCTGTTGATAATCATCTGACGCTTTTATATTAAAGGTGGGTGGAAGGGAGCATTCCAAGTGAATAATGCGCCCCCTCTCATTTCACTTCGTCTACTACTATTATCATTTCACCCCCGCATAGAAACCCCACTGATTAAAAAAAACAGCTCCTTCCCATTTCACCTTTTAATTGATTATTAATCAAACTCTCAATTAGTAACAATTTCAGCCATTTACAGCAAATAGTGGAAGATTGAAAATACTATAAAAGCCAAGAGAAAAAACCAATTACAAATATATTAATAATCTTTCTCTCCTAGAAAAGCAAAACAAAAACAATTAAATTAGCCTTTTGGTATATAATAATCCTAATTCATTAGCTTCTTTTTCTTGGGAAAACTTAATAAGCAATTAAATGATTTGTAATAAGGTTAATTGAAACAGATCTCGTTCAGTTGCTTTTTTGAAATGATTTTTTATTCTAACTTTAAACAGTCTTTCAAAACGTTCTTAAAAATAATCAGACATCTCAATTTGAAAATTGTTAAAATAGTTTGAATGTTTGCCGTTTGAACGATACCACTGAAGAGTTTTCTTTCAATTATTATTTAGTCCTTCTGAGTTGCTAATACACGAGTCCCTTACGTTTTTAATGTTTTCGATTCAATAACAATTTAGGAGCAAAAAGGTTCCTTTATACATCTTAGAATTCCATTTGTAATTAAATTTACTACAACTACTTCAGAAACTGAACCCCAGAGAAATTGTCTTCAGAAATTATAACTATTTTTGTTTTAATTTCAGTCTTCAATTGACATTTTCATAAGATTGGAAAACATTCTATAACTCAAATGAAAATGATATTTCTCATTAACTTTATAGAGAAATAAAACCATTTCTGTCTCCTTATTAAGAAACTTGTAAATAGTTTCAGAAAATAAAAACTGCTTATTTTCTAAAACAAAACGTTCTTGTAAAACAAAGCTTTTTTATTTAGAAAGTGTTGACCTTAAATAAAATAGCTCTAAGATAAAATATTAATCCTACAATAAGTATGCTCTAAAGTAAAAATAAAATATTACATCGGAGTAGAACTTTGCTACTTTACCCACTGTATTTCTGGTATTTAAAACAGATTCACCAAAACTTTAATGAGATCTAAGCAATAAATTAAAACTCTCAATTTGATATAAATCAACTTATTATTCTTTAAATTACTTAAAATGAGTCCTATCTAAAAACGATCCACAAAAAATAGTAAAATTTGCTATATAAAAAATCTGAGATCATTACAATAATTCTAAACTTTCAAGTATGAAGTTATTTGTAAATTAGTATGTTATTTTTTGAGTTATGTAAGGACACAGTAGTTGGCCGTTATTGTGAAGTGCCTGTAACTAGGACCTACAAACACCAAAATCTAATCATGGCTGAACAATATCATCAAGAGTTTTAAGTTTGATATTGATCACTGCATTTTTTTATTTATGTTTCAGTACTTTGTCCCTTACGTAAAGTGATCCTTAAAATGAGTCTATGTCGTCCAAAAGCTATTTAGATCTACATAATAATACTAACCTCTTACAAATAAATGTTGATGCATTTCTATTTAATAACTCTTCCAATTATTATCGCATCCAGAAGATTCTCAATAGCAGCCATCCTCACCACACACACACAGACATCATTCAAAAAACAGTCGGAATTTGCTCTTAAGCCCATTGCACATGGATCCGAAAATCGGACGGTCGGATCCAAGAATCGGACGTATTCTCTTTCACATGGCCACGAAACGTCGCCTATACGAACGATTTGAATGTTACATGTCGTATAGATGACGTCGGAGAGAGTTTCATGGCCATGTGAAAGAGGCCGCGTCCGATTAGTGAATCCGACCGTCCGATTTTCGGATCCATGTGCAATTGGCTTTAGGAAGCAAATAACATTTATTTCCGTTAAAAATTGATACATGAATATTGATGTCCTACTTTATATAAGAATTTTGAAAAGTTAAAATGATTCGTTATATTAGAAAAAGAAAGACACAAAAACTTGCATATCAATTGCTATATTTTCCTACTACTATCGTATAAAGAAAAATAAAAAACTACGTAGTATTAAACTGAATTGATGCCATATTTTCTAGATTATTGCCTAAAAGAAATTCTAAGTATCGCAGTTATTAACTGGCTCCATTTAAGTTGTTATTTTTCTATCAAAAGGACCCACTGTTGCTTCCCATTATGTAATGACGGCGAAAGTTTCGTTTCTTCAATAAACAGCTGAGAAGACGAACAGATTGTGTTCCTGCTGTTGTTCAACACGAAAGCAGCACCAGAGGGCGCGAGAATATTTACGTTTACGGCCTTTCGTAAATCATTAGTTTAGAGGAGGAACTCGTAAATTGTTCCTTTTATAGCTTAGTCTCAGCTACTTCTTTTAATCAGGAGCACGAAAAATCCCAGGATCCACCAAAATATATTCTTGTCATGACTCTAAATTAAACAGACTGACTTATTTTTGCAACTTCTCTTGGGATGTGTATTAACACTTGGTGCTTCTTGTGAGTGCATTTATCATCCACTGATTATTCGACCAAAGAGAAACCACCTCTTATTAGGATAGGTTACTGTACATGAAAACAAGTGGCTAATTAGTATTCAGTAAATAAAGTAATACAGAAGCACAAAGTGATCCCAAAAGAAGTAGCAAAAATTAGTGTCTACTTTATTCAGTACTTAATTGTTGAATGTAAGTTTTATCGATTTATCAAATCGGTTTACGAAATACTTATTACAAAATTAATAATATATTCATTTATACGAAAATCTTCCTCATTGAATTTTTTTTAACTATAGAATGTTTGTGATTCATTTTCTTTATCTTTCATGGAAATGAGGTAAATGTTTTTGATGGACAGTCGTAACGGTAGCCTTAACAAAAATTAATTGGTCATAATTTTGAAAATCGCTCTTAACTGTTACTAATAAATAAACAAATAATAATAATAATAGACTGGCGATCGCTGACATCGTATTATTTCAATCGGTTGAGTATCTGTGCCTACAAATATACACATTCAATTCTTAGGATAAAATAATAACAAACCGAGAATGGTTACGTCTGTAAAAATGAGTTAAAAGAAATTAAACAATAACATCGTAGTTTTCAGAATTTGTACGTCTTTGTAATTTTTATGTCTAAATAATTACAATGAGACCGTTTAATATTTTGTATCAGAAATGCAATGAAAAATGCTATTGAATATCAATCTATTCACCAAATGATGTTTCTCGCAATTTAGAGGAATACAAAGCATCTTCTCTTACACATCCCATTTATTATGTTATTCTATAAATTTAAATTATTCACTTTATTCTTCACTTTTTCATTAATAAGGGTTCCTCTATTTGTAAGCTTGTATTAACTTAGAAATGATGATTTTTCTACCAAAAATGGATTATTATCAGTCACTAACAAGTCAACTTACAAATCACTTTTATTCAATCTACTGAATATCCCTTTTTTTTTATCATTAGCTTCGATAAATTTAAGTCAGTAATGGTTTATATCGAGATACTTTTTATATATTTATTTTATATTTATTTTTGCTTATTTAATAACTTCACTCTTTTGGAGTAAAATAGTAAAAATAATTTATTAATCGATGATAATAAAAAAAAATTCAATATTTATAATTACACAGTTTTAACTTATTACTAAATTAATATTCTTACTAATTCTTATATTTACTTTCGTTATATGATTTTCAAAATGTAAAGACAATTATTACAATTGCCAAGGATAGAAGAGCTGGTCACGACCGGAAGTTCGTCATATTAGCATTATTACCCACAAGTCCACGAGACTGTGGGAAGCAGGAACTGGGAAAAGTTGTCTGCAGTCAAAAGACAATGAAGTCCATAAAGAAAGTCAGTAGATAATATCAGAACATCTTCAGTCGATACAGGAAAAAGCTAATCATGTGTTAATGGCCCGTCTTCAGACATCAATTTCACTTAAACCATTTACCAGCGTAATTTTGATGAACACGTTCTATTAGCCTCTAAGACATTTACATTATAGTTCTTTCTTTCTTTTTTTGTGTGTTTGTATTTATTTCCATTTCATGAACTCAATCATCTCTAATGGAAGGATCAGAAAAATCAAGAAAAAAAGTTACTGCTAACTGTAAGATCAATAAATGATCCAAACAAAAACGCTAATTCTCTGCGATTCATAATTAAAATAACGTAATCAATTTTGATGATCTTCCAAACTAGTTTTCATATCACATTGCACTGTTTATTTATTTATTTACTCAGTAAATGAATTACTATCTTAACAGGATTTTTTTTTTTTTTAATGCTTTCCATTCGTCAACAACTCAAATCAAATTAATATTTCAGACTGTTTTCCCGCCTTTTAAAATTCTCATTTAAAAATTAATCTTTTGCGAACTAATCTTCTCAGAACAGTTCAATATTTGTTTGATTGTTTTTCGGTAAGGATGAATAAAAACACAACTAAAAATTAAACCACTACCTTAACAATGAATATTGAATTTGGCGGGGAAAGAAGAATAATCTGAATATTTGGTCCTAGTCACACGGCGCAGTTAAATGCACTGGAGTGAAAGCTCTTAGGTTAAAAGGCGATCCTGCAAGACGATTCTTAAGTACATTTCAATTCGAAAGGCCTTCAATTTATTGAAAGGAGTTCTCATATGCCTTTAAGATCTTTGTCAATCCAACGCATTTGAGCTGATGATTGTCAACAGAATAGAAGCAGAAAGAAGAAAAGCAGCAAGTCCCATATTTTTTTATTTTTTTTTAATGCCTCAACTAAATTAAAATCCATAATAATAAATGGGAACTTATATTTCAAAAGGAAATAATAATTATATTAACATACATTTATTCCAAATTGAAAAGTAAATTCTGATTTTTTTTATATATATATATAAGAAAGAATTCGCTGAAATGCGTTTCGCAAAGGATCATGGGATCTTGACAAGTGATGATAGCGCCCTTCAATGGAGGAAAACTGAAATCTCATGCGATAAATTGAAGGGGGTCGTTTCTTGAAGGTCTTTTAAGTTACTTTTTTTTTATTATTTTGAGATGCAATTTCGCATAATTTTCGATTAATGTTGAAAACAAATGTAGAAGGTTAAGAGCTTTTATCTGTACTGCTAAAAAAAAAATAAAAAAATACTGTTGCATAATAATGGCATTTGATTAAATTAATTATTGAATGGAAAGAAAATTTTCCAAAACAGATTTGTTTTTAAAATATTTAAAACTTACATAGGAATGCAATGGAAAAGAAAAATGTCATTAGAATTAAATAATTTCTATTCCAAAAATAATTGTGTTCGTAAACATTTTAAGATACAGTGCGATCAAAAAACAATGAGTAATTACCAGTAGGTTCAAGTATAGGACCATTGTTCGTGAAAATTAGATCACCAAAAAAAGGCTACCTATTTAGGATTTAATGGAACTTAACAGTGAAGTAGACACGAGTAATAAAACCAAGTTGTTTAATAATGACCATTGAATCTTTTTCTTTAGGTCCAACATCAACAGAGATCACAGCAATGAGTAGTATTAACATTCTCAGAATAAGTAGATATTAAATTGTAGATATTATAGAAAGAAACACTGAGGGAAATGCTTTAGTTCAAAGTAAAATGACATATTCAAGACAGTGATGGAAGAAATTTCTTTCTTTTTTTTTTTAAAGAATTGTTAGTAAAGTTAGATCAAATCTATAAAAAGAAACCTTCAGAGCTACCAAATGTCTTCATAGACAGTTAAGCTGCTTCCAGAATAATGAGATCGCTTCATGTTTCGAGTGGTCTTCCTCTACCGCGTTTTCCTTTAACTTGATATCGAATATTGATCACTTATTCTACTGAAACGAGGCAATTTGCAATGTAATTTACGACATTCAGTTGTTGATGGATGTCTTCATTTCTTGATGTCAAACGAAGTAGAGAAGTTTTAATTTCTTTTGAATCGCTGTACTATGAGGATCCCATAAATAAAGTATTTGAGTAGATGTAGTTTTTGTTTTCTTTTCTAGAGAAGCAACAGATTTTTAAGCAAACAGTCTGAAGAGAGGAACCAACCTTACTCGGCGAATTTCAGGGGCTGTTGTTAATCTCTACAGTAAGTAATAATGTTGTAAGTATAAAAATCCTTTTTTATATATATAAACACTCCCGTGCAACTAAATCGACTCACTCCTTCAGAGCGCACAAAAAGGCCTATGTTTTTTAAATGGCATATCCGATTTTCAAAAAACTTTTTTTTTGAAAGCCTAATGTTTTTACTTTACAATGACACCATTATCATTAAAATCTGTACAATATTTTGTTTTATAATGCATTTTGAGTGAAAACGCAAGCAAAATGCCTGTTTAGGAAAAAAAATTATAGATACTTAAAATTAAAATACAACAAAAAATTCAAGCAAAACAAGGAAACTTTTATTTGGTATTGCCTCCCCTTGCCTATACGACGGCTTGCATGCGGTTCCTCATAGACCCTATTAAGGTTTTGACAAAGTCTTGGGGGATCCCATTCCACTCCTCCTCCAGCGCAATCTTGAGCTCGTTGATATTAGACGGTGCCGGATTTCTGGCTCGGACCCTCCGTTTGAGCTCGTCCCACAAATGCTCAATCGGATTCATGTTGGGACTGAGGGCTGGCCACTCCATCGTCTCGAGACCAATCTCCTCCATGAATTGCCGAATAGTACGTGCTGAATGACACCGGGCATTGTCATGCACCAACATGATCCAGGAGAATGTCCTCAATGTATCGTCGAGCAGTCAGACCCCCCCCCCTCCGGCCTCCACCAGGTATGAAAACAAGATCTGTTTTTCCCTCAAGGGATATGCCAGCTCACATCATGCAGGAACCGCCGCCGTACGAGACTGTTTCAGCAAAATAGCACTGTGAAAATCGCTCTCCTTGTCGCCGGTAGACCCGGCCTCTCCTATCATTACCATGGAGACACATTCTGCTCTCATCAGTGAATAGGATGGACCGCTATTGCTCGATGCTCCAATTGACTTGTTCCCGAGCAAATTCGAGTCGTGCTGTGCGGTGACTTACGGTCAATTTTGGGCCTCTAGCGGGCCGTCTTGGAGTGAGGTTAGCTTCATTCAAGCGTCTTCTGACTGTCCATTGACTAACAGATACTCCACGAACTTGTCTCAGCTCCTGTTGCAGATCGACGCCCGTGAGATGGCGAATTCGCAGTGAAGTTGAAACATAAAGCGATCGTCCCTCTCAGATGTGCATCGGCGCCGTCCAGTATATGGTCTCCGAGTGAAGGCACCAGTTTCCTGAAACCTTCTGAATACTCTTGAGACAGCAGATTGGCTCAAGTTTAGTTGACGAGCGACTTCTCGTTGACTGTGGCCTGCGTGCAACAAAGCAACAACTTGTGCGGCGTCTTCTGGCGTAGTATCCATGGGTTTGTGAAAACAATGAATTAAACTTGCAGAGATGTGTACAGATGAACGTCTGATAAGCGACTGATAAGAAATATCGGTCCACGTGGGATTTTATAGGGGAGTGCGGCGGGCAACTCATGGTTTCCGTTCAGACTGCATTTTGCTACGCTTACATTCAGATCACATTCATTTGGAAAATATTGTACAGAATTTAATGAGAATGGTGTCATTGTAAAGTAAAAACATTAGGCTTTCAAAAAAAAAAAAATTTTTTTTGAAAATCGGTTAAGCCATTTAAAAAACATACGCCTTTTTGTGCGCTCTGAAAGAGTGAGTCGATTTAGTTGCACTGGAGTGTATATATATAATATTTTTATTCTTCTCCATTAATCCTGAAGAAGGCTGAAAATAAATTCATTTCGAACTCACAAGCTTTTGAAAATTACTTTAAAATAGTAATAGTCCTTTTTAGTAATTGCTTCTTACAATTGATGTTTCCTGTAATTCTTGCCAAGGACAAACTGTCGTCAGAATAATTAGTATCAAAACAATTGGTTAATTACCCAGTTCCTATTTCCATCAATTTACTTTTTTTTCCCAAAACTAAAGAATTTTTTTTTTTAAAAACAACCCAAAATGAAAGAAAAACTATTAATGAACTGATAATTACAAAAAAAGCCAAGGAGTTCTTCATTGAAAAGAATTCGAGCAGAAACAACTGAAGAGTGTTTTTTCCATTTCGATATTCATCCTTTACGTTTGCAACTAAAAAGAAAAAGCAGCAACTTAATCTTAGTTCATCCATCGATTTATTTAATCGATACAAATAATGATAATAAATCAAATAAGAACGAGCCTTTCGTTCTAAAACCGAACTTCAATGTCAATGAGAATGACATTCGCAGACCAACTCTAAGGCTTTCTTATTTTCTTTACTTTCCTGAGTTCCATTAATACTTTTTAACCAATGGATGAATCTGTCTGAAACTTAGTATTTTTATTTGATGACAAAGAGACCCTCGAATTTACTTTTTTGTGTCGAAAAATCAGCGGTGAAATAAATAAAAACAGAAAAGCAGTGAAACGAATAGCAACGATTTCTAACGACGACATTAATCGTTTTAATGAATCCACTATTTCTGCGCGTTTTAAAGTCAATCGGATTTAAGGTGGGTGATTTTTCAATACTGTTTATATTCAGCAAATCTAATTGAAAGAAGATGTAGAGAATTTTCTTTCTTAAATCCATCCATTTTTATTTATAAGCCACTGTAACTTCCAATCGTAATGCTACAACAGATTTTTTTTTTTTTTTTTTTTTGAGTAATCATCATTATATATTGTTTCTCAAAGGTGTATTTTTGTCGGAACGTCATATTTCCTTTAATACTTCATCAAAATCAATGATTGGGACATCATTTTGAAGATTACGTTCCCCGCTACTGACAAAAAATAAACAAATTGTTTAAAGTTAATGTTTTCGTTAAAAAACTTAATTTTAAAAACCTTTTTATAAAAATGGAGAAACGCTTTAACAGAAGCGACTTATTTTTCGAAACCGAAACACTGCAGCGTCGTAATTCAAATATATCCTTTTTTGAATAAAAATGCATTTTAAAATGATTTTCCATCGTTTATTTAATAAGAACACGTAAAAAAAAATTATATTTTAATAAAAATTACGATTTATTAGAATAAAAAAACAAAAATTTGTCAATTTCTCATATATTATTTTTTAAAGGTTTTTTTTTTTTTGTTTGTTTGTTTAGTTCCCTTAATACTTCATCAAAATCAAATGATTGAGATATCATTTTGAAGATTACGTTCACCGTTAATGACATAAAAATAAACAAATTCTTTAAAATTGATGGTTTCGCTAAAAAACTTTATTTAAAAATCTTTTTATAAAAATGTAGAAGGCAATCTGTTCAATAATGTATTTCTACATTACCATTCGGTGTCTGAATTATGCGAATTATTACAATATACCATGTAAATATTCCAGTATACTAATATAGCGAATTATTTCAATATACCATACGAATTATTCGCAAGGGTCAACCTTTTTATAAAAATGGAAAAGGCGCCAGCTATTGACAATATGTTTAACTAACGTACGACAGCTGTTGGATTTGTTTAATATTTCTCAAAGGTGTTTTTTTTTTGGTGCGAATTATTCGCACGGGTCAACTAGTTCTTAATAAATATAGAAAATATCATTTATTGAAAAAAAATACAAATCAATATTTTTAACTTATAAAATTATAAATTTGTTGTTGTTTTTAATGTTCTTCACTTTAGTTTCTAAGGGGTCAGTTGCTGTATCAAAAAAAAAATCAGTTTCCAAAATTAAAACAGGAAGATTCTTGAAACTTCGAACATGAAAAGTACGGTTTTTGTTTTTTTTTAATCTGGGAGAATGAACAGTAAAATATAAAATTCTTTTGAGATTAAACTTATGGGACATCCTGTGAAGGCTAAGTGAAGGTGGACAACAAATGGCTATTTTATGCTCGGCTGAGAGGGACAGTGCTTTCCGCCCTCTTTAATATTCCAGAGGTGGATGGTAATGATGTGACCCAACCCAACCACTCCTTGGACGCAGGAAAAGGTCACGCTCATCTAACCAGCAAACGGACCCGTCCGCCCCCGCCCTCTCACTCACCTTCACTTGGTTGCGTGACATACATGAGATGTTGGTTAATTGATTAATCTCACCGTGTCATCGTCCTAAACAAACAAAAACCAAACACTTTCAGCGGAAGCTTCATCCTCCACAGAGATAACACGAAATGCTACAGAACATCAGTGTGTGTGATGATCGCAGACAACACATGAAGTTCCTTATATAGCACATTTATAGATTAAAATAGATTTAACTGAGTTAATTTTCAACAAAATTAAGATTTCGTAATTAACGCAACACTTCCTCAGAGCCCTTCTCTCCTCTCTTCAATTTCTTTAATTATTTGGTTTTATCGGCTTCAATATTTTAACTAATATCAACGCACCGTGGTAATACATTTACAGTCATATTTCCTATTGTTGGTTACAAAAAGCGTTCGTTTGCTTCCATCAAACTTAATTAAATCCTTTCGAATTAATCAGAAACAGATCCATTCCACCGACCGATCACTTATGTAGCTACGACACCATTGTAGAAGCGATGTTTATGATATGAATATCAGTTATGTTTCTATTTGATTGGTATTCAGTGATGAAGCGTGGATTTCAATTGATCACGACCTTATCTATCTCATGGCAGCTTTTTCCACAGCCTCTTTCGAAGTCCATTAGTTGGTGTTGTTTCTCTTTCAGCTGTGATAAAACAGGATGTAGTCATTCAAAGAAACTCATGATTTCCTGAGAATCTTTTGATAAGATATAGAACACGGTAGAACGAATTCAGACAAAGAATAAAAAACGTTTGCTATAATCTACGTAATTAGATACTAAGTTATTAAAGGCAGAATTTTAATTAACATCTTAATTAATTTCGCTTTTAAAATTACAGTTTCTTTTTTTCTTTGTCATTTTAAGATTCATTCCTTTAATCACACGGTACAAACATTTCTGATATTAGGAACAGTAGTTTCCAAAGTTTAAGTGAATTCTGATAGACGCGAAAAATACTTCTTTTCAATAAAAAAAAAAGAGGTTTCAAATTTTTTGCCTCTTTTTTTCAAAATGTTTCAGGATTTCTAAAAAAAGGACTTCACTGATTTGATGATTTATCTTCTTCTACCAGATCTCTTATTATTAAAACTTAAAAAAATGCAGATTCTAAACTAGGTATACTATTAAATATCTCTTTGACATCTGTGTCAATCAGTGATTGCCAACCATAGAAACTCACGTGGAATCAAGCAATCTCTAACTCATTAGAATGGATGGAACACTTTTCAATAGCTGACTTCAATTCCCTTCTTCTATTTATTAAGTTCATTCTTCATTAACATAAATAAACTCAATCAGTTAAAATATTCTTCGTCAAATAAAAAGTTCCAGGCTTATCAAACATCACAATCTAAACAACTGTTCCCTTAGGTTTGGCAATTCAGGAAAGGCTACGAAATGATAAAAGTGGTTATTTTATATATAAAGGTTTAAGGGGTTCTGTTGCAAACATACTAAAGTATAACAGAAAGAAAATAATCAAAATACAATTGAAGAGGTAAAAATCCAGAATAAGATTAAAATTAAAGAAATAGCGCCTCCATAAGATTTAGAAGGTTCATGATTTTTCCGTGTATTTTTTCCCTTTACTTTTCTAAGGATGTAAATGGAAGATATATTTTGATTAAAACTGCTAATCTCCCTAAATCGTAATCATTAGACGACTTAATCTAACCCAATCCTAAACCACAATTCTCCATTCACAATTTCTGAAAACTCCCTGCACTGTGTGTTGCCTTAAGTCAGATGAGGATTAAGCAGGACTGAATGCAGAAGAATATAAATCCAACTAACTAAACAACATTCGTTATGATAAACCTCAAAATGTAAAGAAATAGTAAAAAATAAGTGAAGATTATTTTGTACTAAAGCATAAATTTAAGGGCAACTCATAATAATTAAAAAAAATTAAAAATAATTAAAAAAAAAGTATATTAACTTAAGGAAAAATAAAAACCACGCGGACATTGAGAAAAAAAGATTGAGAGAAAGAAAAAGAAAGTAGATCTACGGATTCGAACCGACAACCGTCAGCATAAGAGTCCGAGACTTTACCGATCAAGCTTTAGCTGACAACTGAATTGAGATGGTTACATTTCTAACATTTAAGCTAATAGCGGAAATCCAATGAAAACAATGTTAAATATCTAGAACATGGGGAGGCGTCGGCCCCTGAAAATACTCAATCCCTACGGTGTTTGAGCCTCTGAAACCGTTTGACGATCCGACCGTCCGTTCGGGAGTTATTGAAGTGGACAGACACGAACGGACGGACGGATGGGACAAACGCAATAGCTCCCAAATGGGTCGCTATTTAATGAATTCTTATGGATTTCATTCTATTTGCAACATTACTTGATACAACTTTCATTTAGTTAATTCCAGCAATGCTTTCTCGCAACTGTCTAGATAATTTGCAAGATTTTACACTCTCATTATTATTAGTTATTATAATTCGTCTCTATTTATTTACTTTCAAGAACTGATTAAAATATACCTAAGTTTTTAGTAAACATGTTTTGTTAAAATTATTGTGATTTTTATTTATCCAATAGTCTTTTGTATATTTATCCTATTTTAGTATCTTTCCTATTTTTAAATCTGTTACAAATCTAGAACAACCCATTCTAACCACGACCTGTAATACAAGACTTCAATGGTTTAACACTTGTTTATTTTAATTGATTCATAGAAAGGAAGATTATTCAAAATATACCGAATTTAACCAAAAATATTACTTTTAAAACAGAACATTCATTGGAATAATTACTAAAGGAATGTGCCTCATGAGTTATGAAGTGTTCACAACAATGGCTCGTCATGTCCACGCAGGGTGGAGCCTTTTACCCTCAGGCAGAGAATTCTCCACTTATTATTATGATGCATCTAATGCAGATGAAAGAATTCCTTTTTTTCAACTACTAACTTTTTATCCAGCTTAAGCCCAAGAAGAATGAAGAGGATTTCGAATTCATCTGAGATGCCGTACAGACGCACACGATAAGATCAGCAGTAATTCTTTCTTAATCCGTTTGGTTGCCCGAGGGTCTCTCATGCATCATCACAAGGCCGCCCTGACAACAAAGTGTCTCTTACTGTTTGCAAACTTAAAAATTTAATTATTTGATTCCATTTCAATTCAACTCAGTAAAAAAAGAAAAACCAACAGTTCAAAAAATTTTGGGGAAAAAAATGCTTACAATATGTTTTTTAATCACTTATTTCATTTTGTCAAAATCCTATCAACATTTTTGTTAAGAAAAACATTGGAATGAAATATTTCTGTCAGTAACTCTTTAAAGAGGAGCATTTGGTTTCAGTCGATTGGCTTCACTTGAATTACGCCAAAAGAGATTCCGGAGAAAGAAGGTTTCGTAAATTGTTGCAATTTAACGCCTCCCCACAAGAAAAATGTTAATAAAATCCTTAATATTTCAATGGAATGAACATCAAAAACACAAACAAAAAGAAAAGAGAAGTCTCTGGAATGTAAATGTTGTTTGTGCCCCACCTGCCCTCCGTCAATGGACCCTGCTGACTCAAATCTAACAAGTCCACCTACGGCTCGGTGAGGGGTCCATTATGAGGCCGTGGGGGCGGGATCGTGATTTCAGAGATGAGCGAAAAAGAAAGGATTTGATGATGGAACATTACAGAGACTCCCTCTAATAACATAGAAATTCAATTTACCATTTGGGAACCCACGGTCGCTAATGGAAAGAGTTCAAAAAAAAAGGAGATCATTTTTATTCTTTCTTTCGACCGAAATAGAAGTTTTAAAAAACGACGAAGAATTTTCCTGCGACAGTCAGTGTCAGTATTTCAATTAGACTCGTTTTTTCAGACATTCTTTAAATAACCGTAAATATTTCCCACCACGCACCTTTTAGGTTTTTCAAGTGGATGCTTCTGGAGAAACAACATCCCAGTCTCAACAATGGATTCATTCAACAGTTTGTTATTAAGTGATTAAGATTACTCGGCAGAAAAACCAGGTAGAATTCATGAGATATTATAATTTGAAAATAAAAGTTATTTTTTTTAAGTACCCAAAAATAATTAAAACAAATTAACGAATAAAAATTTTAATTTCCATAATTATTCTGAATCTGTGAAAATAATTCTGTGAAATCAACAGTATTAATCCCTTGTTCTTTCACTGAAAGGCAATAAGCAATTTAATTACAAAAGGAAACATCATAAGTTCAATAAAAAGCAAATTTACTGTCCATAATAATATGTAAGTAGAGATATAAAATGACAACTGAACAGTAAATATGCCTTCGCACACTGAGAGGTTAGCTTAGTGTGTGAAGGCATATTCACTGTCCAATCGTGATTTTTTTTCTCTCATATATATAAATAGAGAGAATATATATATTATTATTATTATTATTATTATTATGGACGTTAAATTTGCTTTTCATTGAGCTTTTTGTAATGCTGTCTTATTTTTAATTGTTAGTAAATTTTGATTAACAATAATCTTAAAGTAATTGTAATAATGAAATTAATTATTAAGGAAGCATACAATTATTATAGCATTGTTACCTATTTAATAATTGTCATAAGATATTTTAAACCGGGCAACTGCAAACGTCCATTTGAGAAGCTGGTTCCTCTAAAGCAGACATTGTTTCCAGGCCTTCTGTTATTTTTTTTTAAAGCTTTTTTTTTTTTAACTCCAACTTCAAATTCTTATCAACAATTAATTTTTTTCTGTTCAAGAACGAATGTGGTTTCTCTGTTTTTTTTCTCTCTCTTGGACATTCATCATCCACGAGTGCCTGTCTCCAGTTGATGAAACCAATTACAAAGAAAATAAACAAAACCACTTGTGAGTCGCTCACGACCATTTGGTCACCAACGAAAGCACGTGATCAAGTGACGTCATTATCGCTGGTCTTGAGAATCTCTTGCAATACCAATGTTTTTGTATCTTTTTGGTTTGATCCTTGTAGAAATTGATTGTATTCTTGAATATTACAAATGTAGCAATTGGAAGCACAACTAAACTTTCTTATCAATCCTATTTGTAATTTCTGCTTTGAATTTCATAACTTTCTTGCAATGGAATTTAATGAGAGTCAATGTTTTTGGATGATGAAATTTTCCAATTAAAAAGCAAAATTGTCTTAATTGAATTCATAATTATTTTGTCATTTACTCTTACGCTTTTCTCTCTTTTTCAACTTTCTTCTTGTTGAGTTGACATAGAAACATTTCTATTATCAAATGCTTTTTATGTTTTTCGTTCTGTCTTTCCATCTTTAAAGTATTGGTATATTCGTTATTTTTCATTTTAAAAAACATGTGGATAAGGTTTTTATTATGTTCTTTCGATCCATCTCATCGTTGAATCTTAGCATCCAAGATGCTAAGTCTTACATTCAGTATCCGTCGTGGAATCTATTAACACAATCTTAATCAACGTCCAAGAGGATTCAGATAAACTTCTTCTTTCTTGAATCGTTGTCATCTTTTTCTTTTACGTTTATTTACAGATATTTAATTCTTCGTATTTGTGGATAGGCCTGCAGGTTCTAGTACAAGTGCTATTAAAAACTACCTATTCAATTGCCTCTTCTATTTTACGTAGAGTTTTACAAAGTCAGTTTGGATGATGGGCTATTACAAGATCCTTTACATTCTTTTAGAAAAACAATAGAATTATTGTGGAATATGGAGAATTCCTTTGTTTGCTGCTGCCACAACACACACACACTACTTTAGGAATATATTAGAGCTTCAATGTCGATACATTTTACTGCTAGCAAAGGAGCTGCCACAAGTGAATCTTAACTAAATTCAACATTTTTTAACGATATTCAGATGAATCTGAAAATCCCAAAAGCTCTCAAAGCATATTAAAAAAAAAAAAAATGCTCCGTGATTTCTAAAAGAATTAAATAAAAACAACTTGTAACTCACTTTAAAACTTTGTCAGAATACTGTGTATTCAAATCCAGCCTCGTATTCCTTTTTGCTTATTACTTCAATCCAATGGCAGTGAATCATTTCAATGTATTTTTAGAAGAAATCTTCTTTCGTTGCCAAGTGATTAAGCAGTGATTTAGCAGCGATTAGGCCTAAAAGACCATCACAGAAGGAATGCAAATAGTACAGTACAAGGATGGAGTCTAATTGAAACGAAATCAAAGATAATAGATTCTTTAAAAAACACATCTCAAAATAATCCTCGGAAAATTGTAACCAGACACCCCCACACATTTGAATTAATACAATCAAAGGCAGAGGAACCAATAATTCAATGTATCATCGAAATCTCAATCATCACTTTCAGAACATTTTTCTGAAACAATTTCTTCAAAAATTAAAAGAATGGTCAATTCTCGATAGTCGTAACACATGCAGTATTTGAAAGTGCTTTGTTATAGGAAACAAGATTTAAGTTTTTGTTTAAATGTCTTATTACATTAAACGACGGAAATCTCTTTGGACAATTTAAAAAAAAAAAAGGTAATTTTTGTGAACTTTTTTGTTCTGTTAGTTGGGGGCAGTTTAAATTACAGTATTCAATATCATTAAATTGGCATAATGTTTTATCTTTCTTATCTACTATGAAGGGCTTTGTTTTTTTTATAAATAAATGAAGGGAGATTATAACGATAGTCATTTATTTAAAAACAGTGGATTTGGGATAATCCGATAGAACTGTCTGGGTGTTCTTGTATCTTCTCGGACCTTCTTCACCTCTGACATTTCTCAGGGTGGTTTGCAGACGCTTGAACTCTGGGGTAACCGCGGGCGGCCATTTTGTTTTTTATACATTGTTGCCATTGGCAACCATAAATAAGAATTGAAAAAAACCACCTACGAATACGAATGGCTCCATTTCCATCGCGAGAATAGACTAAAAAACGCTTTCAAACCCCTCTGGAATTTAATCAAATCCCCTTCTCAGGAATCTCACTCGTAAATTTTACCTTTGAGTCATATTTAAATCTTAATTTCAAATTTCAATGCTTTTATTCTAAAAAAGGTTGTTTTTTTTTGTTAATGTCAAACGAAAAATTAGGGGCTTTTTATATTTTCGAATTTGTGTTAAAAACAAATGAATTAATAATGACATTTTGCAAAATATGAGGACATTACTATCCCAGTAATTATTTTTGTTATCTGCTAATTAAAGAAATTATTATTAAATAATTAATTTTAAACTTTTAAAATAGTCAAATAAATCACTTTTTTTTTAATACTGACAAATTAATTTCCTATTATAATCTTGTATTTCAGTCACCGCAATTTTCGTTTTTAACCAACAGTTTCTAAATAAAAAAAAAAATATGCAATCGTCATCAAATGACCTTCAACTGAAATCAAGGGAAAATGATCCAATGTAAAACTAATGATTGCGATCATCATCAGAAGAAATCCCAAAAGCCCTTCTTCTAATAAACGAATAGAATAGATACAGAAAGTTCTCCTGAAAACACAGTTTCTTTAAAAAAAATAATTAAGTGGATGAAAAATAAAACTAGAATTACAATAGATGTGGTTAATCATTCATTGCCAAAATGTTTATTTAAATTATTGATTAAACTGTAATAATTCATTTTCCTATTCAATATATCTGACTTATTGATATATTTTTAAAAATTTTGTTTGCAATTATAAAATGATAATTTTAAGAAAGTTGTAAAGTCTAATAACATTAGAGAACACTTCGTAATCAAGTTTTAAAATATTAATTATTATTATTATTATTATTATCCATCTCAACTTAATCCGTTTGGGTCAGAAAACGGCGTTACTTCCCGTGATCCCAACGACCACATATAGTAGAATACTTTAATTTTTAATTTGGTTATAATAAAAATAAAACCAACAAACACACATTCAAATTTACATAGGTTATGTTAAAAATACATGTTACATGGAGTGACACAAACAAATGTCAATATATAATTATTTTGGTTAGAAATAAAAAAAGCTAGATTTCATATTCCAAAGTAAATTAGTTTCCTGTGAAAAGCTTTCCAGAAGTAACTAAAGTTTTGAAATATCATTAAATTAATTAAAAAAAATATTCAGAATAATAAAAAAAATGATTATACGAAGTTTCTAATGGTAGTCATCATACAGGAAGGATTCTACTGGATCTTCATAATAATAATAACGATATTTAAATGTCGTAATTTTAGATTAGTTAAAAATTTCGAAATTTACATTAATCTACATATCTATATAAAAGAAAAGTTGATTTTTTTTCTGGCCCAATCTCCTCCGAAAACAAAAGACACTGAAATACAAATAAGATGGCAAATGTAGTATTGAGGATGCTCATATTTTCATTTTTATCTACGTGGGTAAACCGGAAGTCATGTGACTTACAACCAACATCCAGGTCTCCGAGACGAACTCAGGAGTTGAGAAAGCGGTCGCGATCACGTATGAAACATGTATATAATAATAATAATAATTATTATTATTTTTACCCCAGTACTATAATATTAATAAGTTACAGAAACTATTGCAGTGTCATAAGAGTAAACAAGACTCATAAAATCGAATAAAAAAGTTAAGACAAAAGTGATGCTGTGCATAAGCGACCGTATAAACAATGAGAATAGTCACTAGCATAAAGATGCTGTGCCAACAAATCACTTACACCATGCATGTTTGCTTACGTGCGCGGAAGAAACTAGTTTCCGAATTATTAATGTAATTACTTAATTATAAATTATCCTTATGGGGAGTCTTGGAAGCCCGTTCGTGAGTAAGAACGATCGTAACCCGGGAACCACCTGTACTTTATATCTTCTTTTCGTTTTATTTCAATTACTCAATTAAAAATGAATTTAGCCTTAAAATATCCAATGTTTTAATTCGAAATCAACATATACAGTTTCCCAATTCTGTGTGTGTATCCCTCTGTGTAACTCAACAGATCAGAAAGCTGCTCGGAAAGTCTCACATCTACTGCAGCGCAGATGTAGTGGTGTCGGATGATCCAAATGATGAACGAAACTATCCTGCAGAGTTTATTCTCACACACATTTTCCTGCATGCCATTTCATCAGCTGAGCCTGAAGAAAGGATCAATTGTTATACTTCTTCGCAATCTTAAACCACAGGACTCTGTAATAGCACACGATTAGTCGTTCAGGAGGGTCATCGCAATTTAATCACGGCAGATGTTCTTTCGGAAAGAGGTGATATCGTCACTATTCCCAGGATCGATTGTCAACCGAGTGATGTCTATCTGCCAATCAAGTTGAAGCGCCACCAGTTCCCAGCAATGCCAGCATCAAACCTTCCAATAAACACATTCATTTATGTTGCTAGCAATGGATTCATTTTAATTTTCAATCTGTAATAATATAGGACTGGAAAATACTCTAGTTAAAATATAATGAATCTATTAAAAAAAGCTATTTTTGTTTCTTTTAAATTAAAAATTGTAGCTTTAATTTATATAAAATATTTGAAGTTTTCTTTCAACAGATTCTTTCTTCGTCTTATTTTTCTTTAAGACAAAAGCAGATGAGAAGAAATGTTCATTAGGTATTCAAGGCAGGAAGAAAGGGTTGGGAGTCATAAAAGCCAGCCAGGTGGGGGTGGAGGGATGATAACAACAGCCTCAGACTTCCAACCTTCGTACCATAAATCTTTCTCAAAAGGAAAAACTATATCTTTTAGAATAATAAAAAAGAAAAACAATTTCAAATAAATAATATCTTCTCCATGAAACAAATTAAAATTCTGCCAATTTGATACATGCTGCTATATTTCATATATTTGTTTTTGTTTATTCGTTTTCAAAAGATTTACAATTGAAATGATCTATTTTTACAGAAATAATAAGTAAAAGAATATTATTTACTCTAACTATGATGGTGGTAAAATGCATTTTTGGAATATTTTTATAAGAAAGGATGCAGCAATGGGATAAATAAACACGAACCTATTTAAGACTCATAAGAAAAGGCTCTAATAGAATTATAATTCCAACTGAGGAAATCGCAGTTATCACTTTGGAGTTTATCCAACAGGCTACTCCAGTAAAACATTTAAATCATCAACTTATGTCCAAGTAAAGCACAATGATAGGAAAAGGGAACACTTGAAACACCTGAGCAAACATTAAATCATACAAAATTTGTTTTTATTTTATTAATGAATTTTTTTTGTGCTTTGTGTTAAACAAAGGTTTTTAAATATAGAACATATTTTTTAGTTGGGTCACTTTGTTGATGCCGTCAGATCCGTCTAGTGATGACAAGAGGTGCTAATACAGTCGGACCTCTATTTAACGAAGTGGCTAAATCCCGGAAAAAAGTTCGTTAATGGAAAATTCGTTAAATAGAGATTCACCTTTTAAAATTACTTTAAACTACATAAACAGTAAATATTATTAAAAAAAGTAATAATTTTAATGACATAAAGCATACATTACCACATGCGTACTTAAATTTTACTAATAAAGTCTGAGTTTTAATTTTGTCAAAGGTGTTTTTTTTTTAAAAGTGTTTTTGCTTATAATATGTTTTTTCATCATGTTCATTTCCATTTTCATCATCTTCATCGCAATTCAGAGCTGTATTGTTTTTATTTTTCACACTGTCCAAAATATCCGATTCAGTTAGTGTTTCCGAGGTCTCTACTTCAAAATCAAGTGAAAGATAATCATCAATCAGCACATAATCGTTAATTTCTTCTTTTTTCCCTCAGCTGTATCACGTTTCTTTCATTTCCTCTAAGGGAATATTAATAATAAAAACATTTCAAAGAGAAAAAAAAAAAAATAGATACCACGAAAAAGTTCGTTAAATAGAAAATTCACTTCGCTATTTGGAGGTTATTTTACGAAGAAATTAGCAAAATGTTCTTGGTTCCAAAGAAAAGTTCGCAAAATAGAGGTCCGACTGTATTTATTACAAAT
>JAFIDM010000007.1:32021540-32094749 GCA_023159025.1 Thereuonema tuberculata | reverse complement strand
AGCTTATAATAAATGAGAATAAAAAATGAATAAGACTATAAAAACATTAAGCTGTGGTTTGTGTACTTATGAATATGTGGTTTTTAATAACATAAATTGAACAGGAAATAGAATACGAATAAGCGCTTTACTTAAATAAATAAATATGAAAGAATTCATATTCGAAGGAAGAGTAATTCATCAGAAACCAACGTGTCCATTCTGTTTCGTTATTGCTCTGGTAACGTTGCGTGAAATATCAGATATAGAATTGACTCTCTTCCTTGTAATGTCACAGCTAATTAATGTCAATTATTCAATTAAGCGATTAGTTTAATCTCTTTAATGTATTTAAAGCATTTTTTCATTCAAACATTCTATTAATTTACACCAGCATTTAAATTACAATTGTTTTGTTTATCAATTCCGATATTTTCTTAGGGTTGTTCACAAGAACATTCTCGATTGTGAAACTATCATTAGCTTATCCTGTCAAAATGAAACAGATACGATCGCAACACGTGTGACTGATTAAAATTGGTACCTAAGCAAATTCTGTTCCTATTCTGATCAATTAGAAATCATTTGTTTAGAAATATGTACTGCTTACTTTGTCCAAAGTAATACAAAATGAATAAATACAACCTCTTTATTAGGAAAGCTTTTTCATCTTTTCCAAGAAAGATACAAAGATTCTTCTTAATATCGGGATTTTTTTTTTATTCCTGATTAATTTACATTCATATTTCTTTGGATGTCACGACAGCTCAATTGAGAACACACCTCCAGTTACTTCAATGAGCAAACAATAAAGTTGTTGTTAGTAAACAATATTTAACTCTAAAATATCACATTCTGACATCAAAGAAATTTTCTATCAAAATTCGGAAGGTTCTGATCAAAAGGTAAAATTTCACTGAACAATATTATTCACTAGAAGGTTTAATTCATCGTAACGGATTTAAAACATTCTGAAATGTAATACATAACTTGCAATCAATTATTGTCACTATAAAAAAAAATTCTAATAAGAGAAATGAAACAATTCTCAAACTTTACAAAACTTTGGTTATGAACTGCTTTTTTTACGAGCAAAGTTATGCAATTGACGTTTAAGACCAATCGTCTGGCTACAGTTTCACTGACTATCAATAACTCCCCCTCCCCTTTTCAGGAATCGTCATTTTTAATGTAATATAGTCTCTTACCAGGACTAATATACACTGTCCAGCCACGTGTTGGGCCTCCTTTAGCCCTCAAGACTGAATTCGTCGAGGCACGAAGTCCACAAAATGCTGAAAACATTGTTGAGGTATTGTGTACCATGCAGACATTAGAATGTCACGCAGTTTCTGAAGATCTGATGGAGGTGTAGGCCTGGAGTGAAGGTTCCAGCTCATCCCACAAATTTTCAATCGGGCTGAGATTCGGGGACTGAGCGGGCCACTGCAGCAAGGAAAAGTCATCGTCATGTTCCTCAAACCATCCCATAGTGATACGGGCTTTGTACACCGGCGCATTATCCTGCTGGAAGTAGCCATCTGCATGAGGATAAACTGTTAACATGTACGACTGCACTTGGTCACTTGATGTTTAGGTACGCTCTAGCATCCTGATGTGCCTCCAGAGGTATCAATAGACCCAACGTGTGCTAGGTAAACACTGCCTCCACCGTCTTGACGAGTTGTTGTGAGACACGACGGGTTCAGACATTCATGCGCAGAGCAGGCTTATACCTTTTAAAGTGGGTACACCTTACACACATATATATATATATATATATATATATATATATATATATATATATATAGGAAATTTTGTTTAAATTAGCATTTTTTTTTCGAACTTCAGGTATTTTAAATAATTTTACGAAGATATATTACAATATAATACTTAATATTTTTAAAGATATTTTATCCATAAAAATTTCTGCGGGCGCCCATGTTACAGACATCCTAAGCAATGTTTGATATCAGCATGGAAAATATCATCATTAATTAGGAGATTATCAACAAAGGAAAAAAGCCCCGAATAGAAAGTGATTGAAAAGATAGGATCATTTAAGATACGACACAATTTTAAGTTAAACAATTTAAACATAAGATCTTAAGAAAAAAATAACACAAACAAAAGTGAAATTTGAATATCCAAATATAATCTGTAGTTTTATTTGCTTTAGTAAGATGGTTTTAGATAAAGAGTGTTTTGTGCTCGCTTTGTTTCATGACCTATCTTGTTTAGTTTCTTGGTTCATTGGTCTAACATCAAACGCCAATAGAAGAATACTGGCCCCGTGAACCCATACAAGACGAACACCCACCGACCGTGTCTCTCATTCACAAAGTATTCCTTTTACTTAATATCACACAACTCTAGAGAACCGTGAAAACAACAAACATTCAATCAATGCTGTCTTTGACCACAGCAGAAGTCATCCATCCACAGAAAAAAAAAACCAAGAAAAACCAACAACATTAGTAAAGCCATGATTCAACGAAAATAAATTATATTGAAAATTCAAAACTGTAAAAAAGTAAATAATAAAAAGACTTAAATAAAAAATATGTGATTATGTAATAAAAATCCAAAGCTGATCAAAGTAAACATTGTTGTCCTGCAAATGTACTTGAAATTATGAGTAAAGCCCATTGCACATGGATCCCAAAAATCGGTCGGTCGGATCCATGTACAATGGGCTAAAGGGGAGCGTTTGAGATCAAAATTATCATAATGAAATGAAAAAGGTGAATGAGGGTGTCTTGGAACAATTTAAAAATAGGGTGATTCAGTCCAAAATTTTCATATTCAAAACACTCTCATTCACCTTTTTCATTTCAATATGATGATTTTGGTCTCAAACGCTCCCCTTAAAGCCCATTGCACATGGATCCGACCGACCGATTTTCGGATCCAAGTGCAATGGGCTTCACTTAACAGTCCTGTGCAGATAAGAAAGAAATTGTGTCATTTTCAGTCTCATATTACCAATTATTTTTCCTTAGATCCAGAAAAAGCAGAATAGTTTAGTTTCATTAGGTTTAGTTATTCCCATTTCCTCCCAGATCAATTGTAATTGGTTTCTTGTTAATTCTCTCTTAATTAACCAAAACAACTCAAAACAATTTCCGATTTCAATGAAAAACTGAAATTTTTTTTTAGGCTTTTCCTAAATGTTTAATTTTTTTTCTTCTGAAACTAGTTCTTTCACTTCTTAAATGATTTCGTTACAACAATAAAAACCTTCCAGAAGATAAAAATGGTGCTAAAAAACCCCTGCTTAAGTCTTCAATTTCAAAAGGTTACTAAATCAACGATGTGAGAAACAGATTATTATTTTAATTTCAATAGGAAGTAAGGGAAGCAATGACTTACCGATGATGGCGTGGACTCGTACTGAGAGCTGAGTGCGCAGGAGGATGGCATTTTTCCTACTGTTAAAGACAAAAAAAAATAGGTTTTATCCATCTTTCCAAAATAAATTATTTTATAAAAATAAATAAATAAATACATAAATAAATAAGTATTCTTATTTATTTTTCATGGTGACCAAATTCGCATCATACAAATTCAACTGATGAATAATTTTATTAAGACTCAAGCTTTTCTTTTTAAAAAAAATACATAATCACCTTAATTATTATTAATAATAAAATAATCTTGAGTGTTTCAAAAAAGGATCTTAGTAAACAATATCTTACATTTCGATGCTCAGAAAATGGTTTTTCTGTAAATTTTCCGATTCATCGTCATTTTTGATACTTAACTTTATCCTTCATCAGCCAAGGTTATTCAAGTGGACAATGATTTAGGATCAAATGGAAATCAATTGCATATGTAATATGTTGTTCTAAATTTCACCTGCAGACCAATTAAACAAAGTAATAAAGGACAACACGTTACATGAAAATCCATTTAATCTTAAATAATTAGAACTAAATTTTAGTTATTAAATTTCAAAAAATGAATTTAAGGGTCGGTACAGTTAAATAATTGTAAATGCAACAGAGCGTCAATCCTCTCACCTAATTCAGGAAACACTGCAGTTCTAACTGTTTATTCTCATTGACATAATTTTTCATCTCCGTTCAAGGGAAAACAAAAATGTAAAACAATTACAATAATTTATTCTGTTTTTTTTTTTTTTTTTAAATGTTATCATAAATTTAAATTTTTGATTTAAAAATTCTTTCATTTTTAAACAAAATATACTTTTAACAAAAATGTCCCAAACCGATTCAATTTTATTAGTTTGATATAAAACTGAAAGAAACATTGAATGAAATGTTTTTGATATATATATCCAAGATGTAATCAATTCTCTATTCAAACAAACACACAAAGAATCCAATCAACTTTCAAAAATTATGAACTTCCATCTAATTTGTAACTTTATTTTTCTAATTCAAATACTTGTTTTATTTTGAGATATTTCTTGTAGTAGCTTATTAGAAAAAAAAAAGAAGTTTCTTACATCTATCTTTCAGTTTTAAATTTAGATTTAAAAATCTAGGAGAACAAACACTTTAAATAAAAAAAGAATTAGTTTCGGTCAAACGAATCTTCCGTCAGAAACAGGAAAACCACAAATCGCAAAGTTCTGTTTCAAGAAATTGGGTTAAAACCACGAGAGAAACAAGATGAACAAGTAAAGTAAGTGTTCCAATGCTTAGGAAATAGTTAAAGGGGAAGAAAAGAGAATCTTCCTCCAAACATCTCTCTCTCTATCTCTCTCTAGATTCGTTCTAGAATTATTTCTGTAGAAAGTTATTCAAACAACTAAAATGTTACCTAACTTTCCTACAATTTTTACCGAATACATTTGTTGTAGTTTTTCTTTTTCTTATTGTGTGAATTGCTTCCATATTATTATAGATTATTATTTTTTTTCTTAATGCATCTTCTATTGATTTCTTCGTTATCATCAACCAAATGTCATTTCGAAAAGAACCATTCAAAATTAGAAATCATTACAAACACTACAGAGGCCCAAGTGGTCCAGGGGGTAGCAGAAGGCTAGGCTCCCGGCGTTCCCTGACCAAAGAACCCGGTACTCATTCAAACACAGTGCTGAATGGATCCTAGAAATCATCGTCAAAAACTCCCCGACCTCCACTGGAGATTGAACTCAGTTCCTCCAAGACCACCCACGAAAGCCAATGGATTTGATACAATTTGTTATAAGTCATTTTTATTAAAAATTTAAAATTAATTTAAGAACTAAATGAACGTTTTCTAAGCACGCAATGAGAACTTAGGGTTATTTTAGTAAACAACTCTTCTGCAAAAAAAAAATAAAAAAAGATAAACATTATTTTCAAATCGTTAAGCATTTGTTTCTTTTAATGAGAACTGGTTGTCAAAAATTTAAAATCAATGTATCAACAAAAACAAAAAATGAAAAGAAAAGACAATGCCTTTTCTTTTCTTTTTTTTAAATTCACGATTTCTGAAGCTATCTTTTTATATACACAAATATAACCCATTCTCTTGATTAAATAATATGTAAAATACTTTCTTGGTTTTCTGTTTTTTAATTTACTTAGCTCTTCTTTCCTCGCAGGAAACCTTCTATTTTGTCAATGTGTCTGTAACAGGTGTTACTTTGTATCTAATGAATATCAATTGTGATTTCATCTAATCATCTCAATATAACTTGTAGAACATATTTTACTTCCAAATTACCTTCTGTAGTTCTTCTTCCTTCCTATCACTGCTATCAATAATAATTAGTCAAAGTAGAAATGTTTGGATTTTTGGCTTTTCTGGTTATTTTGTGAACTCGGTTGATCTGCGTTCTCTTATAATTTCCTCATGTTCAGGTGAATGGAAATTAATCTATTCAACTTTAGGGTTTTTGAATTCACTCAAGCTTTTCATCAGTGGTTTATTCCAGCCAGAGGTCAACAGACAAAAGGTGTCCACATTTGTCGATCAATCAGTCAAACGAAATCGTTCACTGTCAACAACCACCTTCTTCCTCCTTCTAAGATCGCTTTAAACTAAACAAAAGTAGAAACAGTATCAACAGGATCTTCTAACAAAAAAGCATTTTTCTATTCCTCAGAATATAAAGGAAGAGAACCAACAATCATTTAATGTCTTCGAAAAATAAATTTTAATCCTGAAATCGAGTCCCAAATTCTTCTCAAGACGCTCAAAAAGTTCTCGTTTACATAAAACGAATTTTAATTGAAGGTTTTTGACAAAGAAAAAAAAAAGAAAGAAAAAGAAATGAATTAATTTCTTTGATTTAAAGAAATAAAAGAAATCAAATACAATAGTCAGCCTAATAGCATCTTCTTCAACCCATTCCATTTTACACTAAACACATTATTATTATCAACTTCCTTATAGTTTATTTTTGAAATGATAGAATATCCAAATCTTATAAGTTCTTCGGATATTAATATCATCTTTCCATTTTGATCAAAATTAGGATGTGAATCAGTTAATATATGAATACAAACAATCTAACAATCCTGAAACCAATCTAGTAAATCTATTTCTTAGAAAATATAATGAATTGATGATTAAAGCTATGCAGAAACCACAGGGGAATAGACCTAATTTCTCAGTACTTCCGTGTCCTTATATCATTTCATCACTATTACGAAAATTTCACGCTCATTCATTATAAGGTTTTAAAACTGCTGTTTCAAAACAAAAAATCTATGTCTGAATGCATATTCCTATAATTAGAAGGGAAGAGCAACGGTTTTAGCTAAAGAACTAAGGTTATGTAAAAAAAAAAAAATGTATCTATTCTATTTAACTTTAGTTGAGTCTCTTGTTTGTTTGTTTTTCTATTTCTTGTAAAATTACTTTGAAACTTAGCAGAATTGTTTCGTAAAGGTTAGAATGTCAATTATTTCCATTCATCCAAGGAGATCAACAAGAAATCCAATCTTTCAGTTCACTCTTTAACATTTTAAAGACATTGAATAAAAGATCCAACCATACAAATCACTTCAGTGAAATACAAAGGCTACACATCATGCTTTAGTTTTTGATAACCATTGTTGGTCCTTTTATTAATTATTTCCAAAATTACTTCTAGTTCTTTGTTGTTCCATTCTACGGCAATGTAATTTTGGCCAAGTCAGTTGGGAATTTGTTCAACTCCTATCAATACAGTAAGTCAGTGTCTCTTTCTTTTTAACTGGACTATTCATCACAAAAACACTTTAATTGCTAAGAGTAATCTTTTTTTTCCCGAAAAATGAAATGATGCAGTTCACTTTCGTAATGTTATTGTACCTTACATTATTATATCGAGGGTCTCAAGCCAAAAGGTTCTATGTGCACTTTTGATAAATTTTAGTTCTGTTTGCTAAATGGTTTATTTTGGCGACTTCTGACATGTGCCAGAAGATTTTGTTTGAAAAACTAGTTCTAGCCTGTCAGCTGATTGTTCCAAAAGGTTAAATTTTTACTTCTTTTATTTCTTTCAGCTTTCTCTGTGCCGGAAAGTTCTATGGGTAAAAAATTAGGCAAAATGCACATAGAACCTTTTGGCTTGAGACCCTCGATATATTACCTAACATTATAACCTTACTAAAGTACTACAATTATCTTATTTAATTTTTTGATAATAAAACACACTAATCTTGTAGGCGAGTGTCTGTCGTACGGAATACTACTACTTAGAAGTGCTGAAAGCCAAAAGCTTTATCCATTCATTGCTCTCCAAGAGAGATGAGCCAATCGGACTATCATCTGCATCAGTTTTATTCTCTTTTGATGATGAAGTGTTAGATTTTATGACTAAATATGTCAAGATCTCTTTCTTTGTTCTGATTGCAGTCAGGGGTGGTGCATTATGCATGTGGCGGGGGTGCAAACAAAGAGCAGCTTCCTCCTCCTCCTCCTCCCTGGCACGCTTCCTCTTTCTCGAGTCAGGGTCAGAAGAGCCCGGACGAGTCCATCAACTCAAAATAGGTGGCGACGAACAGAACAATAACATTCGTTTTCGGCCGACACATCACTTGAGCGTGACATCCACTTCAGTCCAAAGCATTTAGTAAAATAAAAAAAAGGTAAATGAGGGAAAGAGTATGGACAGGAAACCATCTTTGGGCTCACATTCGCAGGTCTTAAAGTCAAATTCAGGACATTTAAAAGCTTCTTGAATCAAAATAATTCTAGTTGCCATGCCAACCCGCTTCGAAATCAATCTTGTAAATTAAAAGATTTTTTAAATGGAGCTCATGTTGATGATAAAAAAAACTATGCTTAGGAAAACATGCATTTTATCCTATTATTTTTATAGTTTTTAATCTTAAGTCCTTTTTTTCCTGCGACTCAACACAGATATTTCGAGTAAATATAGCCTGTAATGTTTTACGCTTGTATTGTAAGTTTTTCCCACGGTTGTGACTTATTTGTAAACAAAATTAATTTTAATAACACAATATCTATTTAGAAAACTTTTTTTTTCTTAAATTACAGGAAAAGTTTATTGTTTTTAAATTAAAATACAGTCACTTTTTAATCTCAATTTATAATTTCGATTTTGTTACCGTCTTGTGTGTTAATATTTTAGCTTCTATTTTTGGAAACAGTTGTTTTATCTTTTATCCATTAACAGAAACCAGAAAAGTTTATTCAGCTTCCAAAGTAATCTCTTAACGGATTCAAACGAAAATAAATAAGTCTTAAAAAGAAACGTAGAAGTAAAAAAACGATATCCTCTGTGACCTAAATCCAAACACACTTTTTATTATTCTACACTTCCTGTTCTACTAATTTTGATTATCTGTTAAAAATATGATTAATTAAATTGATAGAGACGATGAATTAACTAATGTTTTCAAAGCCCAGTTCAATCCTAAACCATACGAATGATTCACTCTGATCCAATGGTAGAATAATTCTGTTTCTGTTTTACGGATCTTAGTTAAATCTTCACTTCAACATCTCAATTAACTGTAAATTTAAAGAATCGATGTTGACAGCAACATCTGCAAAACAATCCATATTCTGACCTGAAAACGCTGCAGAAGACATTTAAAGACAGAACAAAGTATTTTATTTATCATTTACCTACAAATTACGATGATTCATTTATTTCAAACATCAATGTAATAATTTCGCGTAAATTTCCAACACTAACTTGTCTACTAATAATTCCGAATGTTTAACATTAAATTGGTCGAATGATTCTTAATAGTGTTGCCCCCCCCCCCCTCCTTCATTAAAATATGAATTCGTCCCCAATGGATCAACGATCCCTCGAGATACTGAATATAGATGACTCTCACAAAGCAGCACGTGCACCCGCGTGGGCCAACAAAGGAGACCCTGGCCTTAAATCCTATCCCTTCTGTCAGTAGCTCCGTCCTCCCCTTCAGAATGAAACTGTCCACCGCAGATGGTAACAATAGCTGGATAAGAACAAGAAATTTCATTGAGATTCAAGCGCAGTCCCCCACCTTGCTTGAATTACACGGGGTGCAGATGGTAAATCACTAACCTTGTCAATTCCATTTCATTACGAATAGTTACGTATTATCATCAATGGAGAAACAAATACTCAAATCTCAAGCCAATAAAATATGTCCTTATTTTCATAGGTTTTACTTTAGAATACAAACTTATTCACAGAAATTTATCCTGTCCCAATGAAAGTAATTTCTGCTCCGTATTATTCGGGTTTATTGTAGGGTTTATTAAAGTCTTTCTCCTGAAATTATCTTCCAAATCTAGAACAAATTTTAAATTACCTACAAGATGCTTGTCCATGCTTTCTCCTTTAATTCTCTTTCAATTAATTTTTGGTGGATTATTAGTTAGGCTTTTTTGTTTTGCTACTTAGGTAGGAAATAATAATTAGAGGCAGTTTCAAAATAAAGCGAGTAAAAACCCGTGTACAAAGTGAATGCACCAAAATTATATTAAGTGGTTAAAAAGAGTTATTAAATGGTTAAGAATATATGGGTTATATTTGGAGAGCTTTATTTAATATATAAAAGAGAAATTTTAAGATTATGAAATTAAGTAACCTTAATCCAACTGAACAATAAATACATTTATAGACAAATTCTATATAATTGTTTCTTTTTTTTTTTTTAATCTGTTTCTGATTCTTAGTTTATCAACAACGAAAGGAACAAAAGATTCAATCAAGATATGATACAAACAAACTAAAAAGCCAAAACAAATGGACGACAACAGAACAGTCGTAATACGGTAGGAAAACTAGCATTTATACCATCGGCTATATATTCAATTCTATCATGTTTAGTGAAAAGCAGAAGCGTTGTTCATCACTGCTGTTTGTGAGTGAGGTTCTGTTCAATGGCTTTTTTTAACTAATAGCTTTTGTTTACTTGTTTCCCCTTTTACTAATGTTTGACATTTTTGTTTTTAATAATGTTTATATTAAAGAGTTATTATTATTGTTGTTATTTCTGAAGCTTGGATTATACATTACTTTTCTTATAAATTAAAGCAAAAAAAATTCAGTCAAAATTATTTTTTAAAATTTTAAGATATTAGAAGATTTAGAAGAAAGTTTGTTAGAATTTGAATAATTTACGTGTCAAATAAATACACTTCATTTTGTAATTCCATCAAACCGAATATTAGTAGCTATGACATCATGAAAATACACCTGTTCTAATTCTTTTCACTTATTTTGATCAAACTATGCCATGGATTTCCGTTTTATGTGGCACTAGATGTTAGTACAGGGAAGAAAAAATAATAATCTATAGAATAAATAGAATAAATCAACTCCATTCGTAGCCCATTTCCTAAATATCGCAATTTACGAAGAAAAAATAAAAACAGATTGCTTCATTCGCTCTATTTAGAATTAAATCGCTTGATTGAACTCATGTAAATATTAAAATTGAAATAAAATTACATCAAACATCAATTGCAAAGGATTGTAGAAAAAGAAAGTTTTCAGAAGATTCGAGAACTTCTTCCATTTGTTCTATAATTCAGAAGCGTTAAAAAAAGTTACAGCAACTTTAAAATCCAAGAAATTTAACTTTCGCCAAGTATAGGAATTGACTGAAACAATGAATTAAACAATTCCTACAAAAGACACTTTATTTAACTGTATTTAACTAAGCTAAATTTAGTCCTAGATATTAAAATAATAAAATGGAATAAATCCAGCTCATCTGAACCCCATTTGCAAATTAAATTGATATTTTTTTTAAAGGATATTTTCTTAACTTACATTTTCTTCCTAAGTTGTTTTCAGAAGCTAAAAGAGGAATCTCAATTCAACATTGGCTCTGTTTATGTAAAGTTGGCCAATCCCTTCTTCAGTTGATTTAGTGGAAAACGTAAACTTTTAAAAGTATTTTTCAAGACTTGAGAAGCGAATAAACGAGTAGCTACTATTCCCCAAAACATTTCAGATTTTCTATTTTCAAGAAGAGCAACAATGCATTGTATTTTTATTTTTAACACATTGTTGAAATTGGCATCATTTACTCGAGAAACCATCAATCTTTAATTGAGAGCTTTGCAAAGACCAGTTTATCCATTTAAAATCTAAATTCATTCTATAAAAATCTCTTGAACCGAACAAACCTTTACTGAGACGTATTTACTAAAGGGTTTTTGGTTTTGTTTTTTTATTCCTTTGAAGTCATATGTGTTTATATCCTTTGGGAATGTTTTCGTTCTAACAAGATTCTTGCAATTACTTTGATCAGAGATTAAGTCAGAGCAAGTAACAGAAGATCGCTCGAAATAATCTTAAAACATTTCATAAAACTGGCAATTATGAAGAAGCCGTTTAGTTACATCCTTATTATCTCATTAGTTGCATCGTTAGAAATCGACCAAAGCAAAACGGCCGTTAAACTCAACAAGTTCTCCTTGACATTTACAAACACTTAATAGGCTCTAGATTTTATTATATGTTTAAGCAAAAGCCTTACTTGTAGAATCTTCCAATTTTAAAAACTGCAATTCTGCAAATGCTACCTTTTCAAAATTAATGTTGAACCAATTACGAACACTGAGATTTTTTTACTCAATTTGTTAATCCTATTTTTTTTGTTGTACTTAAAAGAAACATTTCATGAAAGAAGATCAATGAAATTAAAAACACTTTACAAGAGAGGAATCTAATGCTTGCGAATCCTGTTTTAATCCGTATAAATTTCCTTGACAGATGATCCCCAATTCTTTTTTTTTTCCCCAGTGTTGAAATAACATGGCAAAGAGGAAACAGAGGATCCTCAACTGGTTCTTTTGGCAATCGACACCATTTGCACTCAATGCCTGATTGACTCCAACCTTACTACTCCGGAAAATAGGTAAAGACAACTGTGACTATATTCCCAATATAATAATATATCGTAATATATTGTAAATATTACTTGTTACGTAAATAATTTTACAGTAATGGTTCTTGAGAACACCCCTACAATAAAAAAAAAATTATGGCCGTTTTTCTCATTTCCCGAATGAAAAGAAGCCAAATCCATCAGTTAAACATTGACTCATAAAAGATCAACAAAAATCAAATGAAAAAAGTTTTCAAAAATCAACGTCAACAAATAATTAATAAACAAAATACTAACGACTGCCTTTTATAACTAATAGTTCAACTTCTAATGGAATCATTAAAAAAAAAAAGTATCTCCAAAACCTCTACGTAAACTATAATAAAGATTCAGTTAATTTGCTTTTAACTAGGCCTACTAATTATTTTATAACTAAGTGATAATATTAATACGAAGAATATGTAAAGAATATCAGCAGAAGGTATCAAAAAAGTCTCTTATAAATTGATGACCCTTTAGACTAAAGGGGCGTTTATTTCCTCTCTTGGATAGCATCTGTCTATTGTATTCATTATTCCCTGATTAAGTTGAATGGTTCAAAGGATCTTTCATTTTATGTGAATAGACACTCAAACACTGTTTTCTACTCCAATTGAGACGTTTATGTTGTTAGAAAGATAGAAAATAAACAATTCTGAAAATATATATTTCAGGTTTCAATTCCTGAAAACCTACGTAAATAATAAGATTCTAAGCGACTTAAGAGGAAAACATAGGAAGAAGTGAATTGGCTCACTTACGCCTCGTGAAGCAAATGTCGATCAGCTAATTCGTCAGCGGTCATCGGTCGAATGGTTTTGTGGACGTTGTCAGCCGAGAGGCTGGGTATCATCCCGTCGAAAGAAACCACTCCGCCCGCCATTGTGTTGCTGCTCCGCTGATTCGGGGTGACATGTACGGAAAAAGAAGAAAATCCTAGGAAATTATCCTCTTTCATACATCACAGGTCCACGTTCTTTCCTCTCACAAGGAGCTATCGGAAATCTACGGATAATCCACAAAGATAATTCCACACTAATCTGCTTTTCATATAGAAGCATCGATTATAAACACTTCGAAGAAGATCACGCGTGGCTCACTTTTTTAAAAACTGTTTTCTACAGAATTTTTAGCCTTGAAGTTACTTTTCTGTAAAAATGCCACGAAATATTGAAAAGATCATCAACATTCACACACTTTCTCTTTGACGATTCGTGTTGAATTTCAAAGAGGTTCTACTCGTTCGAATGGACACAGACTTTAAAACACCACCGTCATGAAGTCCTTCGGATGATAACATGGTAGATCAAGTCTTTAAAATCCCCAAGATAAAGATAACCAGGATACTTCAACGGGGCACTGCAATGACATCCATTCCAATGTTGATTTGTGATGCACTGGATGAACGTTCGTTTCGTTGTGTTCCATTTGTTGTCGTCACGCACCTGTCGAGAAGCACGAGGAAGCGGGAAAAATGGCAAACATCCCCGCCTCTACCAACACGTGTCGCTTAATTCACTCTTCGGCTGAGGGGTGGGAAAACGTTCGCCAATTGATAGAAGCAGCAGCAGCTTCGCCAGTGATTGTCTGCAAAACTTTTCTCGTCTGAGAGAGTCGGTGGCCAACGAGGCGTAGCGCCGTCGCCGGGACGCTCAATCTGGTGGATGGCCGCTCCAACGACACGCTCGGCCGCCAAACACTGTGACGTGTGGCTCCGACTTCCTGAGTTCGATGTCTAAAGCGAGCAGAAGATCATACGGGCATTTAACTCAATCTTCAAATTAATTTCGAGTTGCCTGGGACCGGGTCTTATGTTTTAAGTGGTCACCCGCCCCCTCATTACCCTTCACCCCTGCCGTCGACATTGGAAGACAACCGAAGACAATCATCCACAGCAGCCAAAATTACAGTCAATTTATTCTAGCAAAAAGATGAAGATTCTCCGTCACCCCTCCATCAGTCGAGTCCATTCGTATCAAGCACAGTTTTTCTCTAAGTTAATTTAAATCAATCGTAAAACAGAATCTTTTAACTACAATGCATTAGTTGTTATATTCACTATCTTATGAAGGGAAACAGAAATAAAATCAAGTCTATACCGTTTATGTTTCTAGAAAACTTCATATAATACAAACTAGTGAAACGAAAAAATATTAATTTAATGGAACTGGCCAAGAATTAACAAAAGAGAGAAAAACAGATTAAATCAAGGAGGGCAGAAGTCATCTTAGCCTGTGGGGAAACGAAACAACAGTTCAAATAGCTGTAATATCAAGAGATTAAAACTACTATAAAGATTAATACAAGGTTTTACATTTACTTTATTTACGACTATATATGCGTGTTTGGATCAATTAAGACATTAAATAAATATTTCAAAATTAGAACAACATCCGTGCGAATCCAATCCGTACTAACTAATTTGCAATTCATTATAACTAGTTGACCCGTGCGAATAATTCGCATGGCATGTTGATCAGTCACCGAATGGTAATGTAAGGCGAACCGATCAAAAAACACCTTTGAGAAATAAGCAACAATTCCAACAGCTGTCGTGCATGTTAGTTAAAAACAGATTGTCAATAGATGGCACCTTCTACATTTTTATAAAAATGCTTTTTAAAATAAAGTTTTTTAACGAAATTATTAATGTTAAGCAATTTGTTTATTTTTCGTCATTAGCGTAATCTTCAAAATGTTGTCTCAATCGTTGATTTTGATGAAGACATTAATTATTATAGAGTTGGGGGGGAGGGGCATTGCAACAAAAAATTCATTCTGTAATTACATTTGCAACTTATTGGTGTTTGTTATCTTAAAAAATAGAAAGACATGTTTTACATCAAGCGAAAAGAAAAACATATGGTTTGTTTCCTGATGTTTTTAATTTGCTTTTGGATACAAAAAAAAAGTATTTTCAATTAAATGAAATCAAACCTAAAACAGCGTCTTTTGTTTTGACGATGCCCTATACAGAATGGCGGGGTTGTCTCTACCTTCTACTAGTTCATCAATCCAAACTACAAGTCCGACAGACATGAGTCATGCATAATTGGAAACTACGACTTTAGAGGTGCGAAAAATACCACTTCCGGTCTGCCGTCGTAATTCTTATCTCGCAGGAAGTGACCGAAAATGAAATAAGGACGGGGTCGATATAGTTTCCTGTAGAACAAGAAACCAGTTTCGTTTATATTTTTTAAATTCCAATCAGCAAATTCAGATAAAATTTCTAGAACCTCACCATTTCTTCTTAGTCGTCATACTTAATTTCTCCATCGAAAAACTTAGCAAGTAGAAGGGAGACAAACTCAGATAAAGATATTTTTTTTTCGGAAAGATTAACATATTAATCAGAGATTGTGATTTTTAAATAAAGTTATTAAATCTTAATTCGCCATTATCAGTAACTTCACAATTAATACAAAAGATTTGTTTATTTCGAAATCTTACAGTTTTTGCTGTTACGTTTTAGTAAATGTAGATTGGAGGAGCAGTTACTGGTGGGTTTTTTCCTCTTCAATGTTATTCTTTTTAAAAACGACAAATCCATAATTTGATAGCAGATATCCGGAACTAATTCCATTGGCTGGGAATATTTCCGTCTGATTGCTTTTATTCCATCTTCGTATTTCAATAAATTCAAGGATTTCCTCTGTGATGCAACTAACACATACGACAAATACCTCTTCATAATCTACAGGTCATTATCTACTTTATCAGGTGTTAATATATTTTATTAAAAATTAAAGATATAAAAGAAAATACGGTAAATATTTAAACTTAATATGATATTAACTAAAACTTATGGGATGGGTTCTTAGGAACAATAAGAAATCATCTAACCTACACAATTTCATGTACAGCAGAACGTGCCATTTTATTTAACTAATCACTTGTTAAGAAGTTATTTTAGCTGTAATTTCTAGAAGGAGTAGAACCACCGTGAAAATATCTTAAAAAAGGAAAAAAGGAAACCCTTGAACCACTACAGTTGCTTTTGAAACACATTCACCTCTCTCTCTTTATAAATATACAGGGTGATTCACGAAGATATGCAGAAACTTCGGGAGCTCATTCTACATATAAAAGTAAAGAAAAACGGTATATAAACATAGGTCCGGAAATGCTTCGGTATCGAGTTACGGCTAGCGAAAGATTTCGCCCATAATGTAGTACCCTGGTTGAAATGACGACTTGCTGGAAGTCTGGGAAGTTAATTAAGGGGCAAAATCACTGGTTTCTTATGGCTGTTGACCCGAAAAATCGAATGAAACTTGTCGCAGAACTGTATCTCTCAGTGCGTGGTTTGAAGCTTATCCCACGTGGAACCTACAAAAAAAGTTGGCAAACCAATAACAGCTGTTCAACAATAATGTGAATTGCATTGTTTTGATTTATTGCGAGAGCTTACAACTGAAGTGTAGTCCATGTGCGTATTGTTGTACTACATTATGGGTGAAATCTTTCGCTAGCCGTAACTCGATACCGAAGCATTTCCGGACCCATGTTTATATAACTTTTTTTCTTTACTTTTACATGTAGAATGAGCTCCCGAAGTTTCTGCTTATCTTCGTGAATCATCCTGTATAAAAATGCGAAAGCCCTCAGAGACCGACTCATATCTAATTCTCCTACTTCCCATCAGCCAGGAACCTGAAATTGGCAGAAAGCTTACTTAGGTTATACTTGGAAAAAGTAAGCTATTGGGATTTCGATTAAACAACCCTAAGGAATTGAAAATCGAATTCAGGGTGAAATCCCTGAAATAGCGCCACATAGTAACCTGGCGGCAAAAAACTAAAATATTTTTGGATGCTCTACCGCCTCCTCTCCTGTTCTTTGTCAAAATTGAAACGAGATGTATTAGACGAAGTTTCGATATTTGGAACCTAATAGATGCAAACAGGGGAAGGTTTTGGTTTGCGTATCTCCACATCCGCTTGAGGTGGAAACACGAAAGCTGATATGAGTGTTTTGTATCAAAATTGAAAAGATGCTTTTTCGATATCGAGACCTAAGGCTGCTAACGGAGGAGGAGGAGGCGATGGGCAAACATTGCTGAAGGATACTTCTACGGGATTTTCGGGTTGCACAATAAGAATATAGCATTAATTTGTTCTGATCACGTGATTTTTTACCTAATGGGGAAGGTTTGATATGAAAGGGAGAAAAGGGTAGGAAGTCTTAAATTCTCCGATTTCGATATTAATTTCGTTTCTAGGGATCTCTGTTGCGAAATTCTAATATAACACTACTTTGCACCTATCACGTGAAATTTTACCAATTGAGAAAGTTTCGAGGTGATCTCACAATTTCAACTTCTTTCTCACCCACATCATTTAATATTTTTTTTTGTAACCCGTACGAAAAATTAGCTAATATATTTATTAGTTTCAATTCTGATCGGAATTAGTCCAAGAAAATAATTCGAATAAAAAAAGCAAACTACCAGAAAACATTAAAAGTCATGCTAATAAATGTTACTGATAATAAAAACATTGCATTTCTTTCCAGATTTACATTTATATATATATATATATATATATATATATATATATATATATATATATATATCAGTTGCTCTTTCTAATTTGGATAAATTATCTCAGAAAATTTCTTTTAGGTATATTTTTCTATTGCTTTATTTGTAACAAACATTTTTCCTTCAATAAACCAATGATAATAAAACGTAGGAAGATCACTTCAATTCAAATTTCATCAGATTGGAAGAAAGTTAATGACGTTTTACGATTTTTAACGTAAGCCTTTTTTTGTAAATAACTCCTCAGATGCTAACAGACGGATTTTCATAGATTTTTCACATCTTGTAATTTTCACAAACACTGCATCTTCAAGAAAGAAATAGCAAAGGAAAAGTAGTTTCCAAGTTATTTTCTGCTTAAATTATTTAACTACATTGGGCCATTTGTATTGGATGATTTTCCATCAATTCATTTTCATTTGATTCAATTCGTACTGAATCAGAAGTACAGGGAATTCGTAAAAAGAAAAGACAGAACTACTTGACATTGGAATCAATCATAAATATTCCTCTAATATAAATCAACAAATTGTTACATTTAACAGAATGATGAAAAGAATATATTTAAGCTTAATTGTTTTCTTTTACAAAGAAAGAAACAGAAGTGTCCAATAGGATCTTGTAGTTGATGAAAGTGACGTCAACTGAAGCATCATCTTCCAATGCTTCGACTGATGGAAATGCGATGGCTTTTTATTTCTTTTTGTAAAACGTCCTTCTCTCCGTATAACGGCATACAACGAAACGAATCCAACAAAATTGATTAGAAGTGTTCACTTGTATCCCTCAATGCAAATTCACTTCAATTAACAACGGAAGCTAACTTTTTGTGGCTGAGTGAAGGCAAAACGAAAAACTGGGTCAAATGGTATCAGATGATGGAGAGAAAGAAAGACAACCACAAAAAACAACCCTGTCTCTACAGAGCAAAGGTCAAGACAGAATTAAGCGCTTCGACAATAGCAACAGCTTTCTCGAATTTTTTGTCGAAATACAGTGTTGAAAAGAATATTTAGGCTAATTAGAGGCAAACTTACTTCGCTGAGTGTGTGTGTGTTATAAGTTGCCCATTCTCTTTAATTTCCACCTCATTTAAAAGCTACTGAGAAATTGTCTTCACACCCAATATACATTGTAATTTAATGATAGAGTTGCCATTTTCTTATAAACATGAATACCACGAACATACTGTAGTGGAAAACCAATGCTCAAAATCTGTTATTGAAAAAGAAAAAAATAAAGGTAACTCAACAACGTTCGACATCTTGAAGGCTTTCTATGTTCTGTTTCCATCCACAAAAACAGAAACTACTAGATTTACTGCAATGTCCTTTTATTAATCAACAATCGAAAAGAATTGTTACTCGAATCTTAGCCTCCCACGAGATGATACTATTCTATTCTTCCATTGGTCACATCTTCATAACAATCGCAAACTGCAGCAGAACTTTAATAAAATATTTAGATATTTGGGTAGCAGTGTTAAAACTTGGTCTTTGGAAACTGTCTCAAAACAAGATTTCTCTTTGATCTCGTAATTCATCAACAGCAAAATTCAATTCCAATTATCTTTTTGAATCAACCACAGACAAACCACTTTATATATATTATATACATATACAACTATATCGAGTAGTAGTTTAAATTTCAGGTGAAATATTACATCTACTGAAGTAGCAATTTACATGTACTGCGTATTACTGAACACATTAATGGAGCCATACACCGAATAAATGATAAAACTTTATTCATATAAAGATAAAATACACAACTTGATCTCTTTCTTTCACTTGAAAAGGCTGTCTCTCGACGGCGAAACGATCGTGTATTTTATCTTTGTATGTACAAAGTTTTATCATTTATTCAGATGTATGGCTCCATTAATGTGTTCTATTATATCTACTGTAAATAAAGAATTTTGCGAGAAAATATCTTAATATACTTGTACGTTTCGTAAAAAAAATGCTAAAAATTTTGAGAAAATTAATAATTTTTATAAATCAATTCTGAAATATCAGTAGCTTTCTTTTGCATTACATTAAGCTGTTTTATTTACAACGAACAGTAAAACCTTTGACCTCATTTTAGTGAAACACTAAATGAATTGTGTTTGATAATAAGGAAAAAATATTTCATATTGTCATAATAAACTATTCAACCAGTCGAGTTACTTTGCCCTGTCTATTGGATGTCTGTTTTGCCCTGTCTATTTTCATTAATAAATAAACTAAAAGATCTTTTTCTTATCAGTTATTGTGAAAACCATCCGAAAACTTAATGATGTCACTTTCTTTTCTCAAAAAGAATCTGATGTTGAATGTGTTTGTGCTAATTTTTGTTTCGAGGTAAATAACCTTCTTGCAACCTAATAACGACGCTTCTGCCTTTGATTTATTACGTCACGACTGCGATTAACCCTCTCGTTATAAACCCATCTTTTCTCAAACGCCCAATTCCTACCCACAGCATCAATGGCTAATTTGCTTTCATTCTTTCAGTCAATGAAAAGCAAATTCAATTAACCGATACAATCCTATTTCTTACCTTATTAAGGAGATTGAAATTTCAGCTTCCCATTTCACTTAACTTATTGCATTTAGATAGGAAAACCAATATATCGACAAATAAAAATCAGTTTGTCCATAACTAATTTCCTTGAAATACGAAAATAGCATTACGATGACGTAACATTACAATAATGGTTAAAACATATTAGATAAAAGAATTTCCAAATTTTCGATATTGTCTATTGTACTTTTTATTTTCTTTAATAAAATTCTTTTCAGTCTTTTTTTTGTGAAATAAAGGAAAAAAAAAAACGACTTTATATATAATTTCCCCTGACTTTTTTTTTTTTTCCTAAAAAAAACTTACTTAACCCTACTTTAGATTTACTTAATCAGCAATTTACCTAATTACTTGATGGTCATTTTTTTTTCTGAACTTTTTACCACAAAAACTTACACATCTTTTGAGATCTCACAACTGGTGAGAGACGCAACTCCCAAACAGCTCTGTCCTGGGATGCTTAAGTTACGGAATTCTTGGCTTTTTTAAAACATTCGGGGTTTTTATTTAGTTCATTTGTGTCAATACTGACATCACATTGCCTTATATTCATACGAACTTTGTTTTCTTACGAGGTACCAGAGTTTTACTTTTGTTCATATTTTCGTCGACTTATTTTTGTAAAACTCAAGACACTGGGCTACCAATAGTAAATGTGTTCTAATATTTTCAAGGAAACTAATCCCAGCAAATGTCACTAGGGGAATATAATTCAATTTGAAAACATCAACCCCGTATAAAGCTACTGTTCATAGTTTAAGGGCAGGTGAGGATTAATACAATATTCTGGATTTCAGTCTCTGAACAGCCTCAACTAAATAACTATTACTATTCGTAAGTCTTTTGCAGTGGATATCTAACGGATAAGTTCGTTGCTGTATCCGGGCATCAGCTTAAACAAATTGTTCGTAAAAATGTAATTGTTGGTTCATTCACCCTCAACTTGTCCAATGAGTGAATAGAAGCAGCTGATGACACTCATGTCTTAAGGCATTTTGCCAAATCCCAACAACAGAACAGTACCACTCAAAAAAACACTTCTACACAAAAAAACAACCCCCACCACCACCTCTCAGTACTAATACCGAAACTAAAATTAGCTCCCAATCATTTTTCACTCTTTTTTATTTAACAGTCTTCATCAAACATTCTTCCTTCGACGAATAAGAGAAGAAACGAAAATGAATTTCCTTTCGTAGCCAAAAAGAAAGACTGGATTAAATATCAACGACAGGGAGATTAACTGTCCATAGACCATCTTTCAATTACATCAGTCATTAACAAAAGGCAACTGTACCGGAAATAGTTAATTACACCATTCAAAATTCTTCCTCTTTTTTTTTTTTTAATATGAAACTTCTAAAATTGTGGCTTTCTATTTAAAAATTAACCAAGGGAAAAATGGCTTCTTTATTCAGAATAATAAAATCTGAATAATACTGAAAAAAATCTTATAACATCTAATTACATATTTTTACACTTGTATGTAATAAATAATAAAGATAATTTTTAAAATACAGGAACTTATTTACCTTACTGTTTTAAAAATTATATATTCAACTGTTGATATTTTGCATTGCCTAAACATAAGGCTATATTAACCTGTACTAAATTATTCTACTATTTCATTTAACAATTTAAGTGATAAATGAATTAAAATCTCTGGATAGAATATTTGTCAGCTAGTAGGCCTAAAAAAAGAAAACATCTAAATAAATACTTTATTTCAGAATTCAGATGCTTTCCAATGATCTTTTCTTTCTAAAAACCGCTTAGAGACAAACAGAGCAAAAGAAAAGAAAAACAAAGTTTAATAGTACGTACCATAAAGAATTAATGAGAATCTTAAGACAATTAGAATCTTTTTTTAGACATCAATTAAATAAATAAAATAAAAGGAAAGAAAAATACTACTATTTTCGGAAGGAAAACGCTCCCGATTCAGCCATGACTTGGCAAAAAACTTTTTTCTTACACAGTTAATTAACTATTTCTGAGAAGCTGCTTTTCCAGAGATCCTAGAAAGCTTCCTTTGAGTAAATATTATTAGCTTACAACTATGTACAGGTCATGATCTCTGAACTTTCAATTGATTCTGTTTGTCTCATAAATTTAGCTTTCCTAAAAGAATGAACTCGTCATTTGCTCGAAGAAAAACAGAATTACTAATGATACATAATCTTCCATCCATTTTTGTAGTTAATAAATACTAAAATTCATCATCAAATAAATCTTCTCATACAAAATATCATCACAATATTTCGATCCATTTATCGAAGAGCTTCATCAGGTTTTATTTCTAATGAAGCGAATTCCTCCTCCTCTTCTTCAAAACTAAATGAATTACATAAAAGTTGTTATATTAATGAGTAGTTAAGTAACATAAATAATCGTTGTCAATAACTTACATCTCTCTTTATTATATAACAACTAATAATGATATCAATTTTCTTTGTTACAAAATTAACTTTAAAAAATCTATCTGTTCTTCACAGATTTCTTAAACCAATTTAACACAAAATCATTAACTTTAAGGAAATAACGCTAAATCATTTAATTAATATGTTATCATATACAGTTCAGTTCATGAAAGAACAGCTTTTGATGACGTAATTTGCTTATGGATTGATGTTTCCAGGACATGACATAGCGCCATACATTGCCAAAATTCGTAACTGAATCGTATAAACATTACGAAAACATTCTGGTTTCTGTATTTTCTACAGTACGAATATTTTTTATATTATTGTTATTATTATTTTAATAATTTTCTATTGCTTTAAGATTATTTTATTGAAAATGTTTTATTAATTGTTATTTTTTTATGTGATCACAAAACGACGCCATCTAGGACTGACTTCTCTGAGTTCAAGTTGCTGACATCGTGACTGGTGACGTTTGTTCCAGACAAAATCGATCGCTACGTAATGACCACATATGAGAAACCCTTATTTTCTGAAAAATACTATTCATTCATTCATAGTTCTCTGCCAAGGGCAGGTCCTTCACTGCAAACCCAGCATTCTCCAATCTTTCCTATTTTCTGCCTTCCTCTTCGTCTCCACGTAAGATCCATTTACCATAATGTTGTCGATCATCTTAAAAATACTATAGAAAGAAGATATCTTGTAATAACGTGCAAAAGTAAATGTCGGATTGGCTAAAGCCTATTCATTTCCAATTTCTTTGACCAATCGGAATCTTATTACTTGCACAATAACTGCCCTGGATTCTACAGAACTCATAGGGTTGAGGGTTGAACGCACTATTCCGTCTCCGTTATGTTTATGAAACGTCTTCGTATCCATCATCGGAGAGATAGTCGCGCACTTTACCGTCGCAAGTTACGTCAAACGGAAACGGCGTTACGATTGAAGTTCATTGACATGCAAAATCTCTTTAAAAAAGTTGACATCTGCACATTCTGACGCATAGCATTCATTTATTTCAGTAAAAATATTGTTTATTTTCGAAAAATAATCTCCTCACTGATACTTAATCCGTAATAACCTTCGATCTCATCGAAGCGGTGAACAAAATGGCGCCGGTGAACTTGCTATCCATCTTGACAATCCTTAAGAATACGTCAGTGCTCTCTGATTGGCTGTTGCTTCACACACACGATCTGATTGGTTGGCCTTACGTTTGCACAGACGGCGATGTTCATTGATTTCAAGATCTCCGTTGTGTCTTTCGAGACTCAATTCTGATACGTAAAAGCAATTATCTTGCGGAAACATAACGAAAGACGGAGATTGACGGAATAGTGCGTTTTACCCTTTAAGGTTGTTTTGAATTTTTTTTTATTTCAATGGTAGTTTTTATTCCTCTCTTCTTAGTCCGGGACTAGAAGCCAACACCACCGCTTCATAGAATGACTTGGGTCTCATCATTACAAATACTAAATATAAGATAAAATGCGGCTGGTATTTCTGTAAAATAATCGGCACCTTTCCAAACATCCAAATGTCACCAAACTTGGCGGAAATGTGCAGTAGGTCCTACACAGCGGTGCTGCCCCCTTTATGTTTTGGGGGACATAAAAACATAAAGGGGGCAGCACCGCTGTGTGGGAAAAAAAAAAAAAAACAGCAACCGCCAAAGATGTCCTTGTGGAGTTTCAGTCCATCTCGCCGCCAAGGGATGGTTCAGAACATTGTTCAGTACACACAGTGCAACACACATCCCGCACTGCAACACACTGGCGTGCTGCCACTCGGGTATCCAGCAACACGAGGCAGTTAATCCCACTTCTGAACCAATGCTGTACGAAGCGTGTGGAAAGACCTTGGAGGTGGCTGGCTTTGCGAGAGCATCCCAGGCTTATTCGATCGGATTTAGAGCCTAGCCAATCCATTCGTTAGATATCCTCGTAGGTAAGTTACTCTTACACTAGACAAGTCGTACACGGACAGGCAGTATAGTCCATGTAGAGGATGTCAGGCCCACATGCTCGTCTGTAGAGTCGTATATACTGCTAAAGGATGCTCTCACCTGACCTGCTAGCACACCGTTCGAAGATATATATGTGAGCCAAACATTATGCCACATTATCACACCAGAATCTTCATACCGGTCACACTCGAGCATCTTGGATGGCCTATATCTACTCTCTCCAGACTTGTCGGAAATCACTTTCCAGGTTTAACCTGGACTCATCAGAAAACATTATATGACTACACTGCGCCTGTGTCCATCTGAGTATTCTCTCACCAGGCTAAATGTCAAGGGAATACACTGTACGGATCTCTGAGCATACAGCCCGGTCTCATCTAATCGCCTATATACCGTGTGCCTCAGTTCAGTTATCCCAGTGATTGCTGCTAGATTTCCAAGCTCTGCTCTGGTTATATCGCTTGGAACTTAGCATGAGATATCAGTCCTCCCAAGCCTCGTGATCCTTGGACGACCACGTTCAAAGCTTCGACGAATGGCCCACTCTTGTTGAAAAGTTCTCCACAATCTCGGTATAAGGCTGGTCGAAATGTTTAGGGCCTTCGACACCTCCAAATTTTCCAGACTTCCAGAAAACTTTCAATACGATCCAGATAAGCTGAGTCATGACAAAATGTAGGGAAGTGTTGGAGCAACCACACAAGTATTCAGTATGTTTTATGGCACACGTCAGCAAACGACGGTGCTGCCAACTTTCGCTTTGTTTACTCCATATTAGTACAATGAAGGACCTACTGCACCAAGTTTGGTGAGATTTGGATGCCTGGAAGGGTCGAAGCTGCCAATCCCTTAAGTTTGGAGTGCATGTGTGTGTATGTATAGCGCACTCAGAACGAATGATCCAAGAACGACGAAACTCGGAATACGGCACCGCCCTAACTAGTTGTGTCCCACTGATTGCAGTTGGGCTGCGATTGCTAACTGGGCACCACCAGGGGCATTAGTATCGCTAGGACTTAGATTATATGACGACCGTTCACAGGATCAGTGTGTCCTTTACAATAAGTGTGGTCGTGGAGTGCAGATCTCTGACTCCTCAGCATCTTCCACGACGATTTCGACGCAGTTTTGAATAACTGGCGGAGAGAGGTTACATAGTTGTATTGCGGAAGGCATGGTAGTCATTCTGTCGAATTGTTGGCCACCTGAACTGTTCCGACTGTATTGCGCGACGGTGTCGGAGCAGTGGAGAAGTGAAGCAACATACACGCGCCCATTAACATCTCACAATCAGCGGCTTCGTTTGCAGTGATGTAGTGAGTGCGTGACATTGACGACTGTGGACAGGCAACTAATCGTATTAGTAACAAATCCAGGTTTTGTCTGAACCGTACTCGAGTATAGAGAAGAACTGGGCAGTACACAAATCCGGACTTCATTGTTGAGGGTCTCACCATCATGAGTGGGAAGCATTTCCTACGCTTCTCGGTCTCCTCTGGTAGTGCTCAGGGGAACATTGACTTACATTCAGGTGATTCTCAGGCCTCATGTGCTTCACTTCATGAAGCGGCTATAGTGGTCCATTTTCCAACAAGATAATGCACGCCTACATACAGCACTGGTTTTATGGATTGACCACGTGCTGTCGACATCCTTCCTCGGCCCGCCAGATCTCAGACTTGTTGCCCATTGGGATCAGCTGGGAGGGCAGCTTCAGTTATCAACGAGGATGAGCGATCTGGAGAAGCAGTTGCAACAGCTATGGGAGGATCTTTCGCATTAGACATCTCTAGGACTCCATATAAAACCATATTACCGCAGATATCCACGCTAGGGCTGTAGTACTAAACCACCAACGTAATGTCTCGCCGAAGAAACGGCCCATTTGTTCTGATACTGTAGTTATTTATCATTGCCTATAACAAGTGTCGACTGCTTCTTCTGGGTGCACTAATTTTTTTTGACAATGAGCATGCATTTACTAATTTCCTGATGTTAAGTTGATGATCTAGATTTGAATTACGTAAAAATCTACAAATATCAAGCGCAGTTTTTAGATAAATTCATCGAAATACTATTATACGTTTTTCTTTTTCCTTACCTTGGATATCGGATGAGAAAAGCTGCTTTTACAGAACAGAAACGGTCACAAAGTTTACAAGTCGATTATGACAATTGTGATACGATGGGTTTATTTACAGTTTGTCTCCCTTCAAAAGAAGTACACCAGACTGTCCACTGCAAAAAGGGCATACATGCAGCAAAAAGCGTTGTTTCGTATACGAAGACACCGAGGACAACTGGACAAGACTTAAGGGGAATGGCTGATATATTTAGCAAGTAGCCTAATTACAGTCGTCGCGGCGAATGTTGAAACCGGAAACACATTATCATTGACTAATTTCTCCAGTATCAATGCCATGAGCTCCGAAGGAAGTATCAATCTCAATTATCAAAAATAGGAAATATCAAAAATCTCACATACATCATCTTCAAATCGACGAGCAACGTTAAGAATAATTTCCCTAGCTTGACTGTTGAGAACTTTTCGTCGTCGAAATGTTGAATGTGAAGCATGACCGCCATTTTCTCTGGTATTTGAATGTGCGCGACCGGCCAGGAAAGGAAAATCTATAATCTGCGTTGCATTCTGGGAGTTTCAACTCTGGCCGCGAAGACTGTAGTGCCATTCAATGACATTCCTCCCCACATAAGGCACGAATATTCACGAATGTTTAGATTACCTTTCGTACTGCAGGAAATGTATTACTACCTTAATAAAAAAATGAAAAAAAAAACTTTTTATTTAGTAGTAAATTAACTACATCAACGATCTTCCATCTATTGAGAATAGAAAAATCCGATGAACATAACCGAAGCCACCTAGTAACAAAAGGTTTTTGTTCTCGAATGAAAATGAGGAAACACATTAAATGGAAGGCGGATAATCTACGATTAGCTGCATCGTGCGCTGGTATTTAATTGGGAAATAAACAGCTCAGAAGGAAGAAAAAATGAAGACAGCTTATCCTTTCGTCAGAGAAAAAGGTTTAAAGCTGAAAACATGACATAACAAATAAATAAATAAATAAATAATTCCCATTATCTCTACTGTACCTTTGATAGAGAAAGACAGATGGTTTTCAACCATTTACAATTAATTGCCTTGTGTCAGATCTTCGCTCATCGCAGTCAAATGTCTAATTTTCATGCAAAGCACTTTAATATTAAAGTAGATAATTACAGAACTTTGCATTATTTCTATCAAAAACGGAAGGAATGCAAAAGCTACAATGAGTCAAGTTCTGAAATATTCTATTTGTTTGTTTTTTTAATTTTATTTATTTTTTATTCCATTACATGTTGAACAAACTTGACACTTCTAGATATTAATTTTATGGTCACTGAATTTCGGAAACGCAAGAATTTAAAAAACTCAGTTCTTAAGAAACATATACAGCATGTGAATCACTTTCTTTAAAAATTACAAACTTATAAAAACATTTTCCTGTTTGGAAAGTTTTATTCTGTATTGAACTGCGCAATTACAGTAGATTCCCTTTTTTTCTAATTGGTCATCGTATGGTTTGATAAACAAAGCCATAAATCAACGGACGATCTTATCAAATTAACCTTTTGCAATGACTCGTGACCTGTTTTCTTGACCACAGATATCAAGTGTTGATCTCTTTAACAAGAACGTCTTGCAATTCTTCTTAACTGGCAACGCCTGATTAAAGATAAACTCAGAAATAAAAAATACTAAATTATTTATTTCAGGGAAGTGTCTTCAAACCAACAAAAGAACGGCAACGAATTCCTGAACATTCCTTTGTCCTTTAATGTCTTCCTTAAAATCATTAGAATTTTGCGGAGAATTTTGGCTAAAGCAGAAAAATAAAAAACTCTAAAATCTCTTAAAGTAATTCACTAAAAAAAAATTCCACCATAGTTTTAAATATCCTAAATTACTAATATATAAATAAAAAAAACAAATAAATGCTAGAGTAAATATAGAGTTTTATATTTACAAAAAGGCATGGAATTTAAATGATGGAAGATGACGTGGGTAAAGAGGGATAAGGGAGAGAAGATAAGGTGTGTGTATCTTATGTGCTCATCAGAGGATCACAGTGTTTAAATGGATGCCTTTTAGGCGTTCACTTGGCAACAAACGCATATTTAAAAAACACATTAAGAACGAACACGAATTCTCGTCTTGGTCATCTTATTCTTATTTACATACCGAGTGCATTAGTAAGATAAGAGTCATACTAACGATATCTGTGGTAAGAGTATTATTATTAGGTCATCAGCTAAACTAAAATGGAAGCGTCATAACAAATGTTTAAGAAAGTATTTATCAATGTGTTTATCAGTGTGTATTTATCAATGTGTTTGACTTCCTGTTAATTACAATATATTAAACGCTGTATTTACACAAAAGGTTAAAGAACATGTTAATAAAAAGTAATAACAAACTTAACAGGATACTAAAAACAGATCAATGCTTCAAGTATTAACTAAATATTTTATTAGGTTGTGGAAGATTATGGCAGGTCACGTTCAACCAGAAAAAACATCTGCATTTGGATCAAGATCTCGTTATTAGAAACTAAAATAATTCTATTCAGTCCTAGGAAAAAAAAAAAAAATTACACAAACATTCCAGTGAAGGCAACATGAGTAAGACACATGCCCCTAATAACTTTCGACACAAATAAAAATTATTCAATCGCTTCATAAGAACTCTTTCAATTTGACTTTAATTGAAATTTAATTTTAGTTTCCAGAGGATTTTGAGACCGAGCAACAAATCTTCGGGGTTTTTGTACTAATGAACATTTTATTTATTTTTAGTCTAAATCTCCTGAATCCATGCATTAAAATAATCTATTGGATATTCAAATGAACCACAGTTGCTGTTGTCTTTTAACATATAATTTATTTGTTGGTTATAATCTAAACTAGTTTTAATAAATGGCGCCAACCGAGAATTGAAACATTTTAATTTTTCAAAAATGAATATTAAACGATATAAATTAAAGAAACAATTTTTTTGCATCTTTTAGTAACTTAGAATCATCAATATTTTAGTCTTCTGATCTAGATCGGCAGACTAATATTCCCGTTTTGTCTGTCCGTCTGTGAACAAGTATCATTAAAATCTCATTAAATTTTAATGATTAAATTGTTATGATTGCACAACTATCATAACAATCGCAACAATTGCGTCTTTTGCATTCGCAACAATCACATTTATAGTAATTGTTGTGTTTGTCAAAAGGCGCAACTGTTGCGATTGTTATGATTGTTGTTTATTGGAAATAAACACGAGGAACTTAAAGCAACATCAATGATCAGAAGACGTTGCGAAGCATTGTGATTGATTTACTAATCGCTTTCCCTACCTTGTCTTTTTTAAGTAATTGAAATTACCTTTTTTTTTTAATAACGAAATCACTTTTATGTTAATGTCATTGATAATACGATACGTTTCACTTCCTTTGTCCATCCATACTAGCATTGGCTAAAATGATAGAAAATGAACAAACTAACTCCTCCTGCACGAGCCAGTTTTAAATAGAATTCAGGTTAATAGTGGGGCACCCATTTTGTTCGGACGAGTCGCTCGTTAAGTTTTTCTAACTTTCCTTTTCTCTGATGCCTCTCTGTTAGAAGCAGAGGCCACTGACTCCCTCACTCACTTGGAGACTCAGTTACCAAAAGGTGAGAATCACGACTAACCGCTCGACAAAACGTGCGATTCGGTGAGAAATTCACGCTTATTTGTTCGTCTTTACGTGTCCATAAAAAAGGGAAAATGAAATCGTGTTATAAAAAGGAAAATATAAACAACCACTCGAGAAAGTCTAGTTGGTCTGCAGATGACAAGAGGAATGAAAGAAATAAACACTTCAATAAATAAAAAATATTAATCACTTTATCTTTAGACGAACAATATTCATGAGGTAACAACATAACTCCTATTTAACAATTAATTCATTGTAAAAGAAAGAATTATGGTGCTGGCATCCTCAGCCATCATCGCTGATTTTGTTATGTTATAGAGGAATCTGCTCTTTCCAATACTTTCAACCACTAATTTTTTTATGCCCGTTATGTTGACGACTTATTCTTTTGTACTCGCCCTTTTTTTAAACATAATATTTTCAATTCTTTAATAAATTACACCATGATATTCGGTTTACTATAGAAGGACAATCCAACTCCTCCAGCTCTTTTCTTGATGTTCTAATTGCTAATAATAATAATTCTCTTATATTTTCCGTTCATCACAAGCCTTGTTTTTCCAATAATATAACCAATTATCATTCTTCATGTCCACTCAGTCATAAAATAAATAGGATTCATTCTACGAGCATTTAAATACTCTTCCAATTCATCCTTATTTAATTCCGAACTAAAATTTTGTCGGAACCTTCTGATTTCTGAAAAAGATCCACCACATTTTATTAACAATATATTCCGACAATCCTTAAATAAAATATATAACAATTTAATTCCCCCCAAACCTCTTCAACAGAAATATATTTCTTTTCCTTATCATCCATCTTTGGAAAAACCATTATGCCACATTTTCCAGGGCTCTAGCGTAATTCTCACAGTCACCTTATCCAATAAAATTACCAAATATTTTCATCTTAACACGAGCAATTAGTTCACTAACAATGTTGTGTACAAAATTCAATGTTGAATGAACCATCCCTAAATATTTGTCAAACATCCCGCCCTTTATTTGTACGATTCAGCGACCACCTCAGAGCTGTTAAAAATAATAATACTCAATATAAAACGGCCACCCATTGCCAAAGAACTAACCACCAAATAGACACCTCCGTTACAATTATACATAGGGAACGCAACCTCTTTAAACGCCTTATCGCTGAATCGCATTTCATTTCATCGAATCCATGTTCATACAATGCAGCCAATCCTTATTACAATATTAAAACCTATTTAAGTTAAAATAACCAATCTATAATATTTTATATATTTTTTTTCCTTTTTTTATCTCTTCCCCCCTCCCTTATCTGAATATATTTTCCGCAACCTCCCTCCCTACACTTAACCAACATCAATTTGCCCACTCAAGAATCCGCATGCGCAATAGTTTTCCTCCGTCCCTTATCCGCGTCTTTAAATTAACGGGTTACTTATATTTTTTTTTCCGAGTTGATGATGAACCCGTGACGGGTTCGAAACTAATCCTGTCTCTTTTTAAACTTTATTATTTCATTTCAGTTAATTTGTGTGTTTTTTAGACTTTTTAATAATTCTCTCTCCAAACTAGGATGATATTGTTTTTGAACTCCATCTACAACAATCCCATGAAACAATTGCGCTTCTTCTTTTTTGAAGAATTCCAATCCAAATGATTACAACAGATGACCAAGAATATTTCAGTGAAACCATTGTAGAGCAGATGGTTCTACCAATGCCTGGAGGCTTCCATTTTATGAGCTATTAATTCGTTAGAAGTTCTTCTTAATAAACTTACGTTCGGCGACAGACATTAACATTCTTTAAGACACTTAGTACCGAATTAATCCTTCAAGGTCATCAATAACCTTCCAGGACATCGCAATTACAAGTATAATTAAATCTAGTTAAACACTCCTGGGCTGCCAACTTACCGGATATCCATTCCGTCCTTTTATTAAAAAGTAATTCGCTACAAACGACAACAAAGAATCTGGGCTCAAAACTATCAAAAGGAACCACCATCTTATGACAAGAAATTCAGAAATATTTTGATTTCAGTCTATCAAGAAATGTTTATAGAAAACTACATTAGAAAAGATTCAACTGGTTTGTCTTTAATGTTATCGTGACAAAGCTATAAAAAAATCACTACATATATACTAGTAATCACATACTAGTAATAACAGAACTGAAAATTCACGATGGTTTCCTTAAAAGATAAATATCCAAGTCTCCAAATCGTTTTATTTGAGAAGGAAAGTGGGTGGGTGGAGTAATTATGAAATGCTTTTGTCTATATGATTCATATCAGTTAAAGATTGTAAAATAGAAACATCAATTTATTTATTTAATAAACATTTTAGTAAAAAAAAAAAAAAAAAAACTCTTAAAAAGTTTTAAAATATTACTAATGTAACTGAAACCTAATCACCTTTTAAAAACTACAAATCCATTAGTAGGCAAACAAAGTAGAACAACAAAGGAACAACAAAGTAGAACAATAAAAGGAATGAATGAATTTCATTCTAAACTTAAATTTCCTAAGCAAAAAAAGAAAAGAATCTAAAAGATTACTTGCATCTTCACTGCAAAGCTCAAATTAACCACCATACAAAGAACGTGCCTCTTATACAAGTGAACAATTTTTCAAAAAATGTTTGTATTTCATGTGTTTTAAAAAAGTGAACAATATAAAAAAAAGCTTTTCGTACACTACCCACAAAGACAGGTTAGCGACGAATAGCTCAGTCTCCCAAAGATGGACTAGCAGAAGAAGCATCAGTAATATTACACATCGTACTGACATTCAATTGAATATAATGAAACAAACATTTACATAATCTACCGGAATTATTATTGCCGTTGTTACACGAAACGATTAAAATTGAGATCAACTCTAATGACAGGAGTTGATAAAATGCTACAATAACAGCAACGGAGAAATTAAATAGTTTTAATTTCGGAAAACTCCAGATTGTAGATTTTTGAATAGCTTTGGTTTTTGAAGAAAACAAGAAATATCCAAGTCCACACTGGGATTCGAACCCAGATTCCAGGCTATCAGCGCTTGGTAGTCATCGCTCAAGGAAACAATACAAATTTGTCAGCAGTTCTTAAATAAAACTTTCCATTTCTCTCGACATCAAAGTGATTAAATTTAACAAATGTTTCTATTTTGAATAACTATTATCCATTTGTCAGTGTTTAAAAAAAAACGAAATCCCACTTGGAAGCTTTCCTTTATTTAAGTCTCTTTTGCATTTTAAAGGTGAAATCCACTAAACGATCAACGAAGCCATTTTTTCGTTACTTTTCAGACCAATCAAACGATAGAGGAGAATTAAAAAAAAAAAGACAACCCTGTGGAACCTTCTAAGGCTTATCCGAGGACAGTGAAGTCAATTCGCTTCTAGAAGTTCAGAGAATAACGACTGATGCTACCCAACCCACCCACATAATGTTTATTCTTCTTTCTCTAGTGTAAAACTAACGTATACTAATAACGAAGGCTCACAATTATTTGAATCATGTTCTCTTCCTATTCACTAATTGGATTTGATTAATTAGAATTATTGTAAGTAAGTGATTTCTATCAATGATTTTATTACCACCAGTTCTGGCTTCTGTGGATGACGTAAATTTCTTTAGAACATTCTTGTTACAAAAAAACTCTTAAAGTAAAAAAAGCTGAATTCTCCCAATGTTATTTCTTAAAACACAGTACGATATAAAACTCCGTTCTTCTTCTTCCAGTTCAGATACAGACTGAAGGTTCACCCGCCAACAGAATAATGGTATGAATGAGTTTTCAAGTGTTAATCACGTGGTGATTTTCACTCGAATCCACCATTACGATCTGTTTTGGAGTGGCTATAGCAGGATGTTATTTTCTTTATGTACTACTTGCTGTCCTGTTAATCGCACAGAGGAATTCGTTATCATTGTGAATAGCACGGTTTTAACCCCACAGGAAGGAGCCTGTATCTGCTACACAGGAAACTTAATAATCACCATAGTCACAGTCCTTCAAGACAATCGTACAAAAACGATCAATAGTAAAGTCGTTGTCTTAAGACCAGTGATCCTAGCAAATAGCCTAACCTATACTTAGAGAACGTTTGTTGTAATCCTTTTTTCAACCAGAACATGTTTCATAACTCCCTTGTTTCTGCGAACAGCTCTATTACTTATCTCAATTCACATTCAGTACCAAAGTTTTCTATTTCTTTTTCAGATTACATCAAAACACAGGTCGCAAATATTTTCCTAATCAGCCAGGACAGTAAATATATATATAAGTTCAATCACTCAGTCACTTTACACGATTCCTGTTGCATCAAAAATATTTTACCTAACTCACTGTAAGATATAAAGATTAAAAACAAAAAAAAATCCTAATCGTAATTTATGTCTGAAACATAACTGGAAGCATCCCTTCATCTTAGCCATCTTTTTCAAATCCTCCTTATGGCTAATAGATCGTATTGAACATCATTATCAATAAAATTTATTATTTTGCATTTGCTATAAAATACATATTGTGGTAACTTCTAATTTAAAAGAAATAATTTTTTTTTTTCTTTTTATTTTCTATCTTTTGAAAACCATGAAGATGTCGATGGCTTTTATGTTAAGAATCCCCAAAAGAATTCAAATAAGCTCTGGATATAAAGATAACAATATATCAACAGAAAACAAAAAACAAATAAATAAGTCCACATTCAAACGATTTGCATCCGCTATTAAAAGCCTGTACAAACAGTTGAATCATGTTAATCCTTTCCGAAGTTTTTATCCTGGGGGATTAAACGCTACCTTTCTTCATTTTGATGTCTTAGGTAAAGGAATGCGAAGAAACGACTGACAGGTCACACAAAAAGACACTTGAGGTTTTCAAAGTTAAATATGCAATAAAAGAAAATTAAAATTTCTCTTATTTTCATGTTTAATAGAAATTATGTAATGATTAATAAATTTAGAAAAAAAAAGGGAACTGAATTAATATATTTATTCATTTATTTATTAAGAGTTTCTATAATTATTTATTGATAAATAATTCAATGACATGTTCTTAATATTTATCATTTTGCTTAAGTTAATCCTCACCAATGGTGTTCTTGCCTTGTCGGGGCGGTGAGGCTTGCGTGCATCAATGACCCAATGAGCTATACCGGCGGTGGCTTAGCCACTGGTACGCCCCCCAAGCCAGGCAGGTCAGAGGGTAGATGCCAGACGAAAAAGAACTCCCTGGTCCTTCAGGTTAGGGGTTTTGCATGAGGTTGGTACCCTCATCGTGTAAAAAACACACTTACTCATAAGCTTCCAGGAAACAACTCACCTGACTGCTCTAGATCGTGGCAGACCTAGGAAACGGTGGCTGGACCAAGAAGCCGGAAAAGGCTTTTGCCTAATCCTTGATGATGATGATGCGTAAGTTCATGGTTTCAACTTATTTAACTTAAAACAGTGATTGTTTTTTTTTTTTTTTGGCGTTTTCCATCTGTGTTTTTTATATTTCTTCGTTATAAGCGAGTACATCACAAACTGAGAACTTCTTCTGTAATTAAGAGTTTAAAACGACAGAAAAAAATATTTATGCTTATCATCGATCCCGAATTCTGTTTCCAAATAGTAAACATTACTCGAACCATTTCGAATTATATTCAAGTCTTTGGTATTAAACTTTGGTCGTTAAATAACTTAAAATTCATTAGTCTTATGTTTTAACGAAAGCCAATTTTAACCAAACTTCGAAACTCGAATTGAAACAAAACTTAGAATCTTCACTTCACAAACATCGAGATTTTTAGATAGATTGTCGCATATTCTGCCAATTTGCTAAGAAATGAATTCAAAGCCAGTATTAAAGTAATAACATTAATGATGCTTCCTTCGCCTTTAAATTGTAGAATGGAAGGCAAATAAGATTGCAGGACAGATATTATTGTACTAATTTTTTTGTAATTGAAAACCGTGGATCTCTGAGGGATGATCTGCGGCTTTTGATTTTGTTGTCGATTAAGGCTCTTACTTAGCAAACAGGTTGTAGATTCCTGTTGTAGGCTAGTTTTTTTCTTTTGAGTTCACATGGCCCTGATCTGTCCTGCATTTTAACAGACGAGATATTTGTCTAGACAAAACAACAAATCATTTCCATCTTAATAAATTAAAAACAAATTAAATTCCAATTGCAATTCGTGGTTGCCAATACAACGGAAGTCTTTCAGAATAAACAAAACCCATAGCTCTCTTGTAGGAAAAAAACCCAACTCAATTATATAATCATTTCTATTCAGTCCAGTGTTACAATACAAAAGACAGGGTGGGAAACCGTAGCTGCACTTTTTTTTTTAGTTGAGAAAAAAAAAAAAAAAAAAAGCGTCAGAAGGTTGGAATTTAAAATGCGCGAATTTAGACAATGCAATTAGCTTTTTTGTGACGGGAAAAGAAGCGTGGGAGAGAATAAACATTCTTCTTTCATTTACTATTCACACCCACCCCTCCCTCTGTTTGCGTCTTAAAACTTTACAGGACGTGATTGGAGTGGGAAGAAACTTAACAGAAATTATAGTAATTAAAAAACAGAAAATAATGTAATTAAGGTACATTAGAATAATGAAATAGCTCATTTAAGTTTTATTAGGATTTTAAATTAATCATACAACATCGTAAAGCTGAAAGATGGGGGTTATTAATAATAATAATAAGGTTCAATTTTAATGTAATTGAATCAATGAAATTATTCCAATAGGATTTACACTGTAGAGAAGTTTTTAACTCAGGAGATAACAGTTGTCTGTAACTGAATGCATACCAAAGGAAATGCTCTATTAGATCCTATATCGAAAATCAAAATCATTTAGGTTGTCGATTTCTTTAGTGAATTTAATAAAACCATCACAATTCGAAGCTTTATCTTCAATTTTTATTATGTTGAGTCTTAAGTTTTGAAATGATTGATATAAAAAATACAAATCAAATTTAAGAAAAAAATTAGTCGAAGGAAGAGATTATAAAGGGATAAAATAGGGAGTGAAAACGAACACACAATAAAGACTTCCATTGCTTCTTACTTAATATTATCAAAGATATCTGCTACCTCAAATGACAAAGATCACCTTCAATTATCAATTAATAATAAAAATATCACTAACTTCTGATTTATAAAAAAAGATTTTTATAATATTTTGTTTTTCTCTTTTTATTTCTATAACCAAACAATACACGAAAAAACAGTCTCAGTAGTTTCGTCAAAACCAAACAATAAATTTGGGGTAATTTACTTTTCTAATACTGGTATTCGAAATAGCTGTTTTTGAAATAAAAAAAATAAATAAATAAATAAATAAATAAATTTCAAATAGATTGCAATTAATACGTTGACGATTGCTTCTAAACAAGGCTTTTCTTTGTCTGCGGGAAAAAAAAAACAAAAAACTATTGAACAATAAAAGTTATTCTTTGAAGAAACCCGTTTGTTCGTTCTTTTTTAAAAAAAATAGAAGATGTCTTTGTTTAATATTGACATTCGAAAGTTTTTATCTCTTAATGGATACAGGCTTTTCTGTTCTTCAAAAAAAATAAACAAACAAACAATGATTTATCTAAAACCAACTGCTTCGGTCGAAATAACAAGAATAGTCAGAGCAATGATTGATGATTCTCTGTCGTCCTTTTATAACTTCTTCTTAAAAGAATGAAATTTAGAAGTGGAAAGAATAAAAACAAAACAACCCCACCACCACCCTATTTTAATGAAATAAGGAAATTTGGTCAGAGCCAATCCTGTTTATTCCTTAATAGTATAAAGCAGTTACTTTACATAAAAGCCATTGAAATCTTAAACAAAAAAAAAATACTGAAGTTCCAGAAATCTATATTTCTTCAGGCTTTAAGATTTTATCTAAATCAGATAAAATCCTAAAATTTAGGTTTTCTATTTCAGACAATAAAATGTATCCCAAACATACATCTGAGAATTACCACTTGTTCTTCCTATTCCGAAAAACATCCACAGCAACCAACCTTCCAACAAAAATCTATCGCTAGACTGAACTCAGACGAAGAATAATTTTAAAATCACTTTTATATTAAAAAGCACTGTTTGTTTTTATGTCGAACATTTTTACTTTTAGGAACGTGATTAGGAAGTTTTGCGAAATAGGAGATATTCTATTAAAAGTGATTTTATAGATTCCATCAAATATTTGCTTTATCTAATAAACTAAACCAATTAGTTGTAGATTTCTAACCCTTTAATTTTATGATACGCATAAAATACTTAGTTTTCAAAATGAAATAAGTCAGTTATGCAGACCTTTATAGACTCATTAGAGCCAAGGAGAGAAAGGATCCACTGATGCTCAGCCAGTTGAGCTAACTTGAGGTAGGAAACCCAAAGCTCAATTTCAAACTAATAAATAAAACGAAAACCACCAATAATTTTCCACTTTGGTATTTTAGGGCAACTCTCACAAAATCAAGTTACTAAAGAATTTTCATCTTATTCTAATTATCTATTATACAGTGATTGGTTTCACCTAAAGGATTTCCACTGAAAATGAATTACTTTAATCTGACAATCAGTTGATTTCCAAGGTATTGAAATTCAACAGTATAGTTGAATCTCGATAATCCGACATTTGACAGTCCGACACGTTTGGTAGTCGACGCCGCGTCGGATGACGTCACTGCGCTTGCTACAGACATCTCCCGTCTGCCTCGTGACTCACAACAGTTTCAGTTTCAGTTTAATTGTTCAGTTTTAATTAAATATGTACTCAATATGTATTGAAACAATATACGTACTGTAGTACATACAGTACTGTGTATGCATAACTTACATTTTCTTGCCTTAGAAGTCAAAATTCAGTTTTAAAAAAATCAACCTTTGGTAATCCGACATTTTTGATAAACCGACACTCCCTCGGTCCAGTAACTGTCGGATTATCGCGATTCAACTGTACTTAATAAAAATATTAAAAAATTCTTTCAAAGATTAATAAAACTATGATTCTATTGTTAATGGTGTTGATGATATTCGAGTTATTTAAGGATTTAAACTGAAGCTTACTTATAGATGATTTAATAAATAACAAAATAAACCTCACAAATACATGCACCAACACATGCAACATTCTTTAAGAACGCTACTACTCAACACTTGACCATTTATAATTGATTTATTTTTCTTTTCATTTAGTTTAAATATTCAATAATTCTCTGTTTCCCTTGCCTGGGTTTTTAAATCCTCTCTTGTTGCTTTGGACTGTTGCCAGAACAGAGGAGGGGTATTTGTGGCCGACGACAACGTTAATTTCAGGCAACGAAGTTCGATGTTCGGAGACAGAGACGCCCCTCTCGTAGCAATGGACAATCACTCTTATAAAGTCTCTAAATTTAGTAATATTCATAATGGTTAATGGCTTGAAACAGCAAAAATAAAATCAAAACGTCAAATTAAATCTATCATTTCTAAAATATTTTTAACACGATTTCCTCGTCTTCTCTTTCAATTTGTTCTTGACGTTCAAATGTATTCAGTCAAAGCACTTCACACACCCACACATTTCAATACTTTAAAGCTTTGCTAACAATATTAATAAAATACAATTCACTAAAGCGAAAGAGAATCCAAACAAACGAAATATCTTTAATTATAATTATTAATTGTCTTACCTTTTGTAAATCATATTTAATAAAAGCAACCACAGCTCATTTTTTAATACAATTTTTATTTTAATTAACATATTTAAAAAACCATGTCATTCAAAGTAGACAAAACAGAATTCAGGCAACAACCATATTCTAGTGATTCTCAAGTAAAATGTAGTCGATTATCGTCATCGTTTATTACCTGAAAAACTTCAGAAAGATTTCATTTGTGGAATAAATTCCATCGAATACAAAATAGATCAAAACTATCCTACTTCCCTTCACCACCATTGATATCAGAACACGGCCCACCATTTCTCACAGCCGAAAACTGCTACAGCACTTGTCAATTGGACTCGACTGAGAAGAATCTAATCTGCTCGAAGTTTACAAAAAAATTCAGCAAAATGTGTATCGATTGGAAATTTAAAGCAAATCTTTGTTAAATGACGAAGAAACAATTTGAGAATACAAAGCCTTATTTGTTACACTTAAATTATTTCCTGATATTATCTAAATTGATATATTATTATAAATCAATTGTTAGATGATGGATATAAAAGTGATATTTATAAACAATTCATAATCTAAAGTCTTAGGAAACCTGAAACATTTACTGATGATACAAGTATCCAGTTAAAGACTTGACTTCTTAGGCGAGATGGTAAGTGGTGTTGTATCGCTGAAACTTCTTTCACGCACAGGAGAGGAACCTCCAAATCTACAAACACAAAAAGATTTAACAAATCACATCATTCCATATCTTATTTAAAATAAACTGATTTTCTTCTATAAAATCAAAAGCCGAAATGCGATGCCACTGTTATGAGAAACGATGCTGGTACGTGTCGTCTTCTCACGAGTTTGATCGAACCCATCTCCAACTGCTTCGCTGACAGGTTTATCGGTGGTTGTACAGCAGGTGATTGAGGGGGCGGATGTCTGTGGGTCGACGTTCTCCTTGAGTTGCCTTCATTTACCCAACATTGTTCACATATTATCCAAGGGAATAATCCTAATCGTCCAGATGACAGAAGAAAAGAATGTTCTGGTGAGGGTGGGTAGGTACCTTTCTTCCTCTATTTCATTTTAATTCCTAGACGGAGATATTCAGTTTTCAAAGCAAAGCTATAATTCCTGCCATTTATCAAGCATCGATTCAAAACCTAACAAAAGCATTTATTAATGTGTTAATAATAAATAAAAATGATCAAAAAAGTTTCCTTTTCAATTAATCCGGATCTTCACTAACCTCTATTGTAAACAAGTGGATAGTTAAAAATCTTACCAATGTTTTATTTCCCAATGAATCTGTTAATAGATGAATTTCTTTAACAAAAACAAAACAACAACGATGCGTGTTTTCTTTGATTTCTATAAAATAAAGGAAGTCGTGGTTTACGTAAAATACCACTGGTTCTTAAAATATTTTATAAAACTTAGATCTGACGGATAATAGGATAGACTTATGAATGAGGTATTCTTCCCCACTCAGTATAAGGTTGCACTCACTATTTCGGCTCGGTTCCTTCAGCCTTCGTCAGGAGATATTGAGTGTTACGTAGAACTGTTGCTTCGTCAATGTTTTGGAGAAGCTGGAGGAGGAATCACTGTTGAAAGAACAGCTCTTAAATCCATGTTTTAAATTTTTACTTTATTTTCATAAACTCGTTCTCTATCTGTGTTCTTGTTTTAATAATGTTCCTGAATGGATCTTCATGAAACTTGGTAGGCACATTTAAGGAAAAAGATCGATGGAGTTTTTTTGAGTTTGAATCCTTGTCGAGAAATTGACGAGTGGAGGCGAGAAATAGGAGATTTAAAATTATATCTTAAATTTATAATGGATAGTAATCCTCTTAATGTCTACGCGAGATTTAATACTATTAAAATTAATCCTATTTAAACAAAATAAGTAAAGCAGATCATTAAAAGATAATCTTTATTCAGAAAATGAAAAATCTATGCTGTTTGTTTTCGGAAAATAATAAAATGCGTTTATTAGTTTAATAGTAAAAAGAGACGTGTTTTTTTAATTCGTATTATTAAAAACAAAGAAGGAAAAAAAAAAAAACCTTAAATAGTTAAAATCTTTGATTACATTGTAGAATATACTATTAAATAGTTTAAGTAGCCCACCTCCGCTCAAGGAATTGTCTTCTTATAAATTCGCATCAATATCACCAACTTAAGATTGTACTAAATATATATATTTAATGCTTAGGCCAATTTGCATGCACCACTATAAGTAGGAGAACAATGTTTTTTTTTTATACAAATTCATTGACTTGTCGATTGGGTCTGTTTTGAAGTGGACACCGACCAATCCAGTAAAGATTCTTCGAAAATGTTACATCTCTGATAGTAAACCTGCCTATTTTTCATTCAAATAGATTTGTGTGGATTGAAACGATAGGAATTGCAAATAGTTTAGTTGAATGGTGTAGTTTTTCGTTGTGAACAAATATTTAGACCCTGGGGAATGCAAGTGGGGGTTTTGTTTCTCCCCTCCTTCTCATCTCGATTTTCACCACGCACTCAGCCATCTGGTGATTTAGTAATAAAACAGTTCCCGTTTATTGCTTCGAAGGGAGGTATTTTTCTGACAGAATGCGGAAAAGAAGATGTGGAACACACAAGTGTCCATATAATAATATATTATTAGTTACTATCTACTGTCAGTGCTAAACTCCATTAGAAATAATAATATTGCTTTAAATCAATAAAAAACAACGGCAAAGTAACCTCCATTATGGATGGATATCTTTGAGATTAAATAGTAAATATGTTGATCATAGTTAGTAGAGTAACAGTGATGCATGTTTTCTGTCAAGTATATCGCTGTAAAATGAGCTTAAGTTATTACACTATTACTTGACATAATAGAAAGAAAGCAATGTCATTATTAGTCATTCAAAATGTTCGTGATATTAATTCTTTCCAAAGCCATTCTTCAAACATTTACAAAAACCTACATTTAAAGAACTAAGAAAAGACTATATTTATAAGTCTTCGATTTTAATGTAGAAACCTTAAAGACTTCTACTGTGGGATAAGAGTCCAGTGGCATTACACCCCTCTTTGACAAAACTGACCCAATTTCCCCAACGCCTATCCAGGGGCTCCAGGTGGGTTTCCTCCCCAAACGCAATTTTCGAGACAAAACCGTAATCAGGATGTAGTTACCACAAGTCCTACCACCAGGAAGCGGAAGACAACTACAACCATCACCTTCTCATCCTATCAGTTCATTTTCATTCTTCTGCAAAAAATCTTTATTTTTTAATTTTTTTAATCGTAGTGAACAAACACTTGTTTGCTGAAACTGTTCAAATCTAAAAAAAAAAAGCTGCATCCGGTTTTGGTAAATATATCGCTCATTAAAAACTCTTTACCAATTGCATAGAAGTTTAGGAAATTCAAAAGCGTAAGATATAATCGACCTGGATGTTATCTTTAGGTTTTCTAAGGTATATTGGACTCGCAATTTTTCACATTTCCTTATAAAATTTGATTATACATTTAGATATTGGGAAATCCATTTCAAATCTTCCAAAGGAGATTGGCAAACTATGGGAATTTGCCCCACCCTGTAAAGTAATAAGATATATACCGCCTGTAGGTGGTTGACTTCCCTGCCACCCACATTTACCACAATCACTCAAACGTCATATCTAGAATTACATAACTCCGAACGGACTAATAATTGAGACAAGTCGTAATAATAAGAAATGTTCTATTGATGGAGATCTTTTCTTACATACATATCTTATCGCTATACAGGGGTGGAACAGATCTGCCCATTCTCCTTTGATAATCTTGAATTGGATCCCTTTTCATTGTCTCCAAATAAACTAAAAGGCAACTACAGACAACTTGAAAAGTATTTAGTATATTTTCCGATTCCAGATTTTCTTCTCAAGATATGCTAAGATTATTGTTTTTGAAGTTCAGAGAAAAATAAAGGCAATAATAACCTAATTAAGCTTAGTAATTTTTAACCTTTGAAATATTCTTTCTTTGATAAAAGCAATTAGGGATTGATAGGAGACTAACTCCTAATATTTACATTTTAATAAATATACGAAATTCGTTGTTGATAAATAAATGTTGTGGAACATAAATAACAGAAATAAAAGACAAACAACCAAAACATGGAATCTAAGAATTTTAAATGATTCGGAACTGAAACTGTCGAAATCTGAAGGAGTTTTCTCTTTGGGGGAAATGCTTTGTATCATTTGTTGGTGGGTCTTCCGTTTGCTGTAAATACCCGATCTTATTATATCTATCGTGGTCTCTATTGACACTTTCTTATAAGTTGTTGGGGGTGTAATGGAATGTTTATGGGTGAGGAAGAAATATAAGATCCATTAAAGGCCGTCATACAAAAATCATATCCATAAAAGGTGCAAGAACAACACTTAGAGGAAACAATAAAAACTTCAGCAAAACAAAAACTCTTCCGAAACTCAGGGGTTACTGATTTTCCTCATTTTATAATCTTTGCTGTGTTCGTATTAAGAAGTCAAACCCATAGAAATCTCTACTCAACTAAATAACTAACTCAAGGCTTTCTCTCCAGCCAGCGTTTTCAATCCGTGTCCATGAAAGGTTTTAGCTGAGTGATAATGTACGAATATGACATTGAGGGTCCTTTGGCCTCCCTCACTATCGTCCCTGTTCCAATCGAATGGCATTGGCCCATTAAATCCAGTGACAAAGCACAAGACTCCTAAATCAATGGGGAGGGTCTCAACGATAGACAAAAAGCTCCACTGATGAATAATCCTCGGAATCAGTCCCAGGAAACAATGACACCAACATAGCTTCCATCAGAACAATGATCTTCTGTTTTGTTGTCATTTAGTTTAATAATTTTATTTTTTAAATATTGTTCCTCAATCCCCATCATCTTGAATCAATATACAATTACAATAAAATCTCTGCAATATGATAAATAACATTAACGACGCATCAAATATTACATCCAGCTGGAAAAAAAAGTTCTTCCAATTCGTATAAATTTCTTAGTTAAAAAGCAAACATTTTTAATTGAAATGGTGGAAATAATTGTCGGATTTTGTCTAAACTTGGATTTCGTCACTGTTTCAAACAGACAAGAAAACTAATAACGGATATCGCAAGACTACATTTTTGTATTCATAAAAAAAACAAATGAAAAGGTTCTGAATTTTGTAAAACACAGATGACTTTATTTAGAATCTCAAATTTTAATACAGTCGGACCTCTATTTAACGAACCTCTATTTTGCGAATTTTTCTATTTTGCGAACTTTTCTTTGGAACCAAGAACATTTTGCTAATTTCTTCGTAAAATAACCTCCAAATAGCGAAGTGCATTTTCTATTTGACGAACTTTTTCGAGGATAAAGCTGAGGGAAAAAAAAGAAATTAACGATGATGTGCTGATTGATGATTATCTTTCACTTGATTTTGAAGTTGAAACCTCGGAACACTAACTGAATCGGATATTTTGGAAAGTGTGAAAAATAAAAACAATACAGCTATGAATTACGATGAAGATGAAGATGATGAAAATGGAAATGATCATGATGCAGAAATAAAAAAAAAACCTTCGTATGATGAAATGCTAAAATCATTTGAAACAATCCGACGCGGATTACAATTCGAAGAAAATACTGAATGGGTGTTTGGTGAATTGCAAAGATGCGAGACATAGGCTACTATGAGCGAAAACGCTTTCTCAAAAAAACAAAAGCACTTAGACAAAATTAACAGACTCTATTGGTAAAATTTAAGTACGCATATGGTAATGTATGCTTTATGTCATTAATATTATTACATTTTTTTAATAATATTTACTGTTTATGTATTTTAAATCTGTTTTCTGTAGTTTAAAGTAATTTTAAAAGGTGAATCTCTATTTAACGAATTTTCCATATAACGAACTTTTTTTCGGGATTTAGCGACTTTGTTAAATAGAGGTCCGACTGTAACTGCTAAAACACTGGAAACAACTAAATTTCAAATCTTACAAAGTCAATCCATTTTATCAATATTAACGAATTCTGACAGTAAAATAGAAAGACTATTAAGTCACAGAATTAGAAACATTAAGAAATCCTTGATATTGTGAAGATTCCACTTCAAGTGAGGAATTCATGAAGTAAATATTTTTATTTTTTTTTTACAATGATCAGGATAAATCTCTAAAAAGACCTTAACATTTACGAGGACATTCAATTCATGTTTGTTAAAAAGCAGGACTTGAATTGGTAACATTTAGTTTCACTGATTTATTAAAAAAAAAATTACAAAAGTTGAACATAAAATACTCAAATATTAATACGTTTATGAATGTAGCACATTGAAATACTTTGGTAACAAATAAAACAAATTCATGCGAGTAGACAAATCACTATCATGAAATTTTACAACCCAATAAAAACACTTTAATAGGAAAGAGAAAGTCCTCCGCCCTCCTACTTGTGTAGAGATAGACTCAGTAGCTATAGAATCGATTTCCACTGGGAATTTCAGTTCTGATATCAGAAAGCGAGAGTATTCACACCATACGACATCTTTCAAGACTCAAACGGTTCATTGTGAAAGGATCAATAAGATATCCCCTCCCCCTTGTATCTCTTCTCATTACACGCCTCTGGAAGGTTTTCTACTTTTACAAATAAAACCTCTCATTGGTCCTACACAGTCATTTTGTTTTGTGTGTTTTTGACTTTGTTTAAGATATCACATTGCCACAATTCAATTAGTGATTTGTGTTCCCGGATCTTAAAAGAGTTTCATCAGTAACATTATTCAAGCTGATGATATTTATTAAGACTGAAACAGATGTAATCGGTTAAGATCCGTGAACACAATGTTTCATTATATTAACTTTATACTTTTTACACATTTAAATTAACTGCCACTAAAAATTTAGGGTAGACAGAGTTACAACGTAGATCCCCCCTTATTAATGTTGGCTGCTACTGACAGAATGAAGCTGCATTTGTAGCTTAAAAAAAAAACCAACCCTGATTAACTGGGCAGGGTATAGAGGTAGGGGAGGAAGTAAATAGGAGGGTAAAAGATTCAATTCATGAATTGAGACAGCTGTCATAGCTCAAGATAAATGTAGGAAGACTTAATTACTTGGTCATGTGACCTACCCATCAATTATGATCATAGAAAATCCACTAAGAGCCAAGACAGCTCCATTTGGGGCCTGGTACAAAGTAGTTTTGACTCTCTCTCTCCTTTCCTTTTAATTGATGTAATAAATATTAAAATAAATTAATATAATTCTTTCTTCATTAAATTTTTAAAACATAAAAACAAACAAATCTAAGGGCCCGGTGCGGGGTCACCAATCGCACCACCCTTGCTCTTACTACTACAATGATGTAAGCCACTCATGAACAAACTGAAATTGAGAAAGGGCTTTTATTTAGGTGACAAACGACATTAGTAATTAAACCTTAAAAATCAATATCTTTAAAATATTACAGAGACCCAGTCCATATTTAAATAAAAAAAAGGTAGATTTGCGGTGGAAAAATACAAAGCAATTACCTAATAAAGGAAATGGAATCGTCAACCAAAACAATATATTTTTAATATAAATTTGTATAAAAAAATTTCTTTACAAACAAACTTTCATTACGTAAATTTTGTTTGCAAAAGAATGATTTGTAGCTTCAATTACATCATAATATAAATCAATTTAGAGAATCTATTAAAGGTAAAAGGATTGGGTTTTTTTTCTTTTGTCTTTCAATAATATCTCGATTCACAATAATTAAGAGCTTCCAAATAAGTAGAGAGAGAAAAAATCCATTATGAGACCGTCCCCAATCAATTCCCAATCAATTCCCAATTCAGCTCCCCACCACCCTCTTTTTTTGTGTTAAAGATTAACAAAAAGCACACCCACACACACATATATACATATAGACCAAAAAAAAGTAGAGAAAAAAATTGAAAAATAAGAAGTGGAAGACAATGAATAAAAAAAAAAAATGAATCTGAACTCACGAGATATTTCTAGTGATGCCATTATTAATGAAAACTTAATTTCTAAATAAATCAAATTACATATATATTCTTCTTTAACGTATATCTTGTAAATTACACTTCTAGAAGTTCGTAATAAAAACAACTCCTTAATTTCCACTAAATTTCATTCCTCTTTGCGAAGGACTTCATCAGATGATAACAGAAACTGCTCTTCTTCCTCTACCATTTCTTTAGGATGACAGATAAGAACTGAAATCGTTATCATAGTGTTTTATTTAACTTGAATACGAAAATTTTTCAACAGACGCCGTCACTCGACATCAAAGAAAATACAACTATAAGATTCACAAATAAACTTCAACTTTCAGATATTAATAAATATTTTTCTACTTTAAATGCAAGGACTCCTGGATATCTTCAATGTTTTGCATCACTCAACAACTGATCAAAAGGAGGATATTGACTAACAATCTCATGAGGATGAGTCACTTCAATTCGTCTTTAGCAGAATTAAATTCCACTATTTTTCTACAAATTAAAAAGTCAACGTTTCCATGTTTTCCCTTCAATAACTTCCAATCTCCATAGTCTTGTCTATTTCTTTCATTAAATGTTTCAAAAAGCTTGAAAAATTGAAACCTATTAATGTCTCAATGTAGCAAATAACTTCAAACAATGTTAAATTCTTTATGAGATCAATTAATTTTAATTTCTCTTGAATCTTTTAATATCTTAAAGTACGTCGGGCAAAAAATTACTAATTTTCTTTATATTATTCTATAATTTCCTTTAATTAATTAAAAAAAAGTCCCTATTACTTTATTAAGTCTGTATTAAGTCTTGTTAAGTATTATGATAAACACGTGTATTCTAAACAGATTTAGAATTTATCACATTTGATATTTTGACCGACATCCTTTCTACAGAGAAAGGTTTGAGAACCACTGCCTTACATAATAATAATAAAGGAGAAAATAGGCCTGTAACTTTGATACAAAATTATTTAACACCAATGAAAATTTTATTCTTATAATATTTCTTTTTTTCTTTTCTTTTATAGAATCTATTAATCCCTCGTTCGTTGCAATTGATTCCCAAATCCTTACTTAGTAAAACATACACAGATAACATCAATGCTGAAGAATTACATTTATTTTAATGCAATATTAGATCTTAAGAATTTATTAACATAAATTATCCTTATATATTATTTCTCAAAAGTGTTTTGTTGTCGGAACGCCATATTTCCCTTAATACTTCATCAAAATCAATGATTGAAACGTCATTTTGAAGATTACGTTCCCCGCTAATGACGAAAAATAAACAAATTGTTTAAAATTAATGTTTTCGTTAAAAAACTTTATTTTAAAAACCTTTTTATAAAATATAGACACGCTTTAACAAAAGCGACTTTATTTTTCGAAAGCGAAACAGCATTTCAAATAATTCTACAGCGTCGTAAACTTGAAATATATCCTTTTTTGAATAAAAATGTACTTAAAATGATATTTCATCGTTTATTTATAAGAAAAGATAAAAAAACAAACAAAGATTTATATTTTAATAAAAATAAACGATTTATTACAATAAAAAAACATAAAAATTTATCAACTTCTCATATATTATTTCTCAAAGGTGTTTTTTTTTTTTATCTCCCTTAATACTTCCAGCAAAATCAATTTTTGAGATACCGGTACCATTTTGAAGATTACGTTCACTGCTAATGACGAAAAATCAACAAATTGTTTAAAATTAATGTTTTCGTTAAAAAACTTTAATTTTAAAAATCTTTTTCTAAAAATATAGAGGCGCCATCTATTGACAATCTGTTCATTTATTTATTTCCACAGACTGATGAAGATACCATGCGAATTATTCGCACGGGTCAACCTTTTTATAAAAATGTAGAAGGCGCCATCTATTGACAATTTGTTCAGTTATTTATTTATTCCACATTTTCCATTCGGTGACTGACCAAGGTACCATGCGAATTATTCGCACATGTCAACCTTTTAAATAAAAATGGAGGAGCTGCCATCTATTGACAATCTGTTCATTTATTTACTTCCACATTACCATTCGGTGGCTGATCAACATACCACGCGAATTATTCGCACGGGTCAACCATTTTATAAAAATGGAGATGGCGCCAACTATTGACAATGTGTTTAACTATCATGCACGACAGCTGTTGGATTTGTTTATTATTTCTCAAAGATGGTTTTTTTTGTTGCGAATTATTCGCACGGTTCAACTATTATAGTTAATTCAGCTGTAAAGAAATAAAAAAAATAAAAGCTCAAATTTTAGGAAATCACTAAATGTCAAGAGAAATTGTTTTCCAGGGTAAATAATAAAAATTACGTAGCCTGGGAATTCGCTTCCCCCCCCCCCCTTTCCATTTTTTTTTTGCTTCTTCTGATGAAGGAAAAATAAGAGAATAATGAAATCCCTCGACCTGCCCCTAATCACTCTTCATATTTACTTCCCCAAGCTCCAGTGAACGAAGGGGGTAAAATGACTCAACCCAAACAAAATACATTCAGACTGTGTTCATTCATAACGGTCGTGCTTTAACGAAAAAAAAAAAAAAACAATTATATTTTAAAAGCCACCATTTTATTTCAGATATTCATCGAATATGAACTGTAGTTCTCAATCAGAGAAATAATTTTATTAATTAATAGAAGCGAAATAAAATCAAAAGCAATTCTTTAAAATAAAGGCTAGGCTCAGATTGGACTAAATGATGACAAGGATTAAAGCTTTTTACAACACTAGTTTAACTCTCCTCCCCGTTTTTAAATTATATCATCCAGAGTAACTACAATTTATTGTTAGCCCCATAATTAGAACTGTCTCCCTTCATCGTCTTTGAAAAAGGCAACTGAAACATTTATTTTTAATTATAAACTAGCGAAGCAGGTTTTTTTTTAAATAAATATTTTAACACAACCCGCGAGTGCGTCTCGGAGACCTCATGTTTGATCGTAAGTCACGTGACGTCCGATTGACCCACGTAGATAAAAGTTAGCATTCTGAATACTACACCTAACATTTGCAACTTACGGAAATACAAATTGTCTTATGATTTCGTAGGAGATAAAACCAGAAAAAAATCAACTTTTTTTTTATATACGTAGACTAGCGAAAATATCCGAGCTTCGCGCGGATTGCATAAACGTTGTCCTGATTTTTCTCCAGTTGGTACAAAATCATGTGATGATTACAAAGTAATGTTATTTTGTAACTTGAAAACCCCGTAAAGTACCCTTCAACAAAAGTTTTCCCCGTTTACAGCCCTTAGGATGCGAATATCGAAAATTCATCGAATTAGTATGATTTAGATTTTTGACAAAGAACACTCATGCGGAATTTCGTGGTTCCAACTCAAGCGGTTTCAGAAATGTGTGTATCTTTCAAGAAAGTTTGAGAAATTGCGACATTGTTTTAAGACAAATAAACATACAAACAAACGCTCAAGCTTATTATATAGATTAATAAAAAAAATGTAAGAAAAGTTTTTGCGAACAATTAACGTAAATTAGAAAACTACTATAAAAAAAAAGAAAAAAAAAGAAACCTGCATGCATTCTTGAGGAACTACATTGTAGTCTGGCTTGTTTCAATTTTGTTAAAAATTTTTGCTTAGTAATTTTTAGGAATTTTTTTTTAACATTTTCTGTTGATTAATAAAATATAACCGATAATTTATTTCTCTTAAAAAACTCTTAAAAATTCACCATTCCTTTGAACATTTCCATTAAACTAAATAAAAACACTTCAAAACATTTCCTAAATAATAGAAACAAAAAGTAATATAAAGTTGAAATCTATTCTGTGAAAGAAAGGAATTATAAAAACATTTCAAGATAAAAAGTGCTTCCATTTCACCTCCATTTAATGGCCTTGAAGTTGAAGCTGATAAGAAAAAGAAACATAGCCAACCCATAAGTCTAAAGAAATGAACCTAAGTGGTGGTGTTTTCTTTATCTCTTCAATTATCTACAAACATTCATTTGGTTCCAGTTCTTTTGTCTTGACAGTAAAAGACCTTTAATGCTTAACCATTGATTCCCTTTCAAAAACTAAATTCTTCAATAACCAAGTCTCTAAAAAACTAAGCGAAGAAGAAGTCGCTTTCTCTACTAAATGAAATCGGAGTTTACTTTCGATAGTGAAAAAAAAAATCCCTTTTAATTTTCCTTTCTCTCCTAAATACTTTTATGCTTTGTCAGTTTAATATATATATATTCGTCATTCTGTTTCGTTTTCTTTTAAGGCTGGTGATTTTGTTTTTAAACACATTCAGTGTCCAAAGTTTTCAATTTCAAAACAAAAACGAGAATTTTTCTTTTCTTTAATGATCAAAGAAAGGATACCATTGAGATTCAGAAACTGCTTCTGAGTTGGATTCTTGTTAGAACTACAGATGGTCGCAGTACAAGAGTCATAAAAAAAACTGACCCATTACTTTTTTATTGGTCTCCTCTCATCAATTAACCTCAAATCCCATCTCATCTCTCTCTTTTTTTGGTGCGATCTTATTATTAAACTGTTTTTTTCTTCTTCCTGTGACTTTACTTCTTAATAGATACTTTATGTGGAACTGCAATCACTGGAGCCTACAAATCATTTCTCTCTCTTTCTAATGAATAACAAATAAAATGTTCTTATCGGAACATATATTTCATTATTTATTATAAAGCATATTTCGAAAATTCAACTAAAAAATATCAAATAAAGTGCATTTTTTTCATTTTTATGTAACAATTTTCAAGTAACATTTTCTTAAATCTTTTCTGTGTCCTAACAAGTATTGCAGGCAGTGAAATACTTTCTACCTAATTTAGGAAATATTACAAGATACATTGTTCGCCATCTAGACAAACCCAACGCACGAGATAATCTGTTGCAGTTCACTTCCCTTTTGAATACATTTCGAACTCTCTTAGTTTGACAACAGAGTATCAAATCATGTCACTGAGTTTTATTAAAACGACATTACTTTATTTGCCATCAAGTTATTAAACTTGAAATTTATGTTGTTGTTTTTTTTTAATGTTTTGGATATGATTTGAATCCTAAAGAAACTAAAATCAGATCATGTAACAATGAATTTTAATTATTACTCTTCACTGTGAAAGTAATCTAAGAAAGAAACCATACGTCATCGGTAGCCAACATCATTTTCAAGGAATGAGAAAAACAAAGAGAAAATTCTCAAAAATTCCAAAATATTACAAAATAATTTATCCCTAGGAAAGTGTGAGATTTCATAAATTCTGTATGATACAAATGGTAGAAAAAAGTCTTAAGAACGTTCGACTGAAATTACAAATATTTGGAGGCTAACTGGATTAAAAATAAACTGTTAACACCGTTTCCCATTATATAAATGATTCACTACGTTTTGGTTTCCAACATAACAATCTAGAAAAGTCTCAAAAATTCCTTTTTATGTGGTAAGTTCCTTTTCCATTAAGTTGTTCATTCTTGTAAATCAATGGACCACTTGAGAATAGGCGGGGTTTCGTAGTTCCACCAGTCTACTTTTGGCTTGTGGGATAAACAAAGCCATTTTAACCCTTCGTTTTAACCCTAGTAGATGTAGAGGCTGAACTAAAAGGTTTGATTTGGATGCAACGGATGTAAGCCTTCCAAAATTTTCAGATTGGATGTAGAGTTGATTATCCAATCGATTATTGAAGACGACAGCAATATATTTTCAAAGAAGGATATAATTTAATGGACCACTTGAGGATAGGCGGGGCTTCGTAGTTACAACATATCCCACCAGGCTACTGCTTCGCATGTGGGATAAACAAAGCCATGTGCTTTGTTTTAACCAGTGTAGATATAGAAGAAATATTATATTAAAGAAGGATATTCCAAGCATTTTTACAGAATTATTACAATAAGGATCTGCACAGTACTGAACCATCCGTCTTGAAATAAAAATCGACGATTTTTTAAGTAATTCACTCAAAGTTATGTTTGTTTATCCCACAAGCTCTCGCCGCATGTGGGATACACGTCATACGTGACGTCGATAGGGGCGTAAACCTCAAGTGGTCCATTACAATATGATGAGATTAAAAGATTAAATTTTAGGGATTTTTCGGGGGGGGGGGGAGTGTCAATATTTATTTAAATTTGTTAAGTCAAGAAGAAGTTCAGTGCACCACAAAATGTAACATTTTTAATGAAAGCCATTTCATCTTGTCGTAGTGGGGAATAAAAGTACAAAAGAAGAACAATGCAGCAGTAATACATTACTAAAAACCCACAGCGCCTCGAATGACCACCCAGAATTAGGGTAAGTGTTGAGGAGTTCTCGTCAGGACCATACTTCGATTCAGTGCAACAATTTCCCTTGAGTTTATTATTCAATTGTGGAAATAATCTTGTGAAAAACTTACCATTTATTTCGCAGTTATAGGGAATTGTAGATAATAAAACCACCTCTTAAAATAAGGGCTGTAATCAGACCTTCTTTTCTACTCACATCAATTCCTTGTTTTTTAATTGTTATGTTTCGGCCTCTCTCAACAATCAACAATCAGGCTACAGACAAATCGCTATATTTTCAAATACAGTTCTGTTAAGAATGATGGTGTTGGCCAGTAAAAAAAAAAAATAGAAACGAGATCATTAGGAAAAAACGTTGGTTGGTATTTATTATCATAACTGTGAAGGAGAATAATTGCAAGTGATGAAATGAAGATGATAAACATGTCTTTCCTCCCACGTGACTGCATTAACGAACGGTCAAAAGGACTAGGATGACGTCAGAGGCTCCTTCTAATGAATATTGATTAGGGTTGTTCTTTATTCATCTCAATTTCTGTTGGTAGCTTTTAAGTTACAACTCATCACACCCAGTCGTTAAAGAATTAAAAGTCACGAGCTAATATATTTACATGTGACTGTCTGCCACCCAACCATCGGTCAGTTTATATCGTTTGTCATAAGCTGTAACAACACAATGTATTTTCAAAGAAACCTTCTAAGTTACAATAATAATAGTTCTTTAATGTTCTTTCTATGTACAATGTGGATGAGAAGCGATGTAGAAGATATTCCTGTATTCGATTTCTTCCCAGACTTACACAACCATATCAAATGAAATCCACCATTTCTGTTTTAACCATTGCAGTGCTTCTGCTGAAAGTACACAAATGAGCCAACAGATGAACAAGGAAGTTGAGTACGAGAACTAATTTTCGTTTTAAATGTTACTGGAATTTCCTTTATCTAGAAAATAGTAACAGATCTAAAAGTTGCAAAATTATTTCTTAACAGCCTTATGTTGATATGTTTTTCAAGGACGTGTCACTGGTGTTTTAACTCCAAAATTAATGTTTTCATTAGAAATTGAAAATCAAATACAATCCAATTTTTCTGTTACTTAAAACCCAAGTATGTTTTCTCTTCGTTTGATTTTTAAAGTATTCACCAATCAAAAAAGAACAGAGATGATAATTCAACGAAGATGACACATTAACATCATTGAAAAACGGACACCAGCAGAAGGCTTTCAGAAATAGTTTTGCAACTTTCAGATCTGTTACTGTTTTGAAGAGAAGGGAATTTCAGAAATGGTCCTTTCAATGACATTTCTTTCTTAATTTCTTACAAATGTTTTCTTCTTATTGATCAAAAATCTCCACTTTTGATTCATCATTGTTTGTCTTGAAATTGCTGTTGTCTTCTAAATAAAGTCACCACAAAATGTTTATTCTCATTATTTTCTTGTCTTGTTTGTAAACATTCCTTGTAGTAAATTTAACAATCACCAATTGTAGTCAATTGTTACTGTTCTGAAGTCTCTGCAATGGGATTCCAAAAATATTCGGATAAACTTCGGACTGAAAACCTAAATCTATTGAGATTCCCTTCCCTTATGAACTTCATTTCATTTGTTTTTTCTACCCCAAGAATAGCTTCCATTGTAGCGTTCAACCAAAATAATTTTCATTTAGACAGAATAAGGAAGGAATGAAAATACAAATATAAATAAAGAAAAGAATACGATAACTGGCAAACAGCCACAGCCCTATGGATGTGTAAACGTCATAAACAGGAGGAAATGCAAACAGGAAGTAGTAAAACTAGGGTCTGTTGTTGACTTGACTTTTTAAGAAATAGTTTAAAATGTCACCTTCAAACTGTACATAAAACACTATTTATTTCGTTTGTAACCTCAGTGGTCATGCAATCACTCGCTGTAAACTATACAACTCTACAGATGATCTTTACAATCTCTCTTAACTTCTAACATCCCTGCTCTAGTACAGCTAAGGTCTTTTTTTGTAAATAATAATCATTAGGTAAGCATTGAATATTAAATATATAGAACTTCAATAACTCCATTCATTGCGTATTTGCTGGATACGATTTAACGGTGTGTTCTAAACGAAATACCTGCTAGGTTATTAAAAATATCAACTCAACATTCAAAATTTTAAAAAAAATATTTTCTTGTTGTTTTTTGTTTTTTTTATTGAAAGATTAGAACAACAAGTTTAATTCTTTTCCAGGGATTAACAGGAGAAGGATTTAAGAATGACAGAACATTAGGAAGACAAGAGAACGGCTAAGAAACTGATATAATCTGTAATTCTTGTGGAAAACCGGCAATTTTCAAACTGTTTCAAAATCCTTTTCTCTTTCATCTTGCAAAGCTAACTTAAATGATATTCAGCCCACGAATGGTTTTGGAGTTTGATACCATAGAAAATGGAAGTAAAGATATAATTAAATAGATACATATTTGTTATATATTAGTCTTTCAATGCATGACTTACTCATACTTAAGGACATCAAACCATGAGATTCCAAGTCGTATACAAACAGCGCAAAAGCTAATGAATCCATCAATTTGTAATAAATATACTTGCAAATACATTGTCCTGGCGTAGAAAAAAACCGCAGTAAATTACTGAATTGTCAAAGATGTTTATTGTTTTATTAAACATTTCACAAAGAAAGAGTTCCTTACCGTAAACACTACCACATTATAAATACGAACTGTGTCTGAGGAACAACTCAATTATTTAACAATTTCAATTGGATTTGTTACAATAAGATAATGGCCACGATAAATAAAGAAAAAAAAAAAAAAAAGGAATTTTACACCCACCTATTTGAATGGTATTACAATCACCCCAATAAACGTGACTTCTTTTCCTGGTAATTCTATCCGACGCCTACAGGTGGCGCTGACCATTTATTAGAAACATCAAGTTAAATTATAGATTGGTATAACTCGTAATTTACAGATATTGCAAAATGATCCATGTGGCTAGTAAATTGGAACACGTGATTAGTTTTGAAAGATGAAAGATTAAGGTTTTTTTTGTTTTGTTTTATAATCAGAAAATTATTTTCCACAAATATTAAACAAAAAAATTATTCGACCAAAGTGAGTGCAAGAGATGATCTCGTTTTCATTCTTTCCATAAAAAATCAAAACGAATAATAACTCAAAAATCTTATTAATAATACAGTTATTAGACTATTATATAAATTTTATTATTAGACTATTATATAAATTTAAAATTAAATTATTTAATTAAAAAAATCATGTTTCCAATTCGAAATCTTGGATTTAGCTGTTGTTAAATAAACCCAATTTACAGAAATTGTTTGAAATTTAATCTGGCTTTAATCCCATCGTGTAAAAAATAATTCCCTGTAGGAATAGATTCTGAGTATTTCCTAAATAATAACACGATTCATTTAAGAAAAATCAAAGATAAACATTAAAATCATTAGTTTGTTGAATATTAGCACATATTAGTTAATTAAAAGTTTTTAAATATAAAAAACATTTAAAACTCACCTTTTTTTTAAATTTAAAAACTTTTAATTGGCAATCTATAATATGGTTAGATAAACTAATGAAATTTTTATGCACTTAATAATAAGCTTCTATTATAAAGAAATATGGTTGAAAATAGTTTCAAATAGCGATTGTTTCTATATTATTCATAAAGTAGTTATTATTAACTTAACTAAAGTAGTGATTAATTGTATACATAAAAACGTTTGATCAGAGTTACCGAGTTGAACGAAATCCTGTTGTCGGCGTTGGTGAAGTCTTTTCTGTTGCTAGTCAATGACGTGAACGTTGGTAAACTGAGGTCATTTTTTCTCAGAAACCGGACAGTCCAACCTTCAGTTGAAATATGATTCCTCTTTGCAATTTTTAGGGCCTTCATTTGAATCATTCCGAGCTTATTCGTAGTTCCATAATTCAATGTACTCATTATAAGACTTCTCTATCCATATTCGGATATTTGCTGCACTTTGGACCTCGAAATGATTTGGAAGTGATCTTCCTAATAGTTCTTTCTGGTTCCTCCAGTAACGTATTAGTGTCAGTTCCACTGCAAATTGTCTTCCTTTACAACCATTTTTCTCGGCGTATGAAACAACTTGAAACCCGCTGTTGTCCTTTCTTCTCATTTTCAACAGTGGATTAGATACCTAGCATTGTTTGAATGTGGATTATCTTGGGTGTCTATGAAGAGTTTTAAGTTTGTGAAATAATAACGATAAGAAACTTTCGCGTAGAGAAACTTCTTTTAATTCACTGAATTGGGGGAGTCGGGGATTACTCGAGGGAGGAACTTATGTGAGTAAATAGTTTTGCGAAAATGCAAATACATTCAATATGATTTATAGCTGAAAAGATGGACAACACCTGTGGAAACTCAAGTTTCTCTAAACTTAGTTTACTTTAAGCATTAATTGTAAAAAGGTCTTCAAGCACATGAAGTTCAAAATATGTTTAGATGTCCATTAATTATTATTATTATTATTATTATTGTTATTATTACTTGCGAGACTGTTTTTATCAGATGATATTATTAAATAAAAAATTTGAATTTCAGATAAAAGGACACTGCAATTATTCCTCTTCACTAAAACTCCTTTCAATAAGATTAAACTGTTTCTTATTTAGAACGATTAATATATTGTTTACTGAATCGAGATGATGTATCAGTGTCTACTGTCATTAGGAAGGGCGGGGGATGTCACTGTGCAAAGGCACGAAATAATAAGATTCCGTATCTGGTTTTGAACAGTTTTGCAATCAGTCGCCCCGGAAACCAAAACAAACTTATCTACGCCCACTGCTCTTAAATGAAAAGCTTAAGAATTTTTAAGATGATGTCACTAGTTTAAATGAAAAGATCCATTCTTGAATAAAACAACTAAAAACCACAGTAGATACAGTGTTTGCTAACTTCCTTCGAGTTTAGTAGTGTTTGCTTATAGCTATCAATTTTATTTCCGCCCCATCACCTTTTTTTTTTCTTTGCTATTTCATAAGCAGCTTTATTGTGACAAAAAAGAAAAAACAAAACAAACGTAAATAGTTGTGCGTTAGTGGATCTTCAATATATCTATAAATAAAACACATTAATAACAATCCAGAGATGAAAGTACACATGGAATACTTCAAAAATGTACATGAGTTGAGAGGCCAACTCTCAAGCGTTTTCATCGAATTTCCAGTATTAGTTTATTCATTTTCTGTTCGTTTTCGAAGCAAGTGTTCTTCTGATCAGTAAATTAATAGGCTGGAGATATAAGGTTTCAGCGTTCGATCCTGCAAGCGAGACAAGACTTTTTTTTATTATATTATTTATTTATTCCTTCTTTCTTTAATATAGGGTTATTCATTTTTCCGGTTATATTAGGAATGTTAGGTGATAAAGTAACAGACGATTAGGAATCAATTAATCAATAAATAATATTCGCCTAACACTTTTTTTTATTAGAATTAATTTATTAAATATAAAATAAGACATAAATATGCAACTTAACTTTTTTTTTTAAATCTTGTCTTTTTTCTTTGCTGTACTTAATAAGTTTTTCACTTCTTGTTTTGTTTATATTGTTAATAGTAGAACCATTAAAGCCTATGGATAAGAATTCTAATTCATGGATAATAATTGAATTATTTATTCTGGTAATTCTTAATGGCTAAAGTTTTTAATTTTTTTAATTAAAATTATTATAGTTCTAATTTTATTTAGAATTTTTTTTTTTTTTTTTTTTATGTTCTTGCTTCTATACGTAATACTTAAACGAAATACTTATTTCAGGATTTTTATCGCACAGTTCAACAGTTGTACTATTCGTTACATTTATGAAAAAGGATTAATTACAAGGAAATCGCAGAAAAGTGCCTGAATACAGGTCTGTGAAGTTTTTGCGATGTACATGACGTGTTCTCTCCTTGGAAGATATTCAGATATTCTGACTACCTAGTGACCAATATTTGAGAAAGAACCGAAATATACAGCAATTATTCACAATACAGTATTTCTAGATTTTGCTGTGTTATGTAATTTCCCTTGGTTTGATTTTAACCGTTTTCAGAGACGTTAGCATGGCTTCATCATTTTCCTTTTCATGAAGAGTAGAGATCAATGAGTCATGTTTTTATTCTTGTGAGTTTTTAACAAACAAAATCCATGACTAATCTGACTATGATTTGCCACTTCATCCACAATCATTCTTCTGTCATCAGAATCCTATGACATTCAGAAATAATGTCATCGGCATCCTTTTCATCTTTGTCATTCCATACGATGCAAACTCTACATTTGAAATACAGATGTTGATGATCTATCAGAAGCCTAGGCTGTTTAAAATCAGGATTCTACGTCGGTCATTTCAATTGTTAATGATGCGTAATTGGAAGAATCGACAGCGATCTTTTATTGTTAGGAAGCAGTAGCTATGTCAAGACAAGAACCACTGATTAAACTTCCTTCGAGTGTTTTTGACGCAATCAATTATTCAAACAATGGAAGATAAATACTATTCAGTCTTCACTCATTTCCTAAACATTTTATAAAACAATTCCACCGGTTCTGAATATGATTTATTGAGGAATTCTATCAAACTTTGAAGCATCTCTGGACATCAGATGTTTTGTGACAGTGTTACTCTCTTTGACCTACTTAACTTCTCGTAGGTTCAATTCCACTAATATCATAATTTAGTCTTCTTTTGTGAAGCTACCGATGCTTGCCAGAATCCTTTCACTTTACTTGTAAATCGTGTTTATCCTTCAATGATCATCCAAATAGACAATTAAATACTTTTAACAATAGAAGAATTATCAAAATATATTTTAGTTTCACTTAGAATCGCTTTTCTTCTGAACTTGAATATAATTTCACTAATATTTTCCCAAATTCCAGAATATATTGTAAGAATTTTTTACAAAATTTTCAAGTTCAATTACATCCTATTCTGCCAATATCAATAAGACATCATCAGCAAACAAAACCATATTCAATTCCATGAGACTGAATTATAGCAAAAACGGGAGCTAAAAAACAATGGTCCACAGTAATAGGCCAGATCTTTCTTTGTAGGCTTCGAGCAATTTCTACTCATTATTTCAATGTGGCAGTTCTGTCAATTAGGAATTCATTCATACATAATTTTCATTCTCAGCAAAACGTTTTTCATCATTCCTTATTATTTGTAAAGGTTACCATCAGCGTTAAGCTGTGTAATATGTTTAATAACTTCTTCAAATCACCTTTTCGATTTTTTGGTAAAGTTTCCATACATTAAATAAATAAAGTAAACTTTTCCTTTATTTATTTACTATTTTCACAGCACATTAAATTTATTTTTCATATTTCCATACATTATTTGAGGAAAACCAAATGGAATGGAATGATTGGTCAGTTGTTGACTCATCAGATAAAGTCTCTCAAATGACGAACCATCACTTGGAAAAAGAAAAGGAGGAATATGAATGAGGAAAGAAAAAAAAACCAAGTGAACCCAAGCAAATTCCTATCTTGTTTGTTTGGTTTTTTTTTTTTTTTTGACAAATAGGGAAAGAAAAACAGATTCATTTTTATTAATAGCAATAATTCGCAGCCAGAGAAAAAAAAAAAAGAATTCTCCGCATAAAAATATTAGATAATCAAATGAATTAATAAATAAAAACTATCTACGATTATAATGTTATTTATGTAATTTTGAAGATCTTTGTCCCCTTTCAATCCTAATATTTCTAAAATTTTCGATTCACAAAAACAATCCAACATCATATAATTTACAACACCATATAATTTTATAGAAAAAAAAAAAACCCAAAACTATGTAAATCAAAGAAATTCCAGCGCCCACAAAACTTATAAACATTAATTTCAATACAATCAAAATATTTGATAACTATTTATAACTATTTATTGATTTAAAAAAAGAAAATGTTTCGATTAAATCGCTTTAATTTAAATGAATTAGATAAACCTGGAAAAACACAAACAATTGGTTAATAACTATTTGAAAAATAGAAAAATTCAAAATCTTCATTCGTAACAATTTCAATCCTTCAGGATCTAATTTATTTCTTAATATTCGCTATTTTTAAAACACAAGTATACTTTATTCAACATTCTGAAATACTCCAATGCGCTTGTCTGTTGTAGAGGACATAAATGCTTCTAACAGTATCTTCTCAACATAGACCAAATTATTAAGTGACTTACATAATGGATATAAATTAGGAAAAAAACAAATTTACTGTAAATGAAAACAAAATCTAAACTATAACCGAACTTTTTAAAATACATATTTGATTTACGAACACAAAATAAGGTACTAACCGTACATTGAAGAAGTAAACCAATGAAAAATATAAATAATTGAATATATCTTCGTATTCATTTTGATAATAAATACACAGACGTATTCATACATGAAACTCAACACTTGCATCTTTAAAAACGTTTAACTATTTTTTTTTCTTTAAAAAGCAAAATCTTAATTTGAAAGTTTTTGGTCGACTCTACAATAAACTATGGCGTCATTAATGGACCACTTGAGGTTTACGCTCCTACCGACGTGTATGACGTGTAAGCACATGCTGCCAGATCTTGTGGGATAAACAAACGTATAACTTAGTGTGAATTATTCAAAAAATCGTCGATTTTTGATATTTCCAGACGGAATGGTTCAGTACTGTGCAGTTTCTTATTGTAATAATTCTGTAAAACGCTTGGACAAAGCACATGGCTTTGTTTATCCAACAAGCCATGCAGTAGCCTGGTGGGATATGTTGTAACTACGAAGCCCTGCCTATCCTCAAGTGGTCCATTAGATACACACAGCAAAATATACTTAATAGGAACAAACAACAACTATTGAAAAACATCCTTCATCTCATCTTTGCTAACTTCAAAAAAGTCATACACTGAAAAACTAAATATTCTAAAAACAGATTATTATATCCAACTTAAAAAATATTGTAAATAATTTCTTATTATAATTACATATCTCGTTTAAATAAAAAAAAAATAATGAATCTACATAAAACTTCAAATAACCACCACCACCTATTTTATTAGCAACTTTCCAACAAAGAAGGGAAGAAAATATTTTTAATTAAAGCCACTGGTAATAAATTATTATTATTATTACTGTTCTTCAAACTCAACAGAAACAATAGTAAAAATAGAGAAGCATCTTTAATTTTATATCTGTTTTCGTCAATTCACTGTGATTCGGTTCCTTCTTCTAAGTTTCTTCTTTTAGAGACATGGTTTTTTTTTTTCCCAAGATCTTATGAACTTGTGGATTCAATGCTAACCCTTTGCTTCTCATCGGCAAGTAAAAAAAAAAAAACCAACACAAACACCCCCGTCTACAAGAAATCATTGCATCGCACCGGAACTACTCTCCTGTTGACCTTTGGCCTTTCTCTTCGGCTTTCATTTCCGCGTTCGGTTTTCCACAAAAAAAAGAAAGAAAAGAACAAATCTCTTCCATCGCTAGGTTCATCACCTCCAGCCGAAGGTTATTCCGTTCCCAAGTGTCCATTTCAAAGAAAGCTTTTTTTTCTTTCCCCTCCGTAAGCTTCTTCAATCAAAAAAAAAAAGAAAATCACACGGATTGCGTTGAATTTATGAGCTGCCAAAAACAACAATATCACCACAAAGTATTTCGTGAGAATTCCATTCGAAGTGAAATAAAAGAAGGCTTTTTTTTTTCCTACCCCCATCTTATTTCCCTATCAACAATTTTCTAAAGCTAAACTTACGTCCCTCTCCCTCCTGCCCAATATATATATATATATATATATATATATATATATATATATATATATATATATATATATATATATATATATACAGTGAAACCTGCTAAGTTGACCACCCACTGGTTCCACGTTTTCGTGGTCAACTTAGACAGGTGGTCAACTTACCAAGGGTACAACACTTACTTTTTGATTATCATATTTTCTCATCTACGAACTACTACTATACATATACATAGTATAGTACTACAAAATTAAACAAAATATGAAATCAAAATGATATAAAATAGGAATAATATTGCTTATTAGGGTTAAACATTAATTATACACATATATTAATTATTGGATATTGTCATAGTTACTACTGTATGTACTACAGTAGTAAGTTGAACTGAAGCAAGTTAATTTAATTATGAAACTCAATTTATTATTACAGTAGCACATTTTGCATAGGTATAATAAACTTAGTGTATGTATTAAGGATTTTGTACTTCACTCATACTGTACATTTGTACTTTCCCCTAGTTGTCGGCGAAATTCAAAGTAGTTTCATCTGTGGAATGGACGTTAAAACGCTCCTTAACAATTCTTTCTTTAGAAGATTAGAAAAAAAATACAGTATAAAAGTTGTTAGAAAGACATAGAAAACATTCTGGAAGTGGTCAACTTACAAAGGTTTTGAGCTATATATATATATATATATATACTCGATAGAAAAAGATAACGATGTTAATTTAAATATGAAATTCTTGTGTGTATTGTGCCAATGTGGTTCATGACACAAATTTAATTAAGACTGAAAGTTAAATCATTTATAATAAAAATTCCCAAAAGTACTGTTCATGAACATTTGGTGAAGCTTCGGTAGATTTCTCAATATGATGTTTGGGTCCCATACAATCTGAGAAAAACTGCATCGACCGGAATTTCATCTCCTAAAACGGACCAGTTTTGAAACGAATAGTGACTGGAGATAGTGGGCCCAGTAGCCGAGTAACAAGGCGCTTGGCTGCGGTTTGGAGGTGGAGGGTTCAATCCTCGGCCTCGGTGGAAAGCGGGGATTTTTCCATCTGCCATTTCTCAAAGTGGGAAGACGATAATAATAGATTGGCAAAAGTTGATACTATTGACGAGGCTACTGGGATGTTACAGTAACTCCGTCAGACAATGATAGCATTAATGATTTCTATCACTGAAGGTTATATCTTCAAATGTCGCATTACTATTCATTAAGCAACTATAGTTAACCTTCGTAAAGCAAGGAATAGTTGTGAATAAAAAATAGGCAGAGATCCACTGATTTGGAACCTATAAATCAAAACGACGGTGGGAATGGTAAGGAAATAACATTTAGAAGTGTGGCAAACATTTCATTTCAATAAACTGTTACCATGTGGTTTATATAAGTAATCTGACTGTGCGCAACTACTATTTCCATTAAACTTTCATTGATCTATGACTACAAAGCCCAGGAAGTCCACATCACTCAATTCTATATCAGGAAAAATTTTGCAGAATTTAGAAACTTAATTATTTTTCGGTAGATTATAATAGAAATCCAGCTTGAAGCTTATTCTTAAATAAAAACTTATTACGTTCCAACTAAAAAGAAAATCAAGACATTAAAATATCATTTAGTTACATTTTTGTAATTACTTGATCATTACTTTCCTCTACCATCACAGCGAAAGTGCTAGTAATCTGTGACTGAATCCTTTTTCCATAAAAACCAATGTTTTACTGAATATGATCGTGTTACCCAAGTTATTAAAATTATACAAACGTTGAGGAATACCACTTCAGGAAATTCTTAAAACAAATCAAAAACAAATGAAAAAATTGAAGTCCCTAATAAATTCAAGAATTTCTCATCTTAATGAGGATAAAAGATAAAAAAAAAATTAACTCTTACCAATACTTTTATTACTGAATTTATCTTGAATGCTGATTTTTGTTTTCCTTGGTAATAAAATCATCTTCTGATTAGAGGCAGTAAAACGCTCTGGATTAGGAATGAGGGCAATTGAAGACATAACTTTAAATCAGAGTTTTAATCTCTGAGGGGTGGGGATTAATGTTCAGCGTTAGGTAACACCGCCTTCGCAGTAAATTAGGTGGTACAATGTCCCATTTTATGTTTGTAGTCATTAATTGTCCCCTACAGGGGATTAAGGAATAAGGGGAAGTGATACATTTCTTTTTTTTTTCTTCCTATTTTTCGTTTAACCCCCCCTCCTTTCTTCAATTCCTTTTTTACTATTGTCTTATTTTAAAAAAAGTTAATTTATTCGTCTTCAACTATCAATTCATTAAGCAACAGCCACCCAAAGGCTTCTATTAGTTCATAGCAGGGAAGACAATGATTTCATGAACTCAGTGAAAAAGAAAAGAAATTTACACAAACAATGACTTAAAACATGAATTTTGTGTATTTTTTTTTGCTCACCAGTGACTTGCGCCAATCTATCTATTTAATACAAACTGACAAACTGAGAATCGCTTACCAAAAGATGCTTAAGGAACAGGAAAAGAAACTTACCTAAAAAAAAAGAAAAAAAAAACATTATTAGAAATAGGTTTTTATAGAATTTGAAATTTAGGCAAAGGCCAAAATTAACTACATGTAAATAAAATATACAAAATATGTTTTATCTAAATTACACAAAATATTTAAAAACATACTGAAATGTCAAATATCCTTAAGCCTATTGGCTATTTTCTTACATGGACTGAAAATCACTGGAATCATTTTCTCCTGGAAGCTCATTCAGAAGCAGTCATCAAATAAACATGACATTTAAGTAGAATAGATTCCAAAACTGCAGTAATAAATAATTTAGTAGTCTAATTTGGCATCAAAGACACAGCAGTGGTATGTAGATGATGTAGATCTATCTATTGGCTATACAAGAGAGTTGCGACATATGCTGTGTTTAGCTGATCAAGTAACTTACAATGCTTCATATACATATACTCCTGCAGATTCTCTTGCTCTTAGTGGATTTCACCAACTTTCATTTAGATCTGAGAACAGCTGACCCAAGGATGGTGGTGAATAGATTGTATCCATAGGACTATGCCTGGTTTTATACAGTCCAATGGATAAATGGCGCTAAAATGATCAGCGGTGTCAAAGGTGAGAAGATCTTCAAGCAATCAATCTTCAGCAAGAGATCCCAGTTTCTCTAGACATCCAAGAAACTATTCGAATCCAGATGGAGCCCTCTATCATGTGCAGTTAGTAGTAAAAAGAGGGAGGGAGGAAGGGATGTCTACCCTCCACCCCCTCATTGCATACTAAAAAGGAAGAAATTAAGCTTTCAATATATTAACTCTGAGAACCATGAAGTTTCATGATGTTTCTATTGTAAAAAAGTTATACAATACACTTTAGAAAAAGTAGTCTATTTTCATGCCCTCCGTTATCTTGAAACAAAATTATCCACCTCCTCTTTTCGGCAATTACTACTTGTTGTGTAGATCTGAAGAAGAGACTGAATAATAAACCCATTTCAATTGTGGCTCTTCTATTTTGACCGACTGAATTCACATAAACGTTTAAGATGCCATCGTCAGATTAGCTTTAGTCCTTCACTGAAACACATGACATTAGCTTTTCGTCATTTCTTCTTTCTTTCAGTGATTAATGATTTATTTTAATCATTATCTCTATTACACATCTAATGAATTTTTATTTATAACAATCGGGATATTATTGCATAAATCGGAAGACCAAAGAAATAATAAAAATTGTCTATTACAAACAAATGCACTGTGAAGAGAATCCTATTAATAATTCGTGTGAATCCACTTTATTTCGATGGAACTCAACCGCAATATCTCCGAGATATGTCTGCAATAATTAATAAATGAACCATTGTTTTAACAATTGATATCCCGAGAGACTACTATTGTTTGGATCTCATTATTCACGGGAGCTTATCTCTCACTATAAGGATCTGGAAGAAGCAAATTTCAATGGTAGCAAAGTCAGTCTCCAAAATTAAAATAAATTTACTATGAAAGTTTCCTTCGAAATTAATGTCAACGCACCATCAAATGTTAACTTTTTACTCTAAACCATTTTTTAAAACTTAGCAATTTAAAATCAACAGTGGTGTTTTGTTGTTTTCTCTTCTTGTATTTACGTCTTTATCGAATTAAATAAACGTCAAAGGGCTTTGATCCGCCAACGCCACTTTCTGTCTACGAGCTACTTTATGACGTCAGTATTTTAAATCTTGGCTGCAGGACAAATAAAGATAAGCAAAGGATAATGAGTCTGACCGCTAATTAGTGGGCTGAAAACGATTTGATTTGTCCGTAAGTCATGTTTAGCAACATAAATATCGATTACAACCCAACAAAAAACACGTTAAATGTTGCAATATTCGCAAAGTCAAAGTCCCAAGTCAAATAGAAGGTTAACTGGTTCCAAATCAAATTAATAACAATGACTTGCTAGTTTTATTAAAACTAACCTCTCAAGATAACATCAATTATCATCAATAAAAAAAAATATTGAAAAAATATTAAAAAAAAAGTCAGTAAACAATCATCAAATTACAAAATATAACTCAAGCATTCGCATTCATTCCTTCATGACGTCTTATTTTAGCAACTGATTTAGGACAATAATCAATCAAATGTACTCGTCTTCCTTAACTTAAATGAGTGCAGGAAGAAAAAAGAACAAAATGGGAAAATAATCGTTCCCAGGTAAATCTACCAAAGGAAATATCTTAAAAAGAAATAATAAACTCAAATGATATGCATCAAAACAGAAATTAACATCCGAGAATTATACTATACAGGTCCTTTTTTTTTTTTTTTTTTAGGGATTTCCTCACTTCGGGATGAGATATTATCTCGATATTTCGGCCTGGTGCCTCGGGCCTTCTTCGGGAAATGTATAAATGAGGGGTTTTAAGCCATACTAACCTAACCCTCAAAGAGAAAATTATTGGGGAAATGGTTTGAAAGGTTTGGAGGTCATGTCCAAAAAAAACAATTATACACTTTGCTGCTGTAATTAATGTAGCTTATTTTCTTTACTACATAAATTACAGCAGGAAAGTGTACATTGCTCTTTTGTACATGACCACCAAACGCTTCAAACCATTTCCCTATTTGGTTTTTGAGGGTTAGGCTAGTATGGCTTAAAACCCTCAAATATCAATTACATCAAGATGAGCGCACCACTGGGCCGAAATATCGAGATAATATCTCATCCCGGAGTGAGGAAATCCCTAAAAAAAAAAGGATCTATATAGTATCATGTCCCACTCCTCCTTCAGAACCAGACTATTCGAGAATTATATATAAAGGAAGTAATTAAAAGGCAAAACTAAAGTATAATTTCCCTCTGCCTCCTAAGTTTAGGCCAAAGCACTAAGTGTTTGTATCCAAAATAAAACAACATTTACATACGTGGTTGAAATGTTTAGGTACAATATCAACTCAAAAGCTATTGCCAAATCAGTCGGGGTTTAAAGATTCACCAAACGGCTTGTTTAGGCCTTTGTCTTTTAAATTTCTCGGATCCACTAAAGATGATAATTTCCAAATTCCTTCATGGAAGCCTGGAAACGTCCGAGTCCTTTTCAATCTCTCATTTGCGACAGACCCTGATAAAGCACCTGCTGTCTGCAGATCTGTACCCTGACACTTTTCATTCCCCTAAACTAGCGTGTGTCTTTTTAAATTCTTTCATTGCACTGAATGGGACAGTTAAGTCTAAGAGGCTCGATTTCCAAAACCCTTCGACATCCAACACTCCATTGTACGATCCATTTCTATCAAACAATTAAAAATGATATGAGACCGATTTTCATTCAGGTACCCACTGATCTATCTGTTCGTCTGCAAAGGCAACTCCTGGCAATTTTATTCTCCCTAAATTCGCGCATCTTGTTTTTGTTGTTTCTACTTGGGATAGAACAGACAGTCTGAATGTTCAAGGGTTTTAGAGACAGGACAACGTTGTTCCATCCAATGCTATAAAAGCAAGTACTCAAAACAATAGAAGACCTACGATGAATGAAAATCACCATAGCTTGTCCGCGCAGACCAACAGACAGGTCAGTGGGTGCTTCAACTAGAGGCAGTCCCTAGTTGCGTATGTTGTGTCCACTTCAGTCTCTGGTTTCGTTCGAGTGCCTTCCAGAGATGACCACTTCCTTTCTCTGCCTTGAAGTCCCATCTCCATAAAAACCCTTATTTATATATATATATAGGTATTGTTATGTATGTATTAATATTTAAAATTTTCTGAATGAAATTCTTAAAAACTGATGTTTTTTAATAACGTTTTTAGAATAAGTAACTGCTTATCTACATCGTTTCATTGCGGCAACTTTAATTCAAAAGTACAGTAAATTAAAATTCTATGAAGCTCGGATGATGATGAAATCCGCTACTGTAATTCTTAGAAAGCAATTTTGTAGCTCGGTTCAATATTAATTTGTTTGTTTGTTTGTTTATTTTTTTATTTGATTCAAAAATAAAATAAAAAAGTTACCAGACTTAATGGTTTTTGTAGTATGAGAACCAGAGAAAAGCTCATTTTAATACGGGAATTTCTATATTATTTTGATATTTGTTTTATATATTTACCTCGCATAATTAATGCTGAAGTTTTCAAAAAAAATTAAGTTGAGGTTTTAAAAAATTAAAATGAACATGCAAAATGTTTTATTATTGGTTGTTTATTTCACCAAAAATGATTTTAAAAATTCTAACTTATTCGCCTTATTTGTAATTTCAATTTCTTGTATTTTTTTAGCTCTGTTAGAATATCCTAAGGAAAGGTGATTATATTTTTATAATTAATTCGTAAATTCTAGTACAATTTTGAGTATAATTACGATTTCTTAAATCACACAACACTTATTCTTTCTACGTTAATTTCCCTGTCAATCAAAAGAGGTGCGAAAATCCAGTCCTAAGTCAGCAAAGAGCTAAATAACAAATCGGCAAACTGGACAAAAATCACTTGAACGATCAAACAAAAGCTATTCTGGCCTTGAAAAATGCTGCGTCTCAAAAGAACTCTTACTATTTCGCTGCGGTACAAGGCGCGTGACGGTGGGATTAAAGAATCCCTTCACTAATGTCGTTCGATCCAATGAAACCACAAGGATTAAAATAATAAGTGTACTTCTTTTGAATCTCAATATCTTTTCTATTAAACGGTACTTAAAGATTCAAGGCCAATGATTTCGAAACAACTGTCCTGAAATACCGTTTCGAAGTCATTATCCTTGAAACAAACTTTCTGATTCTATTTCAATGTTAAATAAGGTTAAAAAAACAAAAAAAAAAAACCTCTTATTCTTTTAAATAGAAAGAATTAAGATAATTTCATCAATTGGTTAATGCCAATGAAAATATATTATTCTATTCATTAATCATAATTATAATTCTCTTTGATTATTGGTTTTTTTTAACTTGAATCCTAAATTCATAGTGGGTCTGGCTAATTTTATAACAGAAAACACAGTATGAAGTTGTTTTTTTTTTTTTATTTTTTTATATCTTCATAAGTTTTTCGTTTCTTTCTTCTTTTTGCTTCCTTTGTTCATCATCTTCAGATAGCGAAAAGATCTTTGGAATTCTTATAAGAAAAACGATTTAAGCATTAAATTTAAAGAGATTTAAATAAGTGAATCCCTAATCCCTTTTGTTAGAAAGAAGTTTAGTAGAATTAAAGACAAACTAAGTCATCTCCAAGGGAATTTGTTTAACCGTAGAATTTCCTGACAACGATAACAGGAGAGTTCACTCGTAATGCCTAATTAAGTACACAAGTTAAGATCATCCACGGATTAACGAAGTTAATGAAAATGCTTTTTTTCCCCACCTGAAAGCTATTCAACGGCTCCTTCCATCCAGGATTCAAGAAAAAAAAAATCGTAAAAATAAAAATTCCCATCCTAACATTACTGCTGGAAATCTATTTCCATATCTGTAATCTTAGTAATTAAATACTCCATAAATAAATAAATAATAATAAAATCCGATGTTCTTTAATCTTTATATTAAAAATCAGCATCAAAATAAATTACAGTGAAATGAAAAAATTATTTATTAAAATACCTCTACTAATTAGTTCAAAGTTTTAATTGATTTGAATCCAAATGAAAATCTGTCATTTTTTTTCATCTTTTATTATTATTATTATTATTATTATTATTATTATTTTTTTAATATTTCAAAGTTTTTCATCTATTCTGTTTTTTGCTTTTTTTTATTTTAATTTCCTCAAACCGATCATTTAATATTTTTGTCGCAGTATTCTTTCAAATATATATAAAAAAAAACTCGTTTAATTTTAAAAAGCAAAAATTGAAATCGAACTGGAAATTGCTTCTGTTTGATCCTCAGTCGACCAATCGTAAGCCTTAAGGTAAAAAAAACAAAAAAAAACAAAAAAAAAAAAAAAAAAAACTTCAGGACCGTTTCAAAAATAGCTGTTTCTAAAGAACATCTAAATTCTACCTATGTAAAGATTTCAATAACCTAAAACACTAAATGCTACTAAATAACTTTAGTAACTAAATATTATATAAGTAAGGTTCTTTTTTATATAAGACCACGAAAGATACTAAAAGGGCAAGTTAGGAACTATACATAGAAAAGGGAATTATAAGACAAGACAAATTTCTACAAATGCCTTAGGAAAGGATAATGTATTGTTCTCCATAGAAAAACACGTTCACTCGCATCAGATTACAATTAATTTACAACAAAAACTTTAGTAATAAAGTTAAAAGTAACTTTCTAAATGATCTGATCAATACTGTAGCATTTCCAATTATTAAAATAAAACAATAAATACACATTAAAAATAAAACAGGAAAAGCCACGTGCCAGCCTCCATCAAATGAATTTCCTTAAACATTAAAAAAACATTCAAATAAGAATGCCTTTTTGAGTCGAGCTGATACTCTGGGACGG